>CM062394.1:23027000-23212712 GCA_031304145.1 Cardiospermum halicacabum | reverse complement strand
CATGGACAACTAAAGAATGTAAGGGCTTAATTGCCTTTTTGGACAAGGGTTCCTAACGTGAAATGAGCTGGAGAGGGTTTTGATGTCCCCGTTACTTGTTTAGGTCCTTCAAAACATAGCATGGGCCTGACCGGTGTATCTATTGTTATTGTGGGCCACTCCAGTGAGGTTGAAGCCTTTTCAATTTTTATGTAACTGTTTCGATTATTCTGAAGGCTTTTCAAACCCAAGTCTTTGGGGTTCACAATCAAGGGCCGATGTCCGATAGATGGCCTTAGTATTGAAGTATCAACGACATGATGATTTTCAACGAATATTGTAGAATAAATATAGGGGCTTCGACTATTGGGGGAAACCACGTGGACAATTGAAGAATGTAAGGGCTTAATTGCCTACTTGGACAATTGTTCCCATCGTAAAATGAGCATTGATTTAGGTTTAGATGTCCCTGTTTTATATACCTAACACTCTTTTAGGTCATTCAAAACACAAAATGGGGCCTAATCGGTGTATTTATCGTTATTGTGGGTCATTCCGGCAAGGTTGAAGCATTTTCAATTTTTATGAAACTATTTCAATTATTTTGAAGGCTTTTCAAACCCGTACCTTTGGCATTCACAATCGAGGGTCAATGCCCGATAGATGGCTTTAATACTGAAGTATCAATGACAGGATGATTTCTAACGAATATTGTCGAATAAATAGAGGGGCATCATTTTTTGAGGGAATCCACGTGGACAATTGAAGAATTTAAGGGCTTAATAGCCTAGTAAGACAAGGGTTCCCAATGTGAAATGAGCTTAGATGGGTTTTGATTTCCTTGTTTTAAATGCCTAACACTCTTTTAGGTTCGTCAATATACAACATAGGGCCTGACCGGTGTCTCTATCATTATTACGGGCGATTCTAGCGAGGTTGAAGATTTTCAATTTTTATTAAGCTATTTCAATTATTTTGAAGCCTTTTCAAACCCGTACCTTTGGTGTTCACAATCGAGGGCCGATGCCCGATTGATGGCCTTATACTGTAGTATAACCGATATGGTGATTTTCAACGAATATTGTCGAATAAATAGAGGTGCCTCGACTATTGGGGGTATCCACGTTGACAATTAAAAGATGTAAGTGCTTAGTTTCCTACTAGGACAAGGGTTCCCAATGTGAAATGAACTTGGGTAGGTTTTGATGTCCCTATTTTATATACCTAACACTTTTTTAGGTCCTTCAAAACACAGCATGGGGCCTGACTGGTGTATCTATCGTTATTGTGGGCCATTCCAGCGAGGTTGAAGCCTTTTTAGTTTTAATAAAACTATCTCGATTATTTTAAAGGCTTTCGAAACCCGTACCTTTGACGTTCACACTTGAAGGCCGATGCCTAATAGATGGCCTTAGTACTATAGTATCAACGACATGATCTTTTTCCTCGAATATTTCCAAATAAATTGAGGGGTCTCGACTATTGGGGGAATCCATGTGGACAATTGAAGAATGTAAGGGCTTAATTTCCTACATGGACAAGGATTCCCAACATGAAATGAGCTTGGGTGGGTTTTAACGTCCCTATTTTATGTACCTAACACTCTTTTAGGTCATTTAAAACACAGCATAAGGCCTAACCAGTGTATCTATCGTAATTGTTGGCCATTCTGGCAAGGTTTAAACCTTTTCAATATTTATGAAACAGTTTCGATTATGTTGAAGGCTTTTCAAACACGTACCTTTTGCGTTCACACTCGAGGGTCGATGCCCGATAGATGGCCATAGTACTGTAATATCAATGACAGGATGGTTCCAATGAATATTGCTGAATAAATAGAGGGGCTTTGATTATTAAGGGAATCCACATGGACAGCTAAAGAATGTAAGGGCTTAATTGCCTTCTTGGACAAGGGTTCCCAACGTGAAATGAGCTTGAGTGGGTTTTGATGTCCCTGTTACTTGTTTAGGTCCTTCAAAACATAGCATGGGCCTGACCGGTGTATTTATTGTTATTGTGGGCCACTCCGGCGAGGTTGAAACCTTTTCAGTTTTTATGAAACTGTTTCGATAATTTTGAAGGCTTTTCAAACCCGTTATTGTGGGCCATTCTGGCGAGGTTGAAGCCTTTTTAGTTTTTATGAAACTGTTTCGATTATTTTGAAGGCTTCGCAAACTCGTACCTATGACATTCACGCTCGAGGGACAATTCCCAATAGATGGCCTTAGTACTGCAGTATAAACGATAGGATGGTTTCCAACAAATATTTCCGAATAAATAGAGGGGCCTCGACTATTTGGGGAATCCATGTAAACAATTGAAGGATGTAAGGTCTTAATTGCCTATTTGGACAATGATTCCCAACGTGAAATGAGCTTGGGTTTGTTTAGATGTCCCAATTTTATATACCTAACAATCTTTTAGGTCCTTCAAAATATAGCAAGTGACCTGACTGGTGTATCTAGGGGTGGGAATAAGCTAGACCAGACTAGACTTTTAGTTAAATAGGCCCGGCTTGTATTCTAATTTTTCGGCCTAAGCCTGACCTACAAACCTATTACATGCTTATATTATAGGCATAGCCTGACCTTTTTAAAGGCCTGTTAGTCTTGAAAGACTATTTAAAAAGCATGTTAACAGCTACTTATATTTATAAATAAGATGTTGGGTTTTATATTTAAAATAAATTATTGGGTTTTAAAATTTTAAAATAAACTTGCTAATAGATTTAATAAATAAAATACATATAAATAATATATGGGCTGACGTGTTAAGTTTTGAAGGCTTTTACAGTAGCATGAGTCTGGCCAATTTAATTAAATAGGCTTTTGAAAAAGTTTGAATCTGGCCTATTAGGCCAGACCCTATACAAGCCAGGTCGTAGGCCCTGAAAGGCCGTCTGGCCTATTGTCACCCCTAGGTGTATCTATCGTTATTGTGGGCCATTCCGACGAGGTTGAAGCCTTTTCAGTTTTTATGAAACTGTTTCAAATATTTTGAAGGCTTTTTCAAATCTGTACCTTTGGCGTTCACACTCCAGGGCCGATGCCAGATAGATGGCCTTAGTACTGTAGTATCAATAATAGGATGATTTCCAACGAATATTGCCAAATAAATAGAGAGACCTCGACTATTGGGGCAATTCACATTGACAATTCAAGGATGTAAGAGCTTAATTGCTTATTTGGACAAGGGTTCCCAATGTGTAATGAGCTTGGGTGGGTTTTGATTTCCCCGTTTTATATACCTAACACTCTTTTAGTTCCTTCAAAACATAGCATAGGGCCTGACCGGTGTATCTATCATTATTATGGGCCATTTCTGCGAGGTTGAAGCCTTTTCGATTTTTAAGAAATTATCTCGATTATTTTGAAGGCTTTTCAAACCTGTACCTTTTGCGTTCACACTCGAGGGTCGATGCCCAATAAATGACCATAGTACTATAGTATCAACGACAGGATGGTTTCCAACGAATATAGCCGAATAAATATAAGAGCCTTGACTATTGGGGGAATCCACGTTGATAATTGAAGAATGTTAGGACTTTATTTCCTACTAGAATAAGGGTTCCTAACATGAAATGAGCTTAGGTGGGTTTTGATGTCCCCGTTTTATATACCTAACACTCTTTTAAGTCCTTCAAAACGCAGCATGGGATCTGATCGGTGTATCTCTTGTTATTGTGGGCCACTCCGGCGAGGTTGAAGCCTTTTAAGTTCTTATGAAACTGTTTCGATTATTTTGAAGGCTTTTCGAATGCGTACCTTTGGCATTCACACTCGATGGCTGATGCCCGATAGATGGCCTTAGTACTGTTGTCAGTGGTCATTGTTGGAAGATTAATGGCTTGAGGCATGCCATCAACTGGTGGAATGGAGTACTGCCTCAGGGTCTTCCTTTCAACTTCAGGATCTGGCCCTGTTTAATTATTACGGTCGTAGTGTTCTCTTGACATGTTGACTCTAGATTAAGATCTTAGTTGTCTAATGAGCTTTTCAGATTTTGATCAAACTGCAAATCTTGAGTCCTTTGAGATCTTGTTTGCATACACTACACACTCGAACAAAAAATTTAAAGTTGAAAAATAATTTATAATTAACACAATTAGTACAATTCAAAAGAAATCTCGATCTTAAAATTTACAATCCCCGACAACGGCCCCAAGGAATTGTCGAGAGTTTTTCGTACACTGCTCTATCAATATCTAATTGTAGTTTTAAAGATATCATCTCTATAGGGATTGTTTATTTTGGAAAGAAAGGATTCGATCAAGATTCAAATCAAAATTTAAAAAGAATTATCGGTGTAACAGAATCATAAAAGTTCAGATAAAATTAAGATGATTTTGACAACTTAGTAAATGAATGAGAAAACTAATACTCAGTATTGAATTGATTCAATGAAGATTAGGTTGATCTGCTAATCTTTTTCGCCTACTCTCATTATCATACTAGAACAACACTTTGATCCTCTATTCTTAGATCTAATACCTAGATGTCATCTCTAGATTAGAATAGATTAACACTCGTTCTTGTAATTACAATAAACTCGAGAATACTTAATGAATTGAAACATTAGTGAACAAGAAAAACACAAATGAATCTAGCAACAACAATAGAGCTTAGCAAATCAACTAGAGTGATTAGCTACCGTAATTACTTTAGCATATTCAATACAACACAGATTCATCATCATTATGCAATTCAATCAAGAACTCACTAAGGAAGATTAAAGTTAAACTCTGTCACAGTCTTCACTTCTCAATCTTCAAGTTAATTTTCAGAAATCAATCAAAATAGAACACTAACTTCTCAGAGAAACTTTACCGAATAAAACTGTCTAAAAGCATAAAAGATTCTTGAAATTATCTAAAATTGTCAAAACGTCGTAATTGTATCGAGTGAACTTCTATTTATAGAGTTTAGCCAATGACAATTTTGTAATTTTCTAAACAAAGAAACACAAAGTGGTGAAGCTTTCATACATCATCAAATTTCTTCTCCTAACTCTTCGCCTTGATTATGGCGGTATTCAAAATCTTCGCCAAGTATCTTGCCTTACTTGTATCTTCTCTGTGCGAGATGGCTTTATGTATCGCCTAAGTTGTCGCCATCCACTATAGGCGAGCTCTCAATGTATCGCTCATCTTCATCGCCTATTTGTGTTAGTTGAGGTGACATCCTTATGTGCAGCTTTTGACTATCGCTATATTATGTTTGTTTAGGGCGATACATATAAGCGACATCAGAGGCGAATCCAGAAAAATGCTTAAACGATGTCAATAATATAAAGAGGAGGATAATTTAGGGTTCATTATTAAATTAGAGAGAAAAGTTACTCATACATATGGAATGAAGTAAGCCAAATACTATGGTAGAGTGGTGGGTCAGTAGTTGCATCGTTGTTTAAGTGATAAACTAATGATTCATGTTTAGCGACTTGACTTTCTTTGTTGGGGTTTTAATATTTGAGTTTCATAACGAAGGTTTGAGATTTGGGGAAAAAATAAAATAAGAAATATTGATTTAAATTAAATGGTGTGGATGGAGCATTTTTTTAAAAAAAAATTAAAAAAAAATTTTAATTAAATTAGTAAAATATTATTTTTAAATTATTAAAAAAATTGAAATTAAATCATTTAAAAAAAGGGGAAAAAACTCAAATAAAGAAAAAAAAACTAAAATTAAATCATTAAAAATAAGAAAATAAAAAAACTGAAATAAAGAGAAAAAAAAGGATGTTGGTGTGCATTACCACCGCTCCACTTAACCACTTCTTCCACGTGAATTATGTGTTAGTATTTATTACTACTATTGTTTTATATATATATATATATATTAATTATATAGTGCTTCAATTAACATAAATGACAGCACTATAAATCCACCCGGGCGATATGACGAACCTTCACTAAATATGTTCTCAAGGCGACAATTATGTATCTACTTCATTATGTCATCAGTTTCCTCTTTTACACGTGGACGTGTTTTTTAGATGTTGCCTTCTTCAATTTTAGTGAGCTTCGCCAGATTTTGAACTTGAACAAATATCTGCTAACTTCTTCTTCCTTAATGAATTTATTCTTTTCTATCCTTTTTTTTTTTCACATTTTTACTCAAATCCCTGTCTCAATTAAATAGTTTGAAATTATAAAAAATTACTCGATCTTTTAAACTGAATTTCTTCTCGATAAAACTCATATACTACAACAAAATATAAGTAAATTCTAAACTTATCACATATACACAGAACTTAATTCATAAATTGTCAAACTATTTATTATTTATATATATATATATATATATATATATATATATATATATATATACTTAGAGCTAATCCAATGATCTGAAGCAAAAAAGCAATAGTATAACAGGACTCCGCATTTATATTCTTCCCATTAGTACGAACACCTATTAAAGATAAATAAATAAATTAAAAAAAATACATAAACAAACTCATTTTCAAAAATAATATATATATATAGATTATTTCCAAATAATCTCACTTTTCAAATGTTTAATTTTGAGTAATTGATTTTGGAAACTTTTGCAAATTCACCCCAAATCCAAAACAACTAGTTGTTTTGCTATTAGTGGGTAGTTTAGGATGTTGATGGGTAGTTTTGGAATATTATGATGTTTTAATAATTTAAGATAAATATTTATGACATTAAAGTTGACCAAATAATTTTTAAAAGTAGTAAAGATAAATAGTTTGGAATTTTAATTTTTAGTAATTATTTTCAATAGTATTTAAATAATTATTAAAAATACAAATTAAATTTTTTTATTTTTTAAAAACGACTTGTATTTACCTGAGCTCTACACTGGAAAATCCTGAAATTAAAAAATAAATAGTATTAAAATACCTACAAAAACTAAAATCCAAACACAGTTATGGACACGCTATTTTCCATAAAACGACGTTGCTTTAACAAAGACTAGCCCAAATTATTGGGATCCGAACTTCATAAGGTTGTGGTGGTTGCACAGTTATCTCTTCTATCGCAAAAGGCTATTCTGGAGCTCTGCTTATCGCAATTAGAGATGGTCATTTGACCTATAAATCCACGAATCTGTTGGTGTCCGATCTGTGAACCCACAATAGATATGGGTTCGTGGATTCATGGGTCGGGTTTGGGTGAAAAAATAATACATGTCATGAATATGGATTCGAGTTCGGATGCAAAAATATAATCCGCCTGAACCCGTATCCGATAAATATTAAATATATAATCTATTAAATAATTTTATTATAAAATTGATTTATTTTGTCTTTTTTTATTGGGTATTTTTTTTTAAACCCTAAACCTAATTAGCCGCCGATTTTCTTCCTCCATCGAATACTTCATAATCCTAATATTGACTAGGAATCTTTTTATCTTCAAGCTCCTTCTCACACTTCTCAAGTATGAAGTTTGTTTATTTCTATTTTATCTTCCAACACATATAATTTATTGTAGTTATACTATATTCTTAAGTTTTGATTATATGATTTATATTTATTGCAGAGAGTCAAAGTCAAAACAGAGCCAGAACCCTACATCAATGAATCAATTTTTATTCTCGTGAAAGGAATCATCGAATCAATCCTCGAAAGTCAAGTTACTGATGTCTCTCAATTTTCATTCAAATATTTTTAAAAAATTAAATTAATTCCATAAATCACATAATCTCATTTTTCAAGGTATTGATTAGTGCTCACAATTTGATTAAAATTTGCTATTTTTGTTTTAATCAATGTCATCACTTAAATAAATAATATAATTTATAATGTAGATGATGCATCGATTAAAAGACGAAGTTCGTATATCTATAATTCACATGTTGCTAACACAATAATTCTTCTTTATTTTTTTTTCAATGTTCTTTCATTAAATCAATTTTGTGAGCACCACAAATTTCATTTCATATAAAAGTATTTTTTCATGTGACTTTTATATTATTTATGCAATTTTTATTTCACACACTTGTTATAAAAGTGAAGAAAATAAGCAGAATTACTAGTTTAATGTCAATTTAAGGTCACTATTTTTATACATGTTTAAATAATATTCGTTCAATATTTTGCTCTGTCTTTAATTATGCTTGGGGGATTATTTTTTATCTTTTTTTTTAAATTATCAACTAAATCTAATATTTTTAATTATGATTGGGGATTATTTTTTATCTTTTTTTTTTTTAAATTATCAACTAAACTAATATTTTTAATTTTGATACAGAACAATCCACTTAAATGTCTACTTCTCAGTCTGTTGGAACAAGTTCAACCCATAAACAACTTAAAAATCCATCTCTTTCAAGTCAATGTGACACCAATAATATAACTACAGAGAATAACAATGGAGATGAAGTGGAAATCGGACTTCCTGATGTAGACGGAAAAAGAAAGCTAACAACATTTGTGTGGCCATTATTTGATCGAAAAGTTCATAATGGTATTTTGACAGCATATGCAAATAATGTAAGAAACGGTTATCAGCGAAATCAAGTGGTGGAACTTCTCACCTTCGTGGCCATTTAAAGAGATGCCCTCGAAGAGTTTATGGAGATGTTGGACAACTTCTTAGGAGTAAAAGGACAAAAGAGGGGAAAATGGAAATCAGCATGGCTCCTTTTGATCAAGAACTTTGTCAAAAAAATCTAGCAAATATGGTGGCCCTACATTAGTATCCGTTCAGTATAGTAGAGCATATCGGTTTCAAAAGTTTGTAGCTGATGCAACCTCTATTCAAAATGTCATCTCAGTGTACATTGAAGAGAGATATATTCAAGATTTATGATGTTGAAAAAGGCAAGACAATAGATTTATTGGCAAAGAATGAAGGAAAGGTGGCTCTCACGGCTGATATGTGGACAACTTCAAATCAAAGAAAGGGGTTCATGGTCATTACAGTCCATTTTATGGATAATTCATGGTCTCTACAAAGTCCTATGTTGAGGTAATTCTTATAATTATTATTTTTCCTATAAGAATATACTTGCGTAAACAAAAATAGTTTTTAACTACGTTGCTTCATTAATATTTATTTGTAATAGTTATTTCATATATGAAATAGGTTAGTATATGTCCCATGTCTACACACTGCTGACTTACTTTCTGATGTGTTGATGAATTGTGTGCTTGATTGGAACATTGAACAAAAGCTTTCTACCTTGATAGTTGATAATGCTGCAACTAATACTAGAATGATTCCTCTCTTGTTTGAAAAGCTTTTTGTCGGGTCAATGATTTTTAGTCCAGATTTATTCCATATTCGTTGTGTTGCACATGTATTGAATTTAGTGATGAGATAAGAATTAGATGTGATTCAGTCTTGTATCGATCGCATTAGAGATACTGTTACTTACTAGACAGCAACACCTAAAAGAGAGGAATTTTTTTTTGAAACTGTACGTCAATTTAACATAAGTAGTACTAGAAAGTTGGCTCTTGATTGTAAAATGCGATAGAATTCCACCTCTTTAATGATTAGGATCTTGATTACAGAGTGGAGTGAATCTCCTATTCTTCAAGTTAAAATGATGGCTTCATATATGGCAGTTAAATTTGATGAGTATTGGACTAATTTTCCTAGACTTTTAATTGTTGGAACTATTCTAGATCCTCGTTACAAGTTGAATGTGATGAAATTTTATTTTCCTTCAATTTATACTATGAGCTATTCAAATGAACTTGAAAAAGGTCTTCAAGTATTATTGAAAATTGTTGGAGAGTATGAAAAAGTATTTCAAGCAAATCGGGTTAGTAGTTCATCAACTAGTTCGCCGAACACTCCTCAAACTTCAACACCAGTTGATACATTAGGCAAATTAGGAGACCGTTTGACAAAATATGAAATCCATATGAGAAGTAAGGTAGCCTCTACTACATGTGCACAAGTGAAGACAGAGTTAGATTTTTATCTCGAGCAGCCTTATATTCAATCAAGTCCAAACTTCAATGTATTGAAATGGTGGGATGCAAATTCTAATACATTTCCCATTTTACATTGCATTGCCAGAGATATTTTAGCCATTCCTGTCTTTACAGTTGCCTCAGAGTCGGCTTTCAGTACAGGTGGGAGATTTGTAACTCCCTCGTCGTAATCGGCTTAGTCATCCAACATTAGAGGTACTAATGTGTACTCAAGATTGGTTATGGACAGAGTTAAATGGTATGTAAAATTATATAAGCTTTTTAAAATTTCTTATTTTTATGAGTTTCCTATACTTATTCATTTATTTAATATATTGGTTGCTTGCTTATGATTAGATGAAGAAACTTCTAAAAATCAATTGCTTGAAGTTGATACTGATGAAGATGAATTTGAGGTAATTAGTGCATTGAGATTTTATTAATATATATTTTTTGTCAATATATTCTAATGTTATTATTATTATTATTTTATTTTGTAGGAATCCATAATCACTTAATGACTTGAAGAGCTGAAAAATTCTTGTTGAAGTGAAAGTGTGAAGGATGATTAATGATAATCATTTTAATTGATTTAGCTTTATTTCAATGTTTGCTTTGAATTTGAACCATGGATTAGATACTAAATTAACACTATTTCTATTTCTTATTTTTGAAAGTTTGGACCGTTTAAATTTCATATTTTAAATGCTTGAAAATATTAATCTATAATGATATTTTAGTTTTTTATTTTTTTATTTTATTTTTAGTATTTTAGATGGATGGGTGACTCATGGGTCTACCCAAATCCGTGGGTCAAAACCCGCACCCAAACCCACCAAATCCGTAATGGGTTTGGCTTGGTTTGGATCTAAAAATAAAAAATAATGTAGATGGACTTGAAATTCACTTATGAAACTCTATTTTGAATATAGGTGTGTTTAATTCAATATGATTCTGATTTTGAAAATTCATATATAATAGGTTAAAGAAAAATAAATTTTGTTTTGTAAGTTTATTCACAACTTTGGTTGGGTAGTAGAAAATAAATTTACATAATTACCTAATTTCTGGAAGATAACAGACTACAGTTTTAAAAATCATTAAATCTACCTCATTTCTATTATAATTGATTAAATTAAAAATTTAATAACAAAATTTTAAAAAATTCGTCAAACAATTTTTTTTTAAAAAATAATTAAATCTAAGTAATTTTTTTTTAAAATTTATTAAATTTAAAAATTTAAAGTAAAAAATTATTAAACTATAAAGATTACAAAACAATTTTTTTTTAAGAATTCTTAAAACTACTAAACTATTTTATTTTCCAAAACTATAAATACAACTCAACATTATTAAAAATTATTAAATAAAAAATTATAAAATATTTCTCAAAATATATACTTATTAAAAATTGTTTAAATTATGTAATATTTGGGGTATTTGAATAACATTAAAAATATAAACTAAATTAAAAAATATTAAACAAAAATAATTTTTCAAAACCATTGTCAAGGCTCCAAAATCACTCTTAAAACTAAAACCATTAGTTGTTTTTAAATTTTGAGGTTGTTTTTCAAAATTTTTCAAAACCGGGTGTTTAAAATCAAACGTTTGAAAAAATGAGTGTTTTTTTTTTCAAATAACCATATATATATATATATATATATATATATGGGTTATTTCCAAAAATCCCCACTTTTTCAAAAGTTTTACTTTAAGCATCTGATTTTGAAAAGTTTTGCAAAACCACACAACTAGTGATTTTGGAGGGTATAGTGGTTTTGGTATTGAGTGAGTGAGTTTGGATAATTATTATATTTAATCACTTAAAATCATTTATAAATTTTTATTTAGTAGTATTTTTTTAAAAAAAATTTAGTTTATTTTTTATTTTCTAATGCATTGAAATACAATAAAAATTATAGAGTTTAAAGTTAAACTGTTACCAAACTACAATTCAGTACGCAATTTGGACAGAGAGCACAATTTGTGTTCATAAGATCATATCGAGCTCTAATTCAGTAGCCATTTATGTATGAAGTTCATACAGAAAGCTTCAATTCTGTTCAAGTGTTTTGCCGAGCTTTAATTCGATACTGAATTCAGTATCAAGCTCAGATAGAGAGGGTGTTTACTTTTCAAGGGAAACACCGAACTATATTGCAGTATGGAGCTCGCTGTTGAATTCAGATAGAGAAAATTTGTTGCTCTTCATCTTCTATACCAAGCTGTTGTTTGGTATCAAGTCCGGTGTTGAATTCAAACAGAGAGGTTTTGATTCATGATCTTTCAATACCGAACTGTAATTCGGTACGTGGCTCGGTAGCTAATTTGAACAGAGAGATTTTTGTTTCTTTCTTTTCCAATACCGAACTGTAATTCGATACAAAGCTCGAATTTGGACAGAGAATTTCTTTTGAAGGATTCAATATTACCGAACTACAGTTTGGTAGTCAATTTGGTGGTTAGTTCGGTGACCCTGCTCTCATGCCCTTTTTCACCTCTTTTTGATCTCTTTTTACTCCAAAATCTTTGTTTTTCTTCCTTAATGTCCTTAATTCCCTAAAATTGAGCTTTATACCTGAAAATAAATGAAAGTGTCTCAAATATGTACATTTATTAAAGTAAATCAAACCAAATTCATACAAATTTTCAATCATTTTCCAAGCTCATCACGTTTCAATTCGAATGACTCGATGAACCATCTGTCAATACCATGTATAATATGATTAGAGGCATGATCTAGGATGAGCATCAATAAAAAGTCCTACTAAAAATTGATGTCGTGTAGCCCACTTGGCCGACCACCATGTCTACTTATGTAGCCAATCTATACTGATGTGATCACGCTAATCTAGTCCATGATAATAATCAAGACACACTGGTGCTTGTGAAATATGTTGCGTGAATTCAAACCGGCACAGGACACGATCCGCATGGTGCCACTCAACAACGGCCATGCACAGTAAAGGTATATATGCATGCCAGTTTTGTGCCCTATAAGTCATCTCTCTTGGAATATGGCTCTCAATCTCTAGGTGAATGTATGGAGTCCACACAAACTATATATAGCAAAATAAATCTTATATTAGAAGAACGTAAAGTAATAACATCATAAATTTAGTAGTTAAGAAATCGGAGAAAACTTACATTATCGATACCAAGCCGATCTATAATAAGAGGACTGCCCCTAAGTGCTCTCCATCGAAGTAGTTGAACAACCGAGGTGGAGAAAATACATACAAACTGTAACACCCCATATTGAGACATGGTTAAAAGGAATTGAATTGCTACCCATATCACCAATGTGCACATTATTTTTTGAGAGTCCAGAACTTGAGAACTCCAAAGTTAAGCGCGCCTCGGGTCATCCGGGGACGGGAGCCGGATATCACACAAACAGATTGGTGTGTAATGAAAATTGTGTTAGTAGAGGCGTAGTTACATAATAATTTTATTTGAAACTAATTTACCAGCAACTACTTAAGAAGTAATAACATATACCTTACAATTATAGGAAATTTTGGTTCAAACTATGTTAGAGGAGGTCGAATACCAGCAATATGTAACATAGCTCACACCTCAATTACCCAAATAAGTCCTCCTACCATTCTATTATTTAACATAGTCGACCGACATAGATATCGATACAAATATGCCAAACACGCAGAACCCCAATCGTATCCACCAGCAATGTCAAGATCCTCCAAAAGCTGAAGATAACATATATGGATGTCATGTGCAGACTTGAGCCCAAAAATAACTCCCCCCAAGAGGCGTAGTATGTATGCCCTCGCATGACATCTCAATATATACTCATCAACTGGATGAGGGATATCAAACAAGTGCACCAAGCTTCACTAACTCAAGAGTGCTACCTCGCATACAATAAGCAGCCTCTACAGGTGTAAGACCTAAAAGCTCCTCCACTAACTCCATCAAAGTAGTCGGCACCCTATCTAGAGTCCATCCTTCCGTTCGGCCTAAGATGGGCTCACCATCAATAGAAAGTCTTGTCAATAGTGCAATATCATCGAGTGTGATAGTGCACCCTCCCTAAGGTAGTAAAAAAGTGTGCGTCTTCGGTCGCCAACGCTCAGCCAATACTTTAACTAATGCGTGATTCATATGATGATTTCCTAAAAATGAAGCATATTCAAATCCGGTAGCAAACATATGGCATAATGCGGTCATTAGGTGGACCCACACTAACATATCATGGGAGCATGATATACATCTAGTTCTTTATCTACAAATTATTGAACTAATATATTTTATGATCATAATAATTTAAAATTTAAATACTAACATTTAAAAATAGTAACAATGCACAAGAAAAGTCAATTTTAACTAAACTAAAAAAAATATCAACAATATAATTAGAATTACCCATTTATTCAACTTCGATATTATCATAATATATTAGTTTATCTTTAATTTATTAATTAACTTACGTCTAACTTTTATTCAATCAAATCAATACAATAAGATGTCACCACTTATAGAAAAATTTATTCATTATCTATGATAGAAAATTAGACATATCAAAATAAAACTTTAAATAAAAAAAAAGTATAAAAGTATAAAACTACTTCTATTATAAAATTTTTACACTAAGATATGGATGCTATTTAATTATAACAAATAAATTATATTTAATTTAAATTAAATTTTAAGAACATTTTATTTTAAATTTAAAGAAAAAAAAAATAAATTTAATTTAACTGTTAAACTATCCTATAATATTTAATAAATATACATAAAATTTTGAATATTTCCATTTTTGCATCCAATTTATAAAAATAATTCGAAAAAACGCCATTTTAAAATGTAACTAAAAAACCCCAATTTTCTTTATAAAAATGAATAAAAACTTGCTATTTATGGAATGTGGGTGTTCTTACGGAATATTTTTACAAAGTTGGTGTAAAAATGAAAGTACCCTGAAAATTTATTATTTATAAATTTAAAATTATTATTTAGAATTAACCTATACCGTTACTCCATTAGAGATTTGATATTTCTGAAATATGATAATATTCTTGAAATATTTGACTCTTTTAATATGATAATATTCTCCAAATATTTGATTCTTTTAGAGTTCACATACTCCACCATCTGTCAAAATAATTAGTAAGTAAAACGATGAGCAAATTAAAATTAAAATTAAAGAGAATGAAACAAAGAACCTACCATTTTAGATGGCTGCAATTACGGGGTTTGCCGCATTTTAGATGTATGCAATTGATGGGGTTTGTAGCGAGTAGAGAGGGAAGGAGATGGCAAAGAGGAATAGAAGACAAAACTGATAGGGTTGGTTTCGGTGGGTATTTATAAGTAAATTGGTTGTAAATAAAATGACTCCCCCACTATTTTATTAACAAAATTTTCTTCTGAGCAGGGTAATTTTGTTTCGTTGATAAAACATTTTACAGCTTCCATGCACAATCACATCACCTGTTGACTACACTCATCACACTTCTCTACACTCTGCACAACCATACTTTGTACTTGTATTACATTAAAGAACATGCACAGTTAGTTATGGCTGTTTTGTACTAGTCAAATATGCTCTCAACATCACACTTTTAATTTAAAAATAAAAATCATTGAACCAACTATGTCTCCAATTAGGCCTACAATAATCAATAATTCCATAACATGTGAAAACTTTAATACAAATAGAAGCCAAAACACATGGGTATGCATTTCGTGTGTGATGAGAATTTTATTCACAAAAACCCCACCTTGCCATTCTATTATTAAATCGCTAATTTGGCAATAATTGAAAAAGTTGGTGGATAAAGAAAAATATAAAAAGTCTCGACTATAGTCTGATTATTTAGCCTACAAGTAACCATCAATAAAATAATTAAATAGATAAAATTAAAAATAAAATTATTTTTTGTTATAAATTAATTACCGACTCTACAGTTCTCATAATAAAATTATTCTTTGTATAATATTTTTTTTAAAAAATCATTACACCACTTAAGCGAATATAATAGAATTCATGAACAAATAAACAAACTCCTTATCCTAACCTGAAATATACTTACCATGATCAACAAAAACTTTCTATAATGTTCAACAATAATAAACAAACTCTTATTTTCCTGTACAGCTATTTAACAAATGTGATTTCGCTAGTTAATGTCCGAAATTCTTAGGAGTCTAACTTCTCACTGCACCAATAGGATGATATTATCATTTTCAATACATTTAAATCCTAGACCCCTAACTATACCACATACTTAGGCATATTGTGCATTATAATGTTATTTCAATGAAAACAAACAAAAATTATAATTTAATGGGATCTTGTGAAATGGAAAATTATCATGTAACATTATAGTATTGATGACATTAGGCGTACCATAGAAAATAAGTCAAATCATTGAACAACTTCTCGCTACTCACTAAACATCACGGATTTTTCAGTATTTCAACAAATACAAATCATAATTTGTCATAACATAATGTAATTGATGGAATTGAATGGATATCTATTATATGCAAAATAATTGTCTTCTGTGTTAATATGAAGAACAAAAAGATATAGCCAACCAAATAAGAAGAATGAGATAGTAAAACATAGAAAAGATAAGAGAGGAAATTAGAAGTAAAGCATAAAAGCCATTAATGTAAGGAATGGATTTTATCATTAGAAAAAACTCAAATGTCAGGAAAGGATAGTTAGACAGTACAAGTTAGCAGAGAATATAGAGAATATGGCAATGGAGACATGAAACTAAATGGGTCATTCAAACACTAAAAACAACTCAACAAGATTAAAAATATGGTCATTCATTTTAGAATATGTAAATTCAGATTTCGATTTAAAAAATCTCATGCTAGTACACAATCTTATAATGATCAAACAAACCACTAATGTTGAATTGTTTGGAAAATATGGTGGTCCTGAGGGAAACAGTGACCATAACATAGCGACACTTCATTTCATCCATTTTATAAATTTTTGTTTTTAGTTGGCCAATGAAATTAGTGTTGTTGTTGTGATATGTGGAGAAAATAGAAATCGACCATCAAATGAATATTTTATAGGAATAAAGGGAACTTATGGGATATTCAATGTCCAACTATGCATAAGGTCCCTTACTTTGATAATAAACCAAAAAAATCCTTGGACCATCTGGCTTAGGTGGTAAGGATGGGGAAGACTCTTTCCATACACTCCAAGTGGGGAGGTTATAGTTGGATTCATGGGTTATTACTATTCTTACGGTGATGAAACTACCCATCTTAATATTATTGGAGTTTACACTCACCCTATTACTCTCATATAATTATATATATATATATATATATATATATATATTCCACTCCTGAATGGAAATAGTAAATAAATTTATTTCTAGTTGCAGGTCAAAGATGTTAAGAAGAAGGATTTAGGCGAGCATATGATATAGGTGGTCATTAGAATGACTTAATCTAGTTAATAAGAAAAATGTCATTTGACTTACTCAATAGTATCACCAAACATTAACACAATGATATATTTGTTCTTCAAGCTAAACTTCCTAATGAGTCTAGTTCATATGAAATAGATGCCCACTAAAATGACTTAATCTAATTTGGTTTAAAAAAACCTATATGCCTACCTTTGGTCAAATGCCATATGGACCTACTTCATAGTCTAGAACAAAGTAGTACCATAAAATGATATAACCTAGGAGTGATATATGAATCTAGATCATGGCACCTCCCTAATTAACGAAGCGAATTAACTTCAATAAAAACATTCTACTGCCAGAATAATTAGAATCCATGATAAAAGCTCATATATCACACAAGAAAATGGCAGTAACATAGAACTTTCAATACCAAGTTTACATTAATAATCACAATCTCACACCTATAAGTTGTATCATTGAGTCTTGTTAATCTTCAACGATAATGAATATCCTAATATCCATAGTTTCACTATTAAATCCAAATAATATACTCACATTCACATAGGCATATTGTCTAACATGTAGGAAGCACATGTTATGAATCCAGAACAACCACTAGACTCTGTTCCTCCTTGCTCTGGGAGACGTCACGAAACAAATAATCCAATTATAGTAAAAGAAAATAAATTAAATCCTAGACTATAGCTAATTAGAGATGAGTGAGAAGTGAGTGAACCTATTTATAAATAACTGAATAATGAGCGGCTGTGACAATCGAGAGAGACGCTAAAACGAGAAGAGGTGAGAGATGAGTTTAAATGAGTAGAGTATTGAGAATTCTTTTTGAATATGGTGAATGATGAAACAAGGTAGTACAAGAAAGTTCAGGTTTTTCACTAAAAATTATTTTAATTAGAAAATAATTTAATGTTGAATTATATAGCGTTTTAAATTTGCGCCAAATAAATTTTTAATAAATTTCAACTATATAAGTTCTTTGAAAATAATTAATCTGAAAATTTTAACTTTTTCGGTATTACTATTAATTGGCGTCAAAATTATTTTTCATTTATAATGATAATGTATTAAAAATCGATATCTTGATTACAAATTCCCCGACTGATTTGTAAAAATGTATTAACATATTTCTTGTTTTTAAGTGGTGATTCCAGTGCTTTTCTCATGAAAATGTGATCACCTGCTTCAAGTTTATACACACTGATTTATTTATTTTTAATTTTTTTTTCCGTCTCAAATTGATAACATTATATCTATGGTTCTATATTTATATAGAGAAAACACGTGAAAATGTTGTAAAAGGAATCAAAACAAATAGTCAACTCAAAGTCAGGGTGTAATCTTGAAACCACTAAAAAATTTTATGATGAATGCGGTGAAAATTCTTTCAAATGGACTTTTTAAAGTTTAAAATACAATTAAAAACATAAAAAACAAACTTTTAAAAGTTTAGTTTTCACTCCATAGGCCAAGTTTCCCAAAATACCCCTGAATCTTTACAATTCAAAGATGCTGCGAATTACGCTCACAGTCTGTGAATGACCTATGGAGCGAAAATTAAATTTTAATTTTGCAAACTTTTCAAAAGTGACCTATAATTGTACAGTAAACCTTTTATGATCTATAAAAAAAATTTCCGTAATTTATGCCTTTACCTAACACAAAGAATATGGTTCAACCATAAAACTGAGTATATATGTCCTAAATAATCCAATTATCCAACCATTTACGTATATATTTTGAATGTAGCTACAAAACAATAAACATAGAAGAAGTTTGCAGCCTGTTTAGGTTAAATGGGTTGAGACTGCTCAAATCCATTTAACAATAAACACATGAATTTGGAGGAATAGTAGAAGAGATAAAAATGGTCGACATACATGGCTATGAACTCCTATAGACTCAATCAATTTAATGAAATCGAACATACCAATACTTAACACTCGAAGACTTTTCGAAATTTAAAATATAAAAGAAACAATCCAATACATATAAAAAAATAATTAAATAGTAGTTATCAACACAAAACACTGACCTTAAATTTTATCCAAAACGAAATTAAAACGAAAGAGAACATAGATAAATAAGTACGCTATTAAAACTTGAAATTTTATGAACACCGGAAGGAGTTTCTAAATTTTCAAACATAAAACCAACCCAATTAATTCTAAAAAAATATAGTTAAATAGTATATATCATAACGAATGCGTGGCCATCAACTTTGTCCAAAACGGAGTTAAGACGGAAGAGAACGGAGTAAAAGAAGTTCACTATTAAAACTGAAATTTTATGAACACCTGAAGGATTTTCCAATTTTTTTTAATATATAAAACATGTAACGTCCTGAAAACGGGCCTAGAATTTTTAAAAGATTTTTATTGAAAAAAAATAATTAAGTGATGTTGAGTGAGTTTAATTTATTGGAATTTTTTTATTTAAAACGGGTGCTTTCAAAAATTCACTTGGAAAATTAAAAGTATATATCGGGCAGATATCATTAATTGGGGGAGAAGACAAATGACCAATAGCTAGTATTTGAATGTTCCGTATTTTAAAATATTTGTGATTTAAAATTTAATATTTTGTTGTTTAATATTTTTATTCAAAAAGGGTCCAAAAATAATGTCTCCTAACTGAGTTTTAAAATTTGCGATAACTCGAACATCTTTCATATTGATTTTAAAAGAAGTGATCTTGGGTTCGATTTGGAATGAACCTAATATTGGACTTGGGCCTTGAAAGAGCCCAAATCCAATAAATTGGGTCAAACTAGCAAATTGGTCCAAGCCCATCAGAACAACATACACTTTCCCCTTCCTTTACACTATCTTACGATTGTTTTCAATTATCAAAACAGAGCATCTTGCTCTTCTTAATCAATTTCATGCATGTCTCAAGAATTTGTTAACTTTTGATGGCAAGCAAAGGAAACCCTCTCAATTCCACCATCTCCTCCAAACTAACCGTAGTGGGTATTTTGGGGAGTCTTCAATCTCCTTGTTTTAAAGTCAGTAAGGTAACTGATTTCATCTATCGTGATTTTTTAACTCAATTTGAGGATTTTAATAAGCTCTCATTCAATCGTTTCTTTTAGGGTTTGATTTGTTAGATACTCAACAATTTTGGTCAAAAGGGATTCCACATTTTGAACAACATGATTTGAGGTAAAGTTGAACTCTAACTCTATGGGTAATTGATGGATTTTGATTATGTTAATTGGATTTCTATCTATAGCACTTTTTGTGAGCCTACAATTCCTTCGTCGAGTGAATTCGATTTATTTTCCTAAATCAAATGAATTGCCTTGTTTTCGAAATTAGTTTAAAGGGTGTGTGAGTATATTAAAAACGGTTTTGAGAAAAGCTAAGCTGAATTGGTTCTTGGTTTAAACAAATACTAGTCTTTTAAAAAAGATATTTTATGATTTTAAAACCATAATTGTGTGTGTGAGTACTGATTTCACGGAGCAATAAGTAATTGATTTTGCAAACTTAATTGAGTTTTGCTTTGGGGTCTCAAGTGACCACCAAGCAGAGGACAAAAACTAGAAGGAGAGACTGTTTTGTTAAATTTGGGTTTAGCGCTAAAGGTTGGTAAAATCTGTTTTCACCCTACATATGGTTTGCTTATGATTGTTCTTCTTGACTTTCCCTGCATATTTAAATTGGTTGGTATTGTGTTTTTGTAGTTGCTGCATTGATGTAAATTAAAATTAATTTATGTTAGAGACTAGTGTATAATGAGATTTTAGTTTAGTTAGTCATTATAATAGGAATGTTAGTGTTGTATTAAGTCTCTACTTTAATGAAATTTGATGTAGAATCTCTGCTTGTTATGGTTTGGTGCTGATATTGGTTCGAGTAGTCTCATGGAGTGTATAAAATAAATTAAGCAGTCTCATGGAGTGTGTAAAATAAATTGACTAAGTGCAAAGTGAAACACCTTAATGCCCGTTTTTAGTTTATAGTGTATCTGGTGATGAAAAGACGCCTTAGGGGTTAATGAAGTACTTCGACACCATTGCGGTGAAATGGCGAGAGAAAATGCCATTAGTGTAGACATCGGTCTAATAATGTAGATTTCGGTCTAATTGTGGGGTTTCGACTCAATGGTGAGACTTCGGTCTATAGTGTCATTCAAAGAATGGAAGTGCGGATTTAAATCCGCTAGTGGGACTTCGGTCCAATAGTGTTATTGTTTCACCAAGTATTTATAGGCTAATCGGGCATTGCAAATTGTAATTTGGATGACCAATTTTTTAGTTATATAGTAGTGTTGTGCATCTTATGGTTTTGGGCAATTTATGCCTTGTTTGGTTATATTGACATTTTATTGGCCGATTATAATTTCGGTTATGTATTTGAGTGATGATTTTGCAATGTATATATTAGTGTTTTTCTTGTGCTTGACTTTGGAGTTAATTTGTGAGTTGTGAATACAATAGATAGTTTAGAGTTTTGGTATAGAGTTGAGATGTCACATATAGTGGAAATCGTTTAGTTAATTTCTAATTTAATCATATCATACTAGAGTTATTGCGCTACAGGTTTTTAATTAATAATTGGGCTTACATCACATTAAGGTGTCAATTAGTATGTTCCTATATAGTTATAAAAAGATGACCAAGTGGGTCACTTGTGCAGTTCTAGGAGATCAAACGGATGGACCGTTAGTCGAGTAGTTTATATAATTGTATTATTTGGTAGCTATAGATGTCATGTTTAAAATTTGGTTTCATTTCGAGTTGATCCGATTGTGTTTTGGAACAGAGCAAGTTGCTCAGATGGTCACAAACTAGCTGTAAAATTTCAGGTTTTAATAACAGACTTCTTTATCTTCGTTCTCTTTTGTTTTAACTTCATTTTGGACCAAATTTATGGCTACGTATTTGTTATGATAGCTAATATATAGTAATATTTTTCTTAGAATTTATTGAGCTGTTTCTATATTTAAAAATCTGGAAACTCTTTTAGGTATTCATAAAATTTTAGGTTTTAATAGCAGATTTCTTTATCTTCGTTCTCATCCATTTTAAATCCGTTTTGGACAAAATTTGAGGTCACACATTTGTTATGATATCTACTACTTACTTATATATATATTTTTTTTATAATTCACTGGACTGTTTTATATATTTAAAAATTTAGAAAATCGTTCAGGTGTTCATAAAATTTCAATTTTAATAGTGAACTTCTTTAACTCCGTTCTCTTCCGTTTGAACTCCGTTTTGGACTAAGTTGGTGGCCACTCTTTCCTTATGATATCTACTATTTAACTATATATTTTTTTAAATTTACTTGGCTGGTTTCATGTTTAAAAATTTAGAAACTTCTTCATGTGTTCATGAAATTTCAGGTTTTAATAGCGGACTTATTTATCTCCGTTCTCTTTCGTTTTAGATCCGTTTAGAATAAAATTTAAGGTCAATGTTTTGTGTTGATACCTACTATTTAATTATATATATATTTTATAATTTATTGGGTTGTTTCTTTAATATTTTAAATTTTGAAAAGAGTGTTAAGCATTGGTAAGTTCGATTTCATTAAATTGATTGAGTCTATAGGAGTTCATAGCCATGTATGTCGACCATTTTTACCTCTTCTAGTATTCCTCCAACCTGTCTCAAGCACAAGTTTCTTTTGTCTCAAATTACGAGAATTGTTTGATCCGGTTACTTGCGACGCAAGTTACTTTAATGTTGCATTTGCATTAGCTTAATCAAGTTAATAAGTAAGACTAATGTATATAGATCTTAGCGTGTTTTAATATTTTATTTTATTTATTTTATTGATCTTGTTTGCTTGATGTGAATTAATGGTTGAATCATTATATGGTGAAGTTAAAGACAAAGCTTCAATTGCATCTTGTGTGCCACTTAACTAAAATTATATAGAACATTTGTGTGTCTGTGTTTTTGAGACAAGATTTTTACCAACTTGGCTATATAGCTTATTCTTTGGTTTCTTTTTCTTTTCTTTTTCTTCTTTAAATTGAAAATGAAGCAGGTGATCGAGCAGGTTCTTTTGGTCGGGCTTCGGATAGCCTCTCATGGAGTCATATTCATCTATATATATATAAAGCGGAATCTCCAGTGGTCCCCACTGATCTGATGTGGCACACTATATGATTTGCTTTAGGTTGAAAAACTATGAAAATGAGAAGTTTTGACATTTGAAGATATTGAGCCAATTACAATATGACACGTGTTCTTTAGTCTTCTCTCTTATTTTTCGATTTATTAAATTGTTTTGACATTAATTTGCATACATATCATATATCATTAACTTCAATAACGAAGAATATGTCAAAAAGATACCATTTAGATGCTTTTGTTATTAATTATTTAACTATTCGTTTCTTTCCTTCTCTATTTATTTGTGATCTATTCTTTTCCTCTTGATGTCTCTCTTCATATTTCAAAATCATCTCTTTTTTCTTTCCTTCTTTAAAAAAAAAAAAAGAAATTTGATTCATCTTTCTATGCTCTTACATATTTATTTTGTTGTTCTTATCCGTTGTTCTTATCAGATTGAAGATTGGAGGCTACAAGAATATTAAAGGACGGCGTGACGAATTCATCTTGGTCGAAAAATCGAGAAAAGAAAATTTTCTCTGTTGATTTTTATTTCAACGTTTCTCCATTTACTACTTTGGTGATTTTAATTTAAATATGTGAAGTTTAATTTACTTTAGCTTTTTTCATTTTTTATTTTTTATTTCGATAATTCTTATGAATCTCATGTAGAATGTTGCAAAAATGATAGAGTTGGGAGAAGACACAGGATCCGTTATGGTAAGATTTTATTAGTTAGATTATATTTTTTGAAGATTATATTTAATTATTATTTTTTTCAGGAATCTTCCCTTATAAAAATGTAAAGATGTATTCAGATTTTATAATTATTTTTATTTTAATAAATGAAAACATGCCATTATAATCTAATTTTTTTCTTTAAATATTTTTGTTTTTAATGAATGAGATTCTTTGGTTGTCTTTTAATTCAATTTATTTTTTCCTTAATTCACTAATTGATTTCTTTAATAAATGTAATTTTAAAAATATCGGTATCATTTATTTTCCTTTTAAAAATAACATTAAATTAGTACTATTTTAATTTTGTTTATTAATTTTATTTATTCAATTATTTAATACAAATTTTAGTCTATGATCAATTTTTGGTTTTTCATTTTTGACTTTTTATTTTATTAACGTACTGTCTTTATCTTTTTTATGTATAAAAATTAACTTTTCTATGTATAAATATTAACTTTTCTTTGAGTTAGCAGAAAAAAAGATCTCAGAGTTGGCAGAAAAAAGAGATAAGATGATTTCGTGAGGTTTTGAGAATCTGTTGATACATATATAGAAACAATCGTGGACAACAAAATGCCAATGTGAATTCTTTTTTTTCAATTTGGATATATGTATATTTGTACTTGTATTTGATTTTAAGTTTTATACCCATGTTGTTTTTATTTTATTTTTTTTTTATAATAATTGTAATAATAGTAAGTAATTTTCTTATTTTAATTTGATATAAGTGATATTAATATATTTTAGATTGTGATTTTACCATAAAAATTTTTATAAGATTATTTAATTATATTAATTATATTATTATTGGCTATTATTTATTAATTTATTGACATTTGTATGAAGTTATAATAATATTTAAAAATGGTTGACAACATGTGAGTTTTTATATTTATATATTTCTAATATGGTGAACCACAATCATAATAAAACTACTGACATATACATATATATATATATATATATATATATATATATATATATATATATGATAGCACAAGAGAAATGGATTTTTAAAAAATAAATAAATAAAATGAACATAAATTTATGAGAAGAGAAGAGAAAATATAATTTTATAAATTGAATGCTCTTTTCTTTTTAACCTTTAAAAAAATAATTTATTCGTAATGGTTTGATAATAGTTTGTATCCATGTAAAGAAAACAAAAATGTTAATAAAACCATACCTAAACAAATTTAGAATGAGAAAGATAAAAGATTTTTTTAAGAGTAAATTAATGAAAACAAAAATGTTAATAACAACCTACGTAAACAAATTTAGAATGGGAAGATAAAAGGTTTTTTCTTTTAATTGTAAATTTATGATCATTAGTTATCTTATTCAATGGGTATTAATATGGAAATTGAAGCAGAGACATTTTTAAAAAAAATGCAATAAATTTCAATTAATACAATAAATACTTTTATTACTTATTTTGAATGAATACAAATTAAGAGATAAATGAATAATTATGAAAATAAATAAAAGATACTCAAGAGTTCAAAGTTTTTCCCTACTATTTATCATTATACGTGTAATTTAATATTCTTAATTAAAAAAAAATATATATTTAACACAAGAATATCATAACTCACTCAATAGATAAATGTTTTCTAATTAATGTTATTATTACTTAATTATAAAATTGTATTAATTTAATAAAAACAATTTATTTGTAAATTTTTTTTTTATGAAAGTATTATAGAAACATGTTGTGAATTAGTGTATAAAAAAATAAGAGTAATTAACATTTGAAATCGATATGCAATATATATTAAAGATTTTTTTTAAAAAAATATTAAATTATAAAAATAAATAAAATCCAAAATTATAAAAATGGAAAGATTAAGGGCTCACATGGATCATCGTATAGGATAAGCACAGAATAGTATAAGGAAAATGATTAGGATAAAAATCTTGTATAAAAATTAAGTTATCCATAAATTGTATTTGGCTGATTATCGTATAAGTAATATGATTGGATAACAAAGTACTAAACCTATATTTGGTAAACCTCGATAAGTAATAGGATAACATTATGAATTACCAAAATACCCAAAAAACTTGACAAGTAATAAAACAGTTATTTACAGATTAACAATAAATAAATTTAACATAATAAAATATAATAAAAATATATTAATATATTTTTAATAAAATCAAGTATTAGGAATAATCCTAAAAAACCGATGAGGGTTTTAGAAATTTCTCCAAAATATCCTTAATTTTTTTCCAATGTCAATGAATGTCCAATTTACTATTATTTACTATTTTGACTTTTTCTCTACAAATTTTTGAAGGGTAATTTGGTCATTTAAGTTTTTAATTAAAAAAAAACTTTAATTAAAAAATAAATTAAAAGTAGAAATTTAAAATAATATTAAAAACTCTTAAAGGGTAATTTGGTCATTTTAATTTTCGAAAAAATTTCTGAAATCCTCCCGGATTTTTTTGGGATTATTCCAAAATTTTATGTGGATTTTTATTTTTATTTTTTATTTTTCTAATTTTATCAAAGGATAATTTAGTAATAACATGAAGAACATCTAATACGAAAAGTACGTGATAAAGTTATCGGAGCATTTATCAATGATAAAGTTATCCTATATGCACCGTATAAAATTATAGTCAGTATTATTTTATCCTATTCTAAACAACAGTCAAATGCTTGATAAACATATAAATCGTATTAAGTTATCCTATCCTATTTCTTATCCTATAAACCATGTGAGCCCTAAGAAATTTTCAGTCAACTTTAGTTAAAAAGAAAATGAATTGAAGAATGAAAAAAAATTAAAAGTAGTATTTTTAAAATGAATTGGAGAGTACATAAAATTAACAGTAGTATTTTTAAAATTTAATGAGAGCTAATTTTTATATATATATATATATATATATATAAACTGAAAAGGTCATTGAAATATTTAAAAGATATTGTATTTGTTTAATGTCATTTGTGAATTATTTTATAGTTTCATAACTAGATATACAATCTTGTGAGTATAGTATAATGTTATAATACTGACATTTATTGTGTAAATTACATTGTTTTATCACACATAAATTGTTTGGGTTATTTCCAAAAACACCTCATTTTTTCAAACGTTTTACTTTGAGCACCCGGTTTTGAAAAGTTTTGCAAAACCACCCCAAAATCAAAACTACTAGTGGTTTTGGTATTTTTGTGAATGGTTTTGGTGTTGTATGAGTAATTTTGATTTTAGGAAATTTCCGAATCTTCAATTTAATACATATAGAATTTGAAAACCACTCAAAAAATACCAAAACCACTCACAAAAATACAAAAACCACTCAGTGGACAAATATAGAAAGGTTTAAAGTATTAAGTTGGAGGGTAAATTACAAAAAACCCCCACTTTTTCAAACTTTTCGCATTAACCCACTGATTTCAAACGTTACTTACAAAAAATGGGTAAATTACAAAAAACCTCCACTTTTTTAAACTTTTTGCATTAACCCACTGGTTTCAAACGTTACTTACAAAAAACCCATTTCCGATTTTGGAACAGTACTTTCAATAGAAAAAAGGTTTAAAACCAGTGGGTAAATGCAAAAAGTTTGCATGACCTGGGTTTTTTTGTAACGAACATTTGAAACCGGTGGACTAATGCAAAAAATTTGAAAAAGTTGGGGCTTTTTGTAATTAACCCTACAAAAAACCCATTTCTGATTTTGGAACAGTACTTTTTAATAGAAAAAAGGTTTAAAACCAGTAGGTAAATGCAAAAAGTTTGCATGACCTGGGTTTTTTGTAACGAACGTTTGAAACCGGTGGACTAATGCAAAAAGTTTGAAAAAGTGGAGGTTTTTTTGTAATTAACCCTTAAGTTGGAAGTAAAGATGAAATTGCTTATAACTTGTGAGAGACTTTGTATCCCATCCCAAATACTTCATTTTTTATCCAATTTGCATTCCTGACTTTTTATTTTAATTTTATATCAAATCTCAACCATCTATATTATTTAAGAAATTAGAATTCAAGTTTAAATATACACTAAATATATATTTCAGATTTTTTTTATTATATATAACCATAATTATTCTCTCCCATATTAATCAATGTTATGCTCAAAAATTTTTTTTCTTATTATTATTATTATTATTATTATTAATACTACAAATGAGATATTATTATTAAATTGGAGTATAAGTTTATAATATATATATATATGTATATATATGTATTAAGTATCAGTGTTGGAATTAATTTTGAGAGAAATATTGAATATTGTAATTATAAATCCTTTAAAAAACAATAATAAACATAGTAAAGGATCTCCAATACAGCGTGAGATGACGACGCGACCGTCGAAAATAGAGGGTTTGAACAATGATGTCATAGGATGTTTAAAAATAAATAGTGTCAATTAAAAATAGTGATGCAATAATCATTGTTTTTATTAAAAAAATAATTTAATTATTAATAATTTTTTAATTAAATTCAATCTATGCAATAAAAGAAATAGTTGGTAAGAATAATTTAACCAAATAATGTAAAACTATTTATCTAAATGAGTCAATTGTGCATTCTACCCTCCAGAAATAGCAATTCAACTCCACAATTTGATAATAAAGTATGCCACATCATCTTAACATTGGAAATAGAATTCACCAATTTTTTTATTATTTTTTTAAAAAAGCTCTACATTACTGATGTGGAATTTAAAAAAAAAAAAAAATCTCTACATTACTTATGGTTATGGCTGTACAGACAACTCTAATTAACATGATATTGGAGATGTTATTATACCTCTTTTTAAAATTTAGGAAAAATTAATAAAATATATATAGAAATTATAAATTTTATTTTTGTGAGATGAAACTGTATAAATTATTGGTGGAAAATATCATTTCATTATTTTTTTAAGCTATGTTACAAATCATTCTCATTTATTATTGATAATTTTTAGATTTTTTTACTTTATTAAAAAAAATTTTGTTAATTTTTTTTTTTATAAATCACTTCTTTAACAATATATATATATATATATATATATAAAGTTAAAGCCATTTTTAAATTAATTTTAAAGAAATTTCATATATAGTCATAATTTTAAGATATAATTTTTAATTTTCATACTTAATTTTTATATGTAAATAACTAAAATTGATTATTTTTTCTCACAATAATAAATAATAACTTTAATAAATTATGTAAATATAAATATTAATTTTACATAAAATTCAGAAATTTCGCGCAACGCGCGATCTTTTCACTAGTTTTGTTATATGTCCAAAGTAGATGTGTATATGGCATATTTTCATTTCGTAAATTTTAATACCTAATGTTATCAAATGGGTATTAACCTTTGTAAATGTTTAAATGAACTCTAGAATTATGTATAAATGTTTTTTAGGTTATGTTTATATCTATAAAGGTTTATTGAACACGTGTTTTAAAATAGCTAAGTAAACTATTTTTTTTATTAATTTTATTTTTATTTTATTTTTATTACATACATTGATAGAGGGTATCAATTTATAATAATTCATATTGTACAGGTTTGGCACAATTGCATTCATAGGTCCGTCATAGCTCACCTTCGTGATGGTCTATCACCGGACCGGGGGTGGATTATGGCGTGACAAAATACACCAATAAATTATAAAAAAATACACACACACACACATATATATATATATAAGTATATAGAAGATATCATAACGAATGCGTGACCTCAAATTTTGTCCAAAACGGATTTAAAACGGATGAGAACGAAGATAAAGAAGTCTGCTATTAAAACTTGAAATTTTACGAACACCTGAAAAAGTTTCCAGATTTTTAAATACAGAATCAGCCTAGTAAATTCTGAAAAAAAAAAATAAAGAAATATTAGATATTATAACTAACATGTGACCACAAATTTGGTCCAAAACAAAGTTAAAACGAAAGAGAACATAGATAAAGAAGTCTGCTATTAAAACCTAAAATTTACAGCTAGTTTCTGACCATCTGAGTGACTTGCTGAGTTCCAGAACATAACCGGATCAACTCAAACTGAAATAAAATTTTAAACATGACATTTATGGTTGTCAAGCAAAACAATTATACAAACTACACGACCAACGACCCATCCATTTGGTCTCCCGGAACAGCAAAAGTGACCTACATGGTCATCTTTTTATGACTATATAGGAAACACACTAATTGAAACTTAAATGTGATGTGAGCCCAACAATTAACTAAACCTGCAACATAATAACTCTAATATGGCATGATCAATTTAAACTTCAACTACTTGATTTCCACTATATATGGCATCTTAACTCCACCCCAAATAACTCATAAACTACCCAAATGCCACTATGTGTGATAATATGCACAAACTCACAAATTAACTCCAAAGTCAAGCACAAGAAAAATAGTAATAAATGTAGAATCGACATTACAAAATCATCACTCAAACACATAACCGAAACCATAATTGAACCATGTTTTACAGCATATTTACCAATAACTACTGTCAACAACATATTCAATCGAACTCACAAACTTATATATTTAGTCAGTATAAGACATGGACATTCTAAAACCCAAACAAATAAATCCAAATCATTATCATTAAACTTGCTCAAACCAAACCCTAATAATCGTAATCACACTATCAACACAACTCAACCAAAGTTAGGTATTAAAATTGCGAAAAACTTAGAAGAACATACCTTATTCTAGTTCCTTGTGAAGAATACAGATACAATCGTGAAAATAGAACAGAATTTTCGCAATTAGGGTTTACGTGATTTGAAAATCAGAATACAAGTGAATGTAACGGTAACAATTGATTGGGTTTTAAAGGAATTGTACAATAGGCACAATGATGAAACGAATAGGCAGAAGGCAGAGAGGTTCGACCTCGCCTCCTGCCAGAACGGTCATGAAAAAGTATGCCTACGTGCCGCTTAACAATTCGCCACTTCAATGAACACAGGCGACATAAAATAGACGAAATGTTTTATTTCGCCATCTTATTAAGTGATTAGAAAGACCTTACCTCAATATTTCTTAAACTGGTGACATAATTGGGACAACATAATCCAATCTCGCCTTAAGCAAATGAGTGAGACGAGTTAAAGCAACGAAATATTTCAACTTCGCCTTCAGAGAAGACAACAAGGGCGATTAAATGATGATTTCGCCTTTAGGAATGATCTTAGGCGAAATGAAAAACCGAAAAGAATAAATTTCACCATACAAGTGTTGACTTAGGCGATGCTCAAAGCGACATAAATGTATTTCGCCAATTTATTTCTTCTCAAGGCGAGACATGCTGGTGAAGTAAAAAGATTGTAGCCAGAAAACAGACCTGAAGGGTGAGATACAAATGCGATATCGAGTAGTTGCCTCACCTTTCCTTGCACTGGGCATTATTTCAAGGCGATATTTCTCAGTCTTCGCCATTTCAAAAGTATGATAGGCGAAATTGTTGGCGTGAATTACTCTTCTCGCCTTCACCCAGGCGGTAAATCATGACGATTGCCAAAACTTCGTCATCTTCAGCATGTCAATACAGGCGAGTTTGAAGGCTCCTCGCCAATAAGAAAAACAGCTTGGGCGAGTAACTTATCGATATAAACATCGTTTAGCCTCCATCTTCAATCATTATTTTTCTTTCAAGTTCTTCTGTAAATAACCACACTTTGCAAAACATGAACTTGGTTAACCAAAGATTTACACAATTAAAAAATAATAGCATGAATCCAAAAAAAAAATTAATTATGTAAAGAGTATGCTTTGTTTAAGGTCGTTAGCATTAACCATGGCAAGTTTGTTTTCATGATCTTTCCATCTTATCTACAGGATCAAAGATGTATAACACTTCTCTAGTCCTGTAGATATCCCCTCCTAGATAATGTTTGAGCCTTTGTCCATTAACCACAAAAGAATCAGTGGACTTATTATCAAACAACTCTATGGCTCCATACGGGGAAACACTTTTCACCTTAAAAGGTCCAGACCATCTAGATTTGAGCTTTTCCAGAAATAGGTTGAGTTTAGTGTTATACAGTAACACATACTGCCCTGGACCGAAGTCTCTCTTAACAATCTTCTTATCATGATAATTTTTCTCTGCTTATAGATTTCATGATTCTCATAGGCTTCCAAGCGTCATTCATTCATTTCATCAAGTTGAAGAAGCCTTTATTTTCCTGCTTTGATAGAGTCCATGTTTAACAATTTCACTACCCAATAAGATTTATGCTCTAATTCTACTAGCAGATGGCATCCCTTGCCATAAACCATTCGAAATGGGGACATTCCAATAGGAGTTTTAAAAGTTGTCCTATAAGCCCACAGAGCATCATCTAACTTAAAGCTCCAACCATTCTTGAACTTGTTCACAGTCTTTTGCAAGATTCTTTTCAATTCTCTGTTGGAGACTTCTACTTGACCATTTGCTTGTGGATGATAAGTTGTAGTAACCTTATGGATCACTCCATAGCACATTTTCCAACAACTTGTTGCAGAAATGAGACCCCCCATCGCTAATGAGTACCCTGGGTATGCCAAAATGAGTGAAGATATTCTTCTGAAGAAATTGCTCCACTACTTTACCATCATTAGTCACACAAGCAACAACCTCTACCCATTTGGATACATAGTCCATAACTACGAGTATATATTCATACTTATTTGATGGAGGAAATGGTCCCATGAATTCTGTCCCCCATACATCAAACAATTCAACTTCTAGGATATAATTCTGAGTAATTTCTTACCTATTTGAAATATTCCCCATCTTTTGGCATCTATCACAATTAGCCACAAATGCATGAGCATCCTTAAAAATTGTTGGCTAATGAAAACCACATTCCAAAATCTTTGCTGTTGTTCTTGTTCCAGCAAAATGCCCTGCATATTCTGAGGAATGACAGTACTTAAGAATATCAAAGGTTTCTTCATATGGGATGCATCTTCTCAACACTTTATCTGCACATCTTCTGAACAGAAAAGGTTCATCCCATATGTACCTCTTGACTTCATGAAGAAATCTTTTCCTCTGATGAACTATTTAACCCTTCAGGTAACACTTTACATGACAGATAATTTGCATAATCAGCATACCATGGATAGAATGTTACCTCACACAAGAACAGTTGCTCATCTGGAAAATGTTCATTTATATCCACTTGAGCTTCCATGTCTCTGATATACAACCTTGAAAGGTGATCAACTACCACATTTTCAGATCATTTTTTGTCTTTGATTTCAATATCAAACTCCTGCAGCAAAAGTACCCATCTTATCAATCTAGGTTTGGATTCTTTATTAGCAAATAGATATCTTAAAGCTACATGATTAATATGAATGATAATTTTGGATCCTAAGATATATGATCTAAATTTATCCAAAGCAAAGATCACTGCTAGTAATTCTTTTTCTGTGGTGGTATAGTTTCTCTGAGCTTTCACCAGGCTTTTACTAGCATAGTAAATGACTCTGAACAACTTTTTTCTTCTTTGTCCTAACACTGCACCTACAGCAAAATCAGATGCATCACACCTAATTTCAAAATCACAATTCCAGTTAGATGGAGTTATGATTGATGCTGAGACAAGCTTTTCCTTTAACTGTACAAAAGCTTTTAAACAATCATCAGTGAAATCAAACTTCTTTTCTTTTTCTAACAAAACATACAAGGGTCTAGAAATTTTTGAAAAATCTTTTATGAATCTTCTGTAGAACCCTGCATGTCACAAGAAACTTCTAATGCCTTTCACATTAGTAGGAGGAGGTAAATTGACAATAACATCAATTTTAGCTCTGTCTACTTCTAACCCTGTAGCAGACACTCTATGCCCTAATATTATACCTTCTCTTACCATAAAATGGCATTTCTCCCAGTTGAGGACCAATTAGTTTCCTCACATCTCCTAAGCACTTGTTCTAAACTGTTCAAACAATCATCAAAACTATCTCCAATGATAGAAAAATCATCCATGAAAACTTCTAAAAACTTACTAATGAAGTCAGTAAAAATAGCTAGCATACACCTTTGGAAAGTTCCTGGTGCATTACATAGTCCAAATGGCATCCTGTTATATGCAAAGATTCCAAAAGGACATATAAATGTTGTTTTGTGTTCATCACTAGGTGCTATTGGAGTTTGGTTATATCCTGAATAACCATCCAAGAAACAGAAATAAGGGTGTCCTGCTAGTCTATCTAACATTTCATCAATGAAGGGAAGAGGAAAGTGATCATTTCTAGTGGCATAATTTAAAATTCTGTAGTCTATACACATTCGCCACCCTGTGACTATCCTAGTTGGGATCAACTCATTTTTCTTATTTTTTATCATAGTTATTCCTCCCTTCTTTGGAATACACTGCACTGGATTAACCCATTCACGATTTGAAATTGGAAAAATAATACCTGCATCAAGAAGCTTTAACACCTCCTTCTTCACAACCTCCTTCATTGTTGGGTTCAATCTCCTCTGAGGTTAGATTTTTGGTGTTTGCTTATCCTCCAGGATGATCTTATGAGTACAGAAAGTTGGGTTGATTCCTTTTATATTTGCAATTGTCCATGCAATGGCTTTCTTGTGTCTCCTCACCACTTGTAAAAGGCTTTCCTCTTCCTCATCTGTCAATTCATTTGACACTACAATCAGTAAGCTAGAGTCCTTAGAGTTAAGGAATGCATACTTGAGATGACTTGGAAGCGCCTTTAGTTCCAATTGTGGTGGTTTTTCTATGGATGGAAGCATCGGTTCAGCAGATGGTTGTATGTCACTGATGTTGAGTACAAAATGTGAAGTCATAGACTCTAACTCCCCACTGTAAGCGCTTTCTTAAGGAATATCCATATCCACTTCATTTAATAAAACATTATTCAGTGGATCAGCACTTCTTAGTGTCAATATTTTGTCCATAAACTCTTCATCAGCAGCAAGTTGAATGCTTTTTACTTCATTGGAATCATATGGGAATTTCAATGATTCCAATAAGCTGAATTTGGCTTCTTCTCCATTTACTCTTAACATGAGCTCGTCATTTGCTACATCAATTAAAGCCCTAGCAGTTCTTAAAAATGGTTGTCGAAGCAGCAATGACACATCCTCATCTACTTCTATGTCAAGTACTATAAAGTCTACAGTAAACATGAACTTATTTACTGTAACTATCGCATCTTCCATAACTCCCTTGTCATGAGTGAAAGACTTGTCTGCAAGTTGTAGTAGAACATTATCAGGCCTGAAATGCCCTATCCCTAGTCTTTCATAAATGGCTAAAGGCATTAAAATACTGCTGGCTCCTAAATCACAGAGAGCTCTCCCAGTGAACCTATCGCCAATAGTTAAGGGTATAGTGAACTTGCCAGGATCATTATCTTTCTTGGGAATATGGTACTTCACAAGCTGGCTGACGCTTTCATTTACATTTATGCATCCCACATCAGCTAAAATTCCTCCTGTTTGACAATAATTCCTTCATGAACTTATCATAGACAGGCATCTGCTTCAATGCCTCAAGGAATGAGATGTTGACATGAATCTGTTTCATTATACCCAAAAACTTTTCAAGCTGCTTATCCAGCTTTTTCCTATTTTCTCTCTGAGGAAAAGGTAAAGCAATCTTCATAGCCTCCTGTTCTTTATTAGCAGAGTTGCTAATTTCTTCAGTTTCTTTATTTTGTATAGAAAGTACAAAACTCTTCTTTTCTTAGAATTCTCAAACTGTTTCCCACTTCTCAATGTAATTGCATACATAGAATTAACTAAAGTCTTCTTCGGATGGCCCTGCTTATTCACTGTCATGTTGTCCATCTTTTTATTCAAAAATGCTATCTGTGCAGATATCGCATTGAAAGACTCTAGTTCGTAGACTCCTGACTGCTTTTTAGTTGCAGCCTTTTCCCTTTCATTCTAACCAAAATCATTATTCGCTAGCAACTCAATGAAATCATGGGCTCATCCGGTTCCTTATCCATAATTGATCCTTCAGTAGAGGAATCAATATGCATTTTGATCTAAGGAGGCATAGCACTATAAAACGTCATAACAATGCTCAAGAAAGCTATACCATGATGAGGAGACTTCCAAATCAACTCTTTAAATCTCTCCCTGCTCTCGTATAATGATTCTTCATCCACATACTGGAAAGATGAAATCACGTTTCGCAGTTTCACCATCTTCATGGGTGGGAAGTAGCGAGCTAGGAACTTCCTGACTAGATCATCCCAACTATTAATGCATCTTGGTGGTAAAGAGTATAACCAGGCATGAGCTTTGCTGCTTAGGGAGAATGGAAATAGTCAAAGTTTCACTGCATCCTCAGAGACTCCATTATGTCTAAATGTGCTACATAGATACAAGAAGGTGTTCAGATGTTTAATGGGATCCTCAGTGGCTCCTCCTCCAAACTTGTTCTGTTGAACCATTTGGATGAGTCCAAATCTCAACTCAAAGTTATCAGTTGTCACTGCTGGAAGGTTGATGGCTTGAGGCATGCTATCAATTGGTGGAATGGAATATTGACGAAGAGTCATCCTCTCAGGATCTACTCTTCCTTCATTTTCATTATTACGATTGTAGCGATCTCCAGACATTATGACTCTCGACCCAACTCTAGATGTTGATCTTGATTGTATCTTGATTGTCTATAATCCTTTCTGGTTCAGGATTAAACTACAAGTCTTGAGTACCTTTAGATCTTGTCTGCATACACTACACACTTGAACAAACAATTTTTAAAGTTGAAAATGAACTTAATAAATCAGGTTAGCACAATTAAATGTAAATCTTAATCTTTAAAGAGAACAATTCGTGGCAACGGCGCCAAGAAATTGATGAGGATTGTTTTGACACATAAAATCACAATAACTAAACAGAACTCCTATCAACGTCTAATGTAATATTTTAGATATCGTCTCCACAGAGATTGTTAGCTAAAAAACGGAATTGAGATCAAGATTTAAAATCAATTGCTAAAAGAATCTATATACAAATTAAATCATAAGGATCATATAATTATTGTGTTTTATAGACACTATGACATTCATTCATTTTAAACATGAGTTAGTACTCTGTTATGCAAATGATCTCAACTGTAAATGAGCTGATCTGCTAATCTCTAATATCTAATATCTTCTAATGCATTATTCAACTTGTAATCACAGATTTACACTTTAGATCATTATTAGTGAACTATTAAAAGATCTCTCGATTCAATCTAACAGATCTCAATTATACAGATGCATATATCTCTATACTACAATTTATATAATTGATAAGCACAATCTTTAGAAAATTAGATCTATTGTCCATCTCTAGAACCACGATCCTCTATTCTTAGATCTGAAACTTAATTGCCATCTTTGGTCTAATTGATAAGTCTAGAATTTACCTATATTTTAGTATATTTTATGAGCTTAAATGTAAAGAAATTGAGCTTTAAAAATGAGATATTGAATACATTTTTAGTAATTCTAGACCATTATTGCTGAGACAGGGACTTGGATGAAAAGATGTGGAAAAGGAGTTAAAATATGCAAAATGAGAAGAAAGAATGACCAAATTAGAATTTCATCCAAAGTCAACAATACTGGCGAAATGATTATGCTGAAAAAGATATCACCTGTATTAATCGCTACAAGATGAAGGAGGAAGGCGATGAAGGAGGCGACATATTGAAAACCTCGCCTTGAAGATTAAAGCGTACGAGGCGAACTAGAACATCCTCGCCCTCTCATGTCGCCATCCTTAGCAGAGAATTTAGGCAAAGAAGGTTGGACTTTGCCTGCCTTGAGGCAATAACTGAGCCGATAAAGGAGAAATGTCGCCAAGTCTAAGGAAGATATCAGGCGATATACAAAGGCTATCTGAAGTGCTTTTCGCCTAAGGAGATTATTCGCTTGGCGATCAAGACAAGAGAAATTTGAAGAAGTCGCTTGGGTTTAGGAGAAGGAACAAGCGACATAAATGGAGAAAAACATTATTTCGCCAATTTGTGTTTCTTTGTTGATTTTATTTCAAAATTGCCACTGAGCTAAACCTCTATAAATAGGAGCTCAGATGAAGCAATAGCATCCGATTTTTGAATCTTTTGAACTTTTGACATTCTATTATTTTTGAGAGAAAAACTCTAGATTCTTTTATACTCTTTATTCAATATTTTCAGAGAAGTTTCTTAAAGAAGTTTTGTACTTTGTTTCTGTTGATCATTGAGATTTAGCTTGAAGATTGAGAAGCAACAACTGTGACAGAGTTTAGCTTCAATCTTCCTTGGTAAGATTTAGATCTTAAGCATGTCGATGATGATTTTTGTACTTTGATTGAATATGCTAAAGTAGATGTGCTAGCTAAAAGCTTTGTTAATTTGCTGAGATTTGATGTTGATTAATACTTGCTTGCATGATTCTTGTTCAATTATAGTCAGATTTACTTGAATTTCATGAGCAGACTGAATTACAAGAACGAGAGTTACGTAATATTGTTAATCTGTAGCTTGATTTAGACCAGAGATGGCGATTAGGTTTCAGATCTAATAACAGAGAATCATAGTTCTAGAGATAGACTATAGATCTAGTTTTCTACAGATTGTGCTTATCAGTTGTATAGATTGTAGTATAGAGATATATGAAACTATATGATTGAGATCTGTTAAATTGAATCGAGAGATCTATTAACAGATCATTGATGATGACCTAGAAAGTAAATCTGTGATTTAGAGTCGAAGCATGCATGAGAAGCTAATAGATAACAGAATTTAGCATTCAGCTTATTCATTGTTGAGATCAATTGCAGAATTGAGTATTGACTCATGTTTTAATTGAATGAATGTCATTAGATTCAATTTCTATATCAATTCTTTGATTTCTATGATTCAATTTGTATATAGAATTCTTTTGGCAATTCAGTTTAAATCTTAATTTCAATCATGCTTTTTAGCTGTCAATCCCTGTGGAGACGATATCTTAAATACTACATTAGACATTGGTAGGATTTCTATCTGAACACTGCAATTTTTAGTTTTAGTTGAGTTATTCGCCAAAAATTTCTTAGCGCCGTTGCCAGGGATTGCTTTTGAAGATTAAGATTTACATTGAACTGCGCTAACTTGATTTATTAAATTTCTTTTCAACTTTAAAATTGTTTGTTCGAGTGTGTAGTGTATGCAGACAAGAGCAAAAGGTACTCAAGACTTGTATTTTGATCCTGAACCAGAAAGAATTATTAGACAATCCAGGTCACAAACGAGATCAACAGCCTGAACTGAGTCAAGAGCTACAATGTTTGGAGAACGCTACAACCAAAATAATGAACATGATGGAAGAATTGATTCTGAAAGGATGACTCTACGTCAACATTCCACACCAACAGTTGATGGCATGCCACAAGCCATCAACCTTCCAACAATAACAACTGATAATTTCGAGCTTAGATCAGGACTCATTCAGATGGTTCAACATAACAAATTTGGAGGAGGAACCAATGAGGACCCCAATCAACATCTTAACACTTTCCTGCATCTGTGCAGTACATTCAGGCACAATGGAGTTTTTGAGGATGCAGTGAAGCTTTGGCTATTCCCTTTTTCACTAAGTAATAGAGCTCACGCCTTGTTATATTCCTTGCCACCAGGTTGTATCAATAGTTGGGAAGATTTAGTCAAGAATTTCTTAGCTCGTTATTTTCCTCCCATGAAAATGGTGAAACTAAGAAATATGATTTCTTCTTTCCAATATTTAGATGGAGAGTCATTATATGAAAGCTGAGAGAGGTTTAAAAAGTTGATTAGGAGATGTCAGCATCATGGAATAACATCTTGGAACATTGTAATGACTTTTTACATTGCTATGCCTCCTCAGATCAAAATGCACATTGATTCCTCAGCTGGAGGATCAATCATGAATGAGGAACCTGAAGATGCTCATGATTTCATCGAATTGCTGGCTAATAATGATTTTGGTTGGAATGAAAGGGACAAGGCTGCAATTAAAAAGCAGTCGGGAGTCTATGAGATGGAGTCTTTCAATGCATTATCTGCTCAGATAGCATTGTTGAATAAGAAGATGGACAATATGGCAGTGAATAAAGGTCATCCAAAGAAGACTTCAGTAAATTATGTTGAAAAATAGAAAACAACTCTAGCGGATTATGCACAAGAGGCATCATTTGTTGATGATGAAGAAGAGCCAGAGGAGCTTGAACAAGTAAATTATGTAAACAATAATTATGGAAACTAGCAGAGGCAGTATTATCAACAGAGGAATCAACCCTATCAAAATCAGGGTTATTACCAAAGGAATCCTCAACCTGGTAACCAACAGCAGGGACAGTCACAGTATCAGCCAATGGGGCAGAAGAAGTCTAGTATGGAAGATCTTCTTTTTAAGTATATGGAAAAAGTTGATGCTGTTCTCACCAACCATACCACTTCAATCAAGAACTTGGAAACTCAGACGAGGCAGCTTATGCAAGTTTTGAACCAAAGACCCCAAGGGACACTTCCAAGTGACACTATGCCCAATCCAAAGGTTATAGATAAATCTAAAGAGGAAGCACAGGTGCTTGCAATTACACTGAGAAGTGGGAAACAGCTGGAGAACTCTAAGGAAAAGAAGAGTTATATACCTCCTGTATAGAATAAGGAAAATGAAGAAATTAGCAACTCTGTAGTAAAAGAATAGAAGGTTGTGAAGATTGCCTTACCTTTTTCTCAAAGAGAGAAAAGGAAGAAGCTGGATAAGCAGCTTGAGAAGTTCTTAGGCATGATGAAGCAGATTCATGTAAACATCCCATTTGTTGAGGCATTAAAACAAATGCCTGTCTATGCTAAATTCATGAAGGAGTTGTTGTTGAATAGAAGGAATTTAGCAGATATGGGATGCATAAATGTAAATGAGAGCGTGAGCCAACTTGTCAAGTACTAGATTCCCAGGAAAGAGAAGGATCCTGGCAAGTTCACCATACCTTTGACCATAGGCGACAGATTCAAAAGGAGCTCTCTGTGACCTGGGAGCCAGTATAAACTTGATGCCTTTGGCTATCTATGAAAGGTTGGGGATAGGGCATTTCAGACCTGACAATGTCCTGTTACAACTTGCTGATAGATCTTTCACTCATGCTAAGGGACTGGTGGAAGATGTGATAGTCACATTAAACAAATTTATGTTTACTGTGGATTTTGTAGTGTTTGACATGGAGGTAGATGAAGACGTTCCTTTGCTACTTGGATGGCCATTTTTGAGAACCGGAAGGGCCATGATTAATGTAGCAAATGGTGAGCTCACGTTAAGGGTCAATGGAGAGAAAGCCAAATTTAGCCTTTTGGATCATTAAAATTCCCATACGATTTTAATGAAGTCAAGAGTTTACAATTAGCAGCTGATGAAGAATTGATGGATAAAATTCTCACACTGAGGAGTTCTGATCCACTAAACAATGTATTAATCAATGATGTGGATATGGATATTCCAGAGGAAAGTGCTTACAATGGTGAACTGGAATGCATGACTTCTCATTTTGTCCTCAATATCAGTGATATACAACCATCTGCTGAGCCAATGCTTCCCTCAACTGAAAAACCACCATAGTTGGAGTTGAAGGCACTTCCAAGTCATCTCAGGTATGCATTCTTAAACCCTGATGATTCTAGTTTACCTATTATGGTTTCAAATGATTTAACAGATGAACAAGAGGAAAGCCTTCTCCATGTGGTGAGGAAACACAAGAAATCCATTGCATGGACGATAGCAGATATTAAAGGAATCAACCCCACTTTCCACAAGATCATCCTGGAGGACAAATGAATGCCCAAGATCCAACCTCAGGGAAGATTGAACCTAACTATGAAGGAGGTTGTGAAGAAGGAAGTACTAAAACTCCTCGATGCAGGTATTATTTTTCAAATCTCAGATAGTGAATGGGTTAGTCCAGTGCAATGTGTGCCGAAGAATAGAGCGATTATTGTGATTAAGAATGAAAAGAATGAATTGATCCCTACTAGAACTGTTACAGGCTGGCATATGTGTATAGATTATAGAGCTTTAAAAGGTGCCACTAAAAAGGATCACTTCCCCCTTCCCTTCATAGATGAGATGTTAGATAGGCTAGCAGGACACCCTTACTTTTACTTTTTGGATGGTTATTCTGGATATAACCAAATCCCCATAGATCCTGGTGATCAGCATAAAACAACTTTTACTTGTCCTTTTGGAACCTTTGCTTATAATAGGATGCCATTTGGACTATGTAATGCACCAGGAACGTTTCAAAGGTGTATGCTAGCCATCTTTACTGATTTCATAGGTAAGTTTCTAGAGTTCTTCATGTATGATTTTTCCATTATAGGAGAGTTTTAACGATTGCTTGAATAATCTAGAGAAAGTGCTTAGAAGATGTGAGGAAACTAACCTAGTCCTCAATTGGGAAAATGCCATTTTATGGTGAGAGATTGTATTGTTTTAGGCCATAAGGTGTCTGCTAAGGGATTAGAAGTAGACAGGGCAAAAATTGATGTGATAGCCAACTTACCTCCTTCAGCCAATGTAAAAGGCATTAGAAGTTTCTTGGGACATGATGGGTTCTAAAGGCATTTTATTAAGGATTTTTCAAAAATATCTAGACCCCTTTGTGTCTTGTTAGAAAAAGAAAAGAAGTTTGACTTCACTGATGATTGTTTGAAAGCTTTTGTGCAACTTAAAGAAAAGCTTGTTTCAGCACCAGTCATAATTCCACCGGATTGGAGTTCTGAGTTTGAAATCATGTGTGATGCATCTGACTTTGCTGTAGGTGAAGTGCTGGGACCGAAAAAAGAAAGGTTGTTCAGGGTCATTTACTATGCTAGTAAAATATTGGTGGAGGCTCAGAGAAATTACACCACCACAGAAAAAGAACTACTAGCAATAGTCTTTGCATTGGATAAGTTTAGATCAAACATATTAGGGTCTAAAATTATCATTCATACTGATCATGCAACATTGAGATACTTATTTGCTAAGAAAGAGTCTAAGCCAAGATTGATAAGATGGGTGCTCTTGCTATAGGAATTTGACATAGATATCAAAGACAAAAAGGGCATGAAAACGTAGTAGCTGATCACCTTTCAAGACTGCACATAAAGGACATGGAGGCTCATGTTGACATCAATGAACAATTTCCAGATGAGCAACTGTTCCTATGTGAGGTAACATTTTAGCCATGGTATGCTGACTATGCAAATTATTTGTCATGTAAAGTGTTGCCTGAAGGGCTAGACAGTCATCAAAAGAAAAGATTTCTTCATGAGGTCAAGAGGTATATATGGGATGAGCCTTATCTGTTTAGAAGATGCGCTGATCAGGTACTGAGATGTTGCATCCCATATGAAGAAACATTAGACATCATCAAGCACTATCATTCATCAGAATATGCTGGCCATTTTGCTGGAACAAGAACAACAGCCAGAATTCTGGAATGTGGTTTCTATTGGCCATCAATATTCAAAGATGCACATGCTTTTGTGGCCAGTTGTGATAGATGCCAGAGAATGGGTAATATCTCTAAGAGGCAAGAAATGACCCAAAATTATATCCAGGAGGTTGAGTTATTTGATGTTTGGGGTATTGATTTCATGGGACCATTTCCTCCATCAAACAAGTATAAGTATATACTTGTAGCTATTGACTACGTATCTAAATGGGTAAAAGTTGTTGGTTGTATTACTAATGATGGAAAGGTAGTGGAGAAGTTTCTTCAGAAAAATATCTTCACTAGATTTGGCATACCCAGGGTACTGATTAGTGATGGAGGGTCTCAATTCTACAATAAGTTGTTGAAGAAGGTGCTTAAGAAGTATGGAGTGATCCACAAGATTACCACAGCTTATCATCCACAAGCAAATGGGCAAGTAGAATTTTCAAATAGAAAGTTAAAAAGGATCCTGCAAAAGACTGTTAATGAGTCTAGAAAAGATTGGAGTTTCAAGCTAGATGATGCTCTTTGGGCTTACAGAACAGCTTTTAAAATTCCTATTGGGTTGTCACCATTTAGAATGGTGTATGGCAAAGGATGCTATTTGCCAGTGGAGTTAGAACACAAGTCATATTGGGTTGTAAAGCTTTTGAATATGGACTATGAAAAAGCATGAAAGCAGAGACTTTTATAACTAGATGAGATGGATGAAGGGCGTCTTGAGGCTTATGAAAATCATGAGATGTACAAGCAGAAGATGAAGAATTACCATGATAAAAAGATTGTCAAGCGAGAGTTCAAACCTGGACAATATGTGCTGCTCTACAATACCAAACTTAGCTTATTTCGAGGAAAACTGAAGTCTAGATGGTCTGGACCATTTAGAGTGAAGAGTATTTCCCCATATGGAGCTGTTGAATTGTTTGATAACAAGTCTACTGATTCTTTTGTTGTGAATGGACAGAGACTCTAACATTATTTGGGGGAAGATATCTACAAGACAAGAGATATCCTTTATATCTCAGATCCTGTAGAAATAATGGAAAATCAATAGCAAACTTGCCATGGTCTTAAACAAAGCATACTCCTTACACAATTATTTTTTTTGTCTTGAATTTATGCTATGATCAATTAATTGTGTAAGTTTTTTATTAACCAAGTTCATGTTTTGCAAAAGAATTTTTGTTTTCAGATGAACTTGAAGTTTAAAGAAGAAGGCGAGATGTCATTTTTATTGCCAAAAATACTCGCCAGAGCTGTTTATTCATTGGCGAGGAATAACTTCATTTCGCCAGTATAAATGTTTTGAAGTTGGCGAATTATGGGATATCGCCATGCTTGATCGCCAGGACGAAGACGAGAAAGGATAGTCACACCAAAAACTTCGCCTACCTTTCTCTTGCAAACGCGAAGAAGGAAGAATCTCGCCTTGTTACATGCCCAGTGACAAGTAAAGTGAAGCGAGAGTTCAAAAAATTATCATTGTATCTCCCCAAACAAGTATGTTTTCTAGTGCTAAGTTCTAATATTGCCAAATTTCTTCATTTGGAAACAAGTTAAATTAGGCGAAGTATGATTTATTCTCCTAGAGAATCGTCTGTTTTGAAAATACTTTTGGCAAGATAAGCTCTTTTCGCCTCATTATTTCGCCTGAATTTCTTTGTGAAGGCGAAGTTATAGATATATAGCCAGTTAGGTAAATTTTAAGGCAAGTTTATTCTTTCTCGCCTGGTTCTGAATTTTATGACGCCTAAACTTTTGGCGAAATTAAACATTTCTCCACTTATATCGCTTGCACTTCATGAAGTGGCGGAAATTGTTTTTAAAAAAAATTTAGGTGACACGTAGGCACGCACAAATGTTACTGTTGTATGACACAAGGCGAGGTAAGAACTTTCCGCCTTCTGCCTAGTTCTTTCATCATTGTGCCTATTTCCTGATTTCTTTATAAACCCAATTCGATTTTACTGTTACTATTCATTTGCTCACTAAATTTTCAATTTCTCGAAAACCCTAAATTGCAAATCTCTCAGTTTGCTTTTGCATTTCAATACACTTTCATCACAACAACCAAACAAGATAAATGGCCAGAAGGAAGAGTGATGGTACTCCTAGCCTATCTAAGAAGGGAAAGAAGGCAAAGACTTCGGCCAAGCTGAAGATCTATGATGAAAATAATTACCAGGTTAGGGTAATTCTTCCCTCTTCGCCAAAATCTAAAGAGAAGACTCCCAAGACCCCCTCTACTTCAACTGCTGATAAGGGAAGACGACTGGGAAGTCCGTTGGGTCAAGATCAGTTAAGGGTTCTAAGCTGAAGGGAATACAAAGAAGAGTGTTGAAAATACACCAAAAACTCCTTTTACACCAAATGCTGGAAATGGGGGTGTTCCTATTGAGAAATCAGTTGTGACCAAGAAGAAAGCAGCAGCTATCTATGGAGCCATTTCTAAAGGAACAAAGGTGAAAGCAGTATCACTTGAGGTTACAAAGGACAAATCTCAAGTCACTAGCCTGCTGCAGAATGAGAACCTGCAGTTTTGGCAGGAAAAGGGGATTCTTTTGGATGAGCTGGAGGACAATAGGTTTGGAAATTATTTGTGGAGCTGGTTCATGAAGAAGATGGTGGAACAGCCTAAGAAAGTTAATGCCACCTTAGTAGATGAGTTCTACAATGAGGCTCCTGAGGAGTTGGATAATCCTTTTTGCATTAGAGGCCATCAGATGGATATATCTGCAGAGACCATTTGTAGTTATTATGGTTTAATGGAAGCCCAACACCAAGGAGATAGAGGAATGGATGCAGCTGAGTTAACTGTGGAAGACTTGAGGAGTCTCAGAAGGTTTCAACATCCAACTCAAGGTTCTGTACAGGATGTCTTGGCTAGTGAATTAGATATTCACACAGCTATATGCTTAACATGGCTAAGGGATAATGTGATGCCTAGAAACAAAGGCAGTCGATTCACTATAGATGAGAAGAAGTTTTTGAGGGATTTCAACCAAAACAAGTTTATCCATTTGGGCCAGTTGATATTTTTCAGAGCTCCAGAAGAGGGTCTGTAGTCTGAGGAAGGAAAAGGCCAAGCAAAGGACTTTGTATTTCCATCTCTCATCACAGGTTTACTGGAGAGATATTGAGTCAAAAGCAAAAAGAAGGATGTGTGGCTGGCTAATTCTAAGCCACACACTAGAGGATTGGAATTGAGAATCTGGGAGAGCAGAGGAGGAAAGGAGACAACCTGCACTGAAGCTGTGGAAAAAGTCTTAGAACTAAAGGCTATGAGGGAGGCCAAGAAGTAAGGTACTAAGAAGAACAAGTTCTTTTCGCCTACTTCAGCTGTAAGACCAGTGCAGAAGACCATTACAGGTCTTACTCACACTCCTAGAAGATAAAATGAAAGGGTAGCTAAACCTTTATCAAGAGAGCAGCTAGATGACATGGTTTCTAAAGTGGTTAATAGGAAGGTTGAAGAAAGAATAGCCGAATTCTTCAACAACATCTCAAACCCACAAGAATTTCTGAGATTGTGGGAATTACAAAGGGCCAAGAAGAGTGCACCTCTAGTAGGTTTTGCAAGGTTTGTAAAAGGGGTAAGCATCAGAGAACCTGTTGAGCAAGAAAGAGAATAAGATGATTACCAACCTCCTCAATTTGAATAATAAGAGTTGATAAATAGTCAGCGTGAATTCAATGATCAACCAGAAGCTCTAATTTTCCAGGAGGATCACCTATAGAGGAATTTGGGTGATTAGTTTGATCTAGCAACTGAAAAGGCTGCCAATGAAGTAATAGAGGAAGATGAGAGAAGGATGAACAAAGAAAAAGGTGTAAAGCCTGAACTAGATTGTGATTCTAATTCCTCAGATTGTGAGGAGATTGATACAGCTGACCTTGAAAAGCAAGGCCTTTTGTTAGCATCTTTTGCTGAGGCAGCTGGACAACCTTCATTTATTCAAGAGATAGGGGAAGGTTCAGGATCGCTCAACCAGAGGAGAGTGAGGATCAATCTTCAGTTCCAGAAACTTATCTCCAAGAGCCTCTCATATACACTTGTTAGGTTCCTCCATATTTTGGACCTGTCAAGTGTACTGCTCAGCCTCAACCTCCTACTACAGAAGAGTTCATTCTAAGGCTTAACATTATCCATCAGGACATTTAAAGGTTGATAAATCAAGTAAAGATGGGATTGTTTTCAACTGAGGATCCTATTCCTATAGACAGTGACAATCCTTCTCAGAACCTTGCAATAGTACCTTTTCTTCAACCTGAACCTATCAGTCAAGTACCTTTGGTTGAAGAAGAAGTTAGAACTCTTAATGAATAAGAGGTAGTTGCCCTGTTAGGAGAGTTCTTCAATACTTTTAATAGGATGCCATCTTATGAATTCTTCAGTGTAATGGAATTTTCTTCCACAAGCTCTTCTGAAGATGAAATGGACAGCCCAAGGGGAGAAAAAGGCAGGTTAAACAAAGAAAAAGTTAGTAAAAAGAATGAACAAGCCAAAGAAAGCAAGAAATTTTTAAGTGGTCTTGCAGTTACACTTGTAGATTTAAAGGAGATATTTATCTTAGATCACAACAAGACTCCTTGTTCTTGGGAGCCAACCTCTGCCTTTTATGTTCCATATGGATATTATTCTGTTATTTACAGACAAATCCGAAGGTATAGCAACTTCCTGAGGCAAGTGGCTAACCCAACGTGTTATCCACCCAATAGGGCTCTCACTATTGCTTCTCTAAGTGAAGATGAGGCTAAAGAAGTAAGGGCTAATGAAAAGAAAAGAAAGCATGACAGGGTAAAAGCCCAGAAGAAGAAAAAGAAGAAGGAAGACAAGCCTCACAGTTCAGATGCTTTTTAACCAATTCAAGTAGATAGGGAGATCAGAAGAATGGTGGCTAGAGTAGGGGTGGAAATGAGTCGATTCGGCTCGCGAACGGTTCGGGCTCGGCTGGGTTAAAGCTCGACTCGAACTCAGATTTAACAAGTCTAAAACGAGCCGAGCCTGAGCCGAGCCTTAAACGAGCCCAGCTCGAGCTTCATGGTAATAGGCTCGCGAACTAAACGAGCTTAAACGAGCTCCTTTATAATAATAGGATAAGAAAATAAAATGATAAAATTTAGGATATAAATATAATTTAAATGAATATGTTAATATTTATTGAATGAGTACATTTTTTTTCATTACATTTTTTAATATAAAATATCAAAATAAATATGTGATAAACGATCTCAAACGAGCTTCACGAGCTCAAAAGAATCTGAAAACGAGCCCGACGAACTCAAACAAGCTTTACGAGCTCAAACGAGTCTTATCAAGCCGAGCCTTTATGAGCTTAAATGAGTCGAGCCGAGCCTATATAATTATCATGAGCCGAGCCCAAGCCTGAAAAAAAAAGCTCGCGAGCCACGAGCCGAGCTTTTCTAAACGAGCCAAGCCACGAGCCTGCCAGGCTCGGGCTCGGCTCGGCTCGTATACAGCCTTAGGCTAGAGTATTGAATCTTAGACCAGCGACGTCTTCCAGTCCTAAGCCTAAGAGAAGGAGATTGAATTTTAAATCTCCTCAAAAGAAGAGCTCCCCAGATCCTTCTCTGGATGATTTTTAGCTGTTTTGGTTATTTAAACTTTATTATTTTGATATGTTTAGAACTTATTTCTTTTGTATATTTTTGTCAGAAAAGAGTAATGTGAATTCTTTTGTTTTTGTTTTTTTTTTAATTTCTTTTTTATTTTCAGAAAAAAGTAATGTGAATTTTTTTTTACTGTTAAAAGAGTAATGTGGTTGATGTGTATCACTTGTACAGAGAGTATTTGAAGTTTTAAGTTAAGGGTTGTGTTTTCCTAACAATGTGAGTTGTGTCTACATGATGAATCATTAAGTTGTAATCAATTATCACTAGGGATGTTGAAGTTTACAGGTTAATCTACAAGGATTTTGATGACACATTGTGTCAGGCGAGGTAGGACCCAAATCGCCATCATTTTTCGCCTCAACTAAGGCGCGATCTTTATTTCTCGCCTAGTTGGTAAGTTTTTTTTTTCAATATGGTACAGGCGAATGCTTGGGGCGATACATCTTTTATTTCGCCTACTTCTTGATTTCCTTTATAGCAACATTTCTATTTTGTCTAATATTTAGCCTGCAGGATCTGTATTTTGCCAGGACATATTACATCAATGTCACTCTCACATGGCAACTTTTATATTTCGCCTGGGCATTTCGCCTGGGCATTTCGCCTAAGGTTAGTGAACATGTTATTGCTTGCCTATTCTTATTTCGCCTAACCAGTTTTCTTCTTGACTTTACTTGCGGAGACTATTCATATATTAATGGCGACATACAGGTATTTTCTACATCCCATTTTCTCCTTTTATTCTTTCATGTTCTCCTAAGCATTGAGGACACTGCTTTCTTTTAAGTTAGGGGTGGGGTAGCAATCACATTGCTGGTATTTTGTTTAGTTTTATAGTTCTATTTTTGGTTTAGTTTGATTTTACTTTTTTTAGTTTTATAGTTCTATTTTCGGTTTAGTTTGATTTTATGGTTTTATTTGGAAATTTTGTTTGAGTTTTCTTTAGGATGTTAGAGGTCTTAGTGCATGATTGAGCTTACATTGCTCATAATTCAAAGTAATTTAGTCTTTCATGAAATGAGATTTCAAACAGAAAAATAAGTGTTCAAAACAAGCAGTTCTGATGAGCAATTTTTGACAAATTTCTTTGAACAATGATGAAAATTCTGGTCAGATTTGAATTGTGAATAAGTTGATGAGTTTTGATAAGGAGAGAGTGGAGAAAACCTTGGGTGGTATTTGAGGTTTGAACTTCATTTTGTGCATTTTTCTTCATGAGAGGGGTTATTTTTATTCTATTCCTTATTAAACACATTTATTTGATCAGTTTTTCTTCTATAGAAATTAGGACCTTCCTAGGTTTGCTTTGAATTTCTCATACATTTCTCAAGTGTATAGGGCATTGGTCGGGTAAAGTTCTGTCTTAAATCTGCCAAGGAACATGACCTGATTTGATAGAGTGCGTGAAACTACTAAAAAGCCTTTGCCTGCTTGATATAACCAGACCTTGATATCTTGTGAAGTAAACCATTTTCTTTCCATTCTCATTGAAACCTTTTCTTTGGTCCCTGATCCAGTCCAAACCATAAAGATAGAGATATAATCTCAATCCTACCCTTTGGACTTACTATTAAATTTGGGATGAAAAGATGGGAAGTGGGGATTTATAAAAATAGTGTTTTGGAAATTGCTGAAAGCAAAATGCTTTCACATAAAAGAAAAAGAAAATATATATATATATATTTTCTGTAAAAACAAAAAGGAAAGAAAAGAAAATACAAAGAAAAATACAAAAAAAAATAAAAGGAATGGTGAATAAAGAAAAAGAGCCACTAAAAATTAAGAGTGGACAGTGTATATAAAGATGGCCTTGAATTGGTTGGGGAAGTAATGTGAAAAATAATTAATTGTAAAGATATTTGGTTATCACTTTAATGCCCCATAAATTTACTATAGATTGTAGAATAAAAGGCATGCCTAGGGATAGAAGTATTTCGACCTATGAATATATCATTGTTTGGTAAGCATCGATAGTCTACTTACGGGATGACGGCTCCGTCTTGTTATTATAGACTATTTTCATCTTGGGATGACGGTCAACTTATGACTCCAACACACTTTTGTGGTGTTGAGACTGTCTTAGAACTTCGGTTCAACTATAACATCCCGAATTAAGAAAGGTTAAAAAGAACTTGAATTGCTACTATATCACCAATGCACACATTGCCTTTTGGGAGTGTAGAACTTGAGAACTTAAAAGTTAAGCGTGCTTGACTTGGAGTAATCTAATGATGGGTGACCTTCCGAAAAGTTTATCTGGAAAGCATACGAGTGAAGACAAAGCATGTTGAAAAGTGTAATGGTGCTTATTGGGGCTAGTGGTCAGCCTTAAGGCCGGTCAAGCTCGTTCTCGAAAGTATTGTATGTTTATGGACATAATTGATAAATATTGGTAACTTGATGATTTATGGTGCTTGCTGTTAATTATAGACCCTAATAAGTAAGATAAGTGTTAAACATTAAAATGTAATAATGCTAGTCTTACTTGGATGCTTAAAAAGGATTATAGGTTCTAATTGATCCACTTATTGTTCATAACTTGACAATTTAACATAAATGAATAAGCTTGGGTTATTAATGTGTAAATTGGTTGAGAGAAACCTTAATGATACTCTTTGGGTGTTTGGGGGCCACCACTTGCTACCCTTTTGGTGATCTTTTTGCGTTTGAGATGTTGTTTGAATGTTGGAGTTTGTTTTGGGTTAATGCAAGTTCTAGTTTGCTTTACAACTTGTGTTTGTGAGATCAGGCCTAGGCGTTTTGAGACCCAAACGATCCGATTTTTATATAATCGGTAATGGGTCTAGGCGCCCAACCAGGCAGGTTAGGCGGTCTAAATCTGTATAGGCAGTGGCTAGGCAGCCCAAATCAGTCCAGGCGGTGCCTAGGCACCCAAATTGAATTTTTAAAAAATTGTCAAATAGTAAAACGATCTCGTTTGATATAAATAAATATGATATTGTGTTGATCATTTATTCTTTTTCATCCATTTTCTTGTCATTTTTAGATGATTTTATCGTTGTTTATTATTTTTTTGTTTTGAGTTTATAACTTTGTTAGATTTGTAATTGTTTCATATAATTCTTTGTTGAATGAAAAATTATGAATTTTTAGATAGTAAATTATGTGATTGAGATATCGTAATAGTATAATGAATTGAAAACAATAAATTTATATTTTTTTCAAAATCAAATAAATATTGAAAATTTTATTAAATTTAATTCCAGTAAAAGTCAAATATTGACCGATAATTAATATCGCCTAGGCCCTGCCTAGTCCCCGCCTAGCCGTCTAGAAGTGGTCACCGATCCTATTCCGATTTTCAATTTTACGAACATTGCTTAAAACAGGACAAAATTTGTAAGGTACCAAATTAATAGTTTGGTTCAATTTGGTAACCCTCAAATTTACATGTTTGGATTCTCTTAAACCGTCTCTACCGAGCTATAATTTCGTACTAGTTCGGTAAGCAACAAACTTGACCTCATAGAGTAAATTTTTCTTTCATTATCGAATTACAAATTCAGTGGTAATTCAGTAAGAGTTTGGTCATTGCTATTTAAGCATTTTGGAGTAAATTTTTTGTCAGTTACCGAATTACAGTTGGGTTGTACTTCGGCATATAGCTCGGGCAGGGACGAGTAAAGTCTGTTTCCCTTATTGCTGAACTATAATTCGGTATCAAGTTCTGCATGTAATTCGGGCAGAGGGTCATATGATCTATCTCATTTCTTACTCAGCTACAATTTGATTTGTAGTTTGGCTAGGAATTCGGGTAGCGCTGTCAAACGGGCTGCCCGGCCCTACACGTGCCCCTACCCGTGCGGGTACGGGCTTTATGTGGGCACGGGCCTATAAAAGCCCACTTTCTAATGGGCACCATTTTGATGCCTGTGCCCGTTCATGCGGGCTTGTGGGCAGGTATGGGCATGCACATATTTTTTCCGGTTGATGATTTTGGTAAGTTATGAGATTTACGAATGAACTTTCGCACAACAGATTATGTTCATTTTTTACTAGTATAAATTTGATATTTTGATTAGTAAAATTAATTCAAAACATGTCGTTGACATTAGTTGAATCAACTCTTTGCCTTTCCATTTCACGGCCAAATGATTTAATTATATAGGATATCTGAAGTCGATTGTGTTGTGCCGAAAACACCGGAATGATGTAGGAATAGAGCATGAAGTAAAAGATCTTAAAAACAAGTTCAAATGTTACAACAACTCATTTTATAGAAAACAATATCCAACTAAACAAATAATTAACTATACAAGCAGAGTAAACTCATTAAGTTGCACAAACATACTAATGTATTTAAAAATGCTCAAATAAACATAAACATAAATCTCCTAAATAAAAAAATATTAAAAAGTGAAGTAGCTATCAACATACAAACAAAGATAAAAATAAGAACCAAATTAAATTTTAGAGCATGTATATTTTTATATTTAAATGCAGGCATGCCCGCGGGTAGCTCATGCCCGGCCTGTGCCGGTACGGGCCCAAACAGGCCGAGCCTTAAAAGCCCGCACTCTAAACGGTCTTTTAATTTACATGCCCGTGCCCATAAAAAACGCGGGCGGGCCTGGGTACTCGCAGGCATTAAGCCCATTTTGACAGTGCTAAATTCGGGTAGAGGCTGGTATAATATGTTTTCTTGTATTTCGAGTCACCAATTCAGTAGTTAGCTTGGTGTATAGTTCGGTCAGAGATTGGGTATATTGTGTGTCCTTCTAGTTACTGAATTTTAATTTGGTAGCTAGTTTGGTACAAAATTAAATGAGACAGTTAGTTTAACTTGTCTTAAAGGTTGCCGAATTCCAATTCGGTGAGAGTTCGGTTATATCGAAAATCAAGTGTAATTGGTTGAGTTTCTCTATTTGAATTATTTTTCTTGGTTGATATGCTTGTATGAGATTTCCTTGATTAATTTAGGAACTTTGGAAAATTCTTAGGATGCATTTACTTGCTCATCCTATTATTGTCATTAATGCATATTGTGTGTGGTTGTTTGAGTATAAATTGCAAACTAAGCATCTGATAGCCTAACCTCCATTATTTTCAAATTTTTTTTACTGTTTTCTTCGCATTGTACTTGAATAGTAACCACATGTGATCGAGCATAGCTTTCAAAGGATATGGTGACCTTTGGGAAGATTGTCCATATCATGCACCATTCTTTGATTTTTGGAAAATATTGTTGTACATTTGGATTTATTTAAAAAGACGTAAACTACTATATTATTTTTATGTCAACTCTCTTAATTTCTAATTTGAGAGTTGATACCTAAACTAGGATATCTTTTGCCTAATGCCCTAGTTTGGAACATTATTGATACTGTAATGATTTTATAAACTATTTGGTATTATATTTCAAGTGCGTCCTAGCAATTGTACTCTTGACTTGTCTATAAGATGAAAAGCTTATTTGAAGTATTGAAATTGCAAATTTGATTTGAATCTAATTTGATTTGTAAACCGATTTGTGATAATGTAATTGCATTGTAATGTGGCAGTTGGGCTTTTCATTACGGACACAACTAGGGTGAGATTTGATGCTACAATAAATGAATATATATACATATATATATATATATATATATAAATTTTTTAAAACACTTATAATTGAAATCCTAAACTTCCTAAACTCTCTCGCATCACATCTCTTCTTTTCTATATCTTTCTTATTCTCACTATAGTTTAACAATCTTAGATAAATTTAAGAAGAATTTTTTGTTTTATTGAAGCCATAATATTTCTGGGCGAACTCTAGATTTTTTCACTTATACCTTAAACATTAATGAAACTCATGTTTTCTCACTTTTTATTTGAAATTTTAATTTAAAAATATTAGGATTGTTGTATTACTTTAAATTTATTTTGTTTATATTATGTTAATTTCGTGATTGAATTAATTTTTATCATATTATTAATTTTAAAATTTATTATGTAGATATAACTATACCTTAGACAAAATTATATCCGCGAATGTATACTGTACTCATACTCGCTTAAATTAAAAGGATATGATTTGCTAATAAGAATAGAGATACTCACATATATGTCCATATGCCGAGCATTGTAATCCTTACTCGTGAGGATATTCTTCGGTTTCATAATGTTTTCTTATAGTGAGGAAAGTAGAATCGAATCCTCCTCAACCCAAGAATTTATCTCCACTTGCTTTTAAACCTCTTTTCTTGGACAGAAAACTAGCTCATGTATCGGTTTCTTCTAACTTTTGCTACCTGGATGAGACCATTTGAACACTTCTTTTTGGCATCACCGTCTTCTTCGGTTGTCAATATTAACACGTTGATGTTTCTTCGAAACTTAGCTAAACTGTTTATATATATATATATATATATATATATATATATATATATATATATATATTTTTTTTTTTTCTATTAATAAATCAGAATCCTTTTTCAATTAGGAAATCATTATTAGATTAAGGGGGTGTTTGAATCCATAAGTAACTAATTAGCAAATAGTGCCTAAATGACCAACTTGCTCTACTAATTACTAACTAGTTAATATATAATTAATAGGGGTTGGAAATTGTGGGGGTTATTGAATCTTTTACAATATGTTAGGAGTTATTAAAAGGTGTTAGTAGGGCTGAGTCAACTAATGAAATAATTGTTAAGAGCCCATACTTTTAAAAATTAAGAGACCTCTTAAGAAACCTGTTTGGATCCCTATCAATTAATTTTATCTCTTAAGGAATTCAAATGGGGCTAAGAAACTTATGTAATGTTAATGTCAAGACCAGAAGCTGATTTATGGCAGGGACTTTAATCTAGATTTTTGGCCTTTGACCCGGGAAATTAACGGGATGTTATTAGTAAATTTTAATTTTAATTATTTTTATATTAAATTAATATTATTAATTTAGAAAAGTAAAAGGAAAATTTTTTTTATAGGCCATAAAAAGTGTACTATACAATTATATATCTGTTTTGAAAAGTTTGCAAAACTAAAGTTTGATTTTCACTTCATAGGCTATCCACAGACTGTGACCGTAATTTACAGACTATGAGCATAATTCACAGAATCTGTGAATAATTATAAAAATTCAGGGGTATTTTGAGAAACTCAAGAACACCAAACTTTTAAAAAAATTATTTTTGTATATTTTTAAAAATAGGCCTATAATTGTATTTTGAAGTTTAAAAGACCGATTTAAAAAAATTTTCACAAATTAATATTTAGAGAGAAAATAGGTAATTATTCCAAATTAAAACATTTACGTTTTTAAAAATACTAGGTGTCAGTGTATATGCAATAGGTGTAAGTAGTTTTAAATTCAGAACTAAAAATATTAAAATTAAGCCTCATTCAAAATTAGGGTGCCTATTTTGTAATATTGTTATTTTCAACTATCTGAGTGCACTTCTAGAATGACAACAATCATTAATCCCTATTAATGCTTAAATTAAGGAAAACCATTATAGGGATTGATAGTCACACACAGTCTCATTTAATAGACTTTTTTTTTTTTAATCATTCTGGCAACTTGCAGCAACATTGACATTATTAAGAATCTCATTTGGAGTGTAAAATAAATTATTAGAAAAATAATAATGAAGTTGAGTCCATCAATGTAGTCCAAAGTTTAAAGCAAATTAACTATAGAGTGTGTTTGGGACGGTTCAACTTATAAAAAAAAATCACTTATTTTATAATTTGAAGTGGGTTAGTGTGTCTGGGAATCTTCCAAAAATCTGATTATTTAACAATTTGCTTAGCAAATAATCGGATTTCGAGAAGTAGGTAGGAACATGCTTTTTTAAGTCGATTTTCTAAAAAGCAATTCAATTCTCATTTAATTCTCCTTGAAATTATAGAAATAGCTCTATTTTTTGAAATTTTCAATTGTATTTTCTTGATGCTATTTAATTTTTTTTTTCTATTTTAAAATTTTAATGTTCATGCATGACATTTGAAGTACAACTAAGGGTGGGCGTGGTTCAGTTCAGTCTGGTTTTGAGTAAAACCGAACCAAAACCGAATGGTTCGGTTTTGTCATGTTTAGGACCGGACCGATCCAAATAGAGACTAAAACCATTTAATTTGGTTCTTGTCCGGTCGATTCGGGTCGGTACGATTTTACTCGGTTTTGACTATTTTTATATGATATTTTTTAATTTATTTTTAAATTACAATATTTTAATAAATTCAAATGAAATTAAAATACATGTATAAAATCAAATAACCATTCAAATCTTATTTAATTGTCTGTGATAAGTCTAGAATTTACCTATATTTTAGTATATTTTATGAGTTTAAATGTAAAGAAATTGAGTTTAAAAGATGAGATATTGAATGGATTTCTAGTGATTCTAGACTATTATTTCTGAGACAGTGACTTGGATGAGAAGATTTGGTAAAAACATGCAAAAATCAGAAGAAAGAAGGACTAAATAGAATTTCTTCCAATGTCTACAGAAATGGCGAAATGTTGATGCTGGAAGAAGAGATCGCCTAAGTATATTGCCACTTGCTGAAAGATGAAGGCGAAATATAAAAGACCTCGCTTTGAGACCAAAGTTACATGAGGCGAGTTAAAGTCTCCTTGCCTTCATAAGTCGCCATTCTTGGCAACATCTCTAGACGCTGAAGGATGAACCTCGCCATGTTACAGGCGATAGCTGAGGCTATGTGATTGAATGTCGCCCAAAGATGAGTAATATTGAAGGCGATAGAAAAAGTATATCGCCTAGAATGTTTTTAATGAAAGATTGAATTGGCAAGGAAGGATTAGTTCGTCTAAGCATCAGGCGACATAAAGTGGAGATAAGAAGAACATTTCGCCTATGAAGAAGTGTTGCATGGCGAATAAGTCAGCGATATTTGTGAAAGTCGTTTGAGTTCAGGCGAAGGAACAGACGACATAAATTGAAAAAATTGTTACTTCGCCAATTTGTGTTTCTTTGTTGATTTTATTTCAAAATTGCCACTGAAAAAAACTCTATAAATAGAAGCTCAGATGAAGCAATAAAAACCTTTTGACATTCTGTTATTTTTGAGAAAAATTCTAGATTCTTCTACACACTTTATTCAATATTCTCAGAGAAGTTTCTTGAGGAAGTTTTGTACTTTGTTTTCTGTGATCATAGAGATTTAGCTTGAAGATAGTGAAGCAACAACTGTGACAAAGTCTAGCTTCTATCTTCCTTGGTAAGATTTAGATCTTAAAGCATATTGATGATGATTTTGTGTTTTGATTAGTTGTAGATAAGTAATATGCTAGTTGATTTAAAAAATGTTGTTTGTTGATTATCATTCTGATTATATGATTCTTGTTTCGATTTCGGTCAGATTTACTCAATTTTCATGCATTCATTGAATTACAAGGACGAGAGTTACGTACTCTTGTTGTTTAGAAGCTTGATTAGTGATGGCGGATAACGCGTCTGAAACTAAAAATTGCAATGTTCAGACATAAATCCTATCACTGTCTAATGTAGTATTTAAGATATCATCTCCACAGGGATTGATAGCTAAAAAGCATGATTGAAATTAAGATTTAAACAAAATTGCCAAAAGAATTCTATATACAAATTGAATCATAGAAAACAAAGAATTGATATAGAAATTAAAGCTGATGACATTCATTCAATTAAAACATGAGTCAGTACTCTATTCTGCAATTGATCTCAATAATGAATAAGCTGAATGCTAAATTCTATTATCGATTAGCTTCTCATGCATGCTTCGACTCTAAATCATAGATTTACTTTCTAGATCATCATCAATGATCTGTTAATAAATCTCTCGATTCAATTTAACAGATCTCAATCATATAGTTGCATATATCTCTATACTACAAACTATACAACTGATAAGCACAATCTATAGAAAACTAGATCTATAGTCTATCTCTAGAACTATGATCCTCTGTTCTTAGATCTGAAACCTAATCGCCATCTTTGGTATAAATCAAACTATAGATTAACAATATTACGTAACTCTCGTTCTTGTAATTCAATCTGCTCATGAAATTCAAGTAAATCTGACTATAATTGAATAAGAATCATGCAAGCAAGTATTAATCAACATCAAATCTCAGTAAATCAACAGAGCTTTTAGCTAGCACATCTACTTTAGCATATTCAATCAAAGTACAAAAATCATCATCGACATGCTTAAGATCTAAATCTTACCAATGAAGATTGAAGCTAAACTCTGTCACAGTTATTGCTTCTCAATCTTCAAGCTAAATCTCAATGATCAACAGAAACAAAGTACAAAACTTCTTTAAGAAACTTCTCTGAAAATATTGAATAAAGAGTATAGAAGAATCTAGAGTTTTTCTCTAAAAAATAATAGAATGTCAAAAGTTCAAAAGATTCAAAAATCGGATGCTATTGCTTCATCTGAGCTCCTATTTATAGAGTTTTAGCTCAGTGGCAATTTTGAAATAAAATCAACAAAGAAACACAAATTGGCGAAATAATGTTTTTCTCCATTTATGTCGCCTGTTCCTTCGCCTGAACCCAAGCGACTTCTTCAAATTTCTCTTATCTTGATCGCCAAACGAATAATTGTAAGGTCCGCAATTATAGGCTAGAATTTTTCGATAAAATTTTTATTCCTTTATTAGAATAGTAAATAGGTTATTAGAGATAATTTAGAACCATAAGACGTGCAACTTGGGTACTAGTGGCATTATAGTAAAATATTAGGAAAGTCTAAGGGCATTTCAGTCATTTTATACATAGGATGTGGTAAAATGCATTAAAGGTGTTATAGAAAATTTTGGCTATGTTCTTTAATTTCCAAGTTTAATTTGGGTTAAAAGTTAATTCTTAATTAATTTAGGGCAAGTCAAAGTTGGTCCAAGGGTATAGATGCATTAAAATGAAAAGTTTTCACCTAAGTGCAAATAGATTGAAGTTGTGGTGGTTATTGGTAATTGTCCTCCTAGTGAAATGAAATTATTAGAAAGGTGAGGGACTAAATTGAACTTGTCCATGAGGAGGTTAGTATTTAAGGGGGGAAGGGGAGTTATCTAGAGAATTCTATACCAATCTAAATTCTCTCAAGCTCTCTCCATTTCTCTCCATTTTTTCCTTTGGCCAACCACCCCTTAAGATCCTCCATCTCCATTTTTCTTCTTCTTCTTCCTCCATCTAACTCTCAAAACCTCTTCCATACTCTTGCTACATCATAGAAACACCATCAAACCAAGAAGAACAAGCTTATAACATCAATTACATCAAGAATCATCAAGAAACAAGGTAAGGATTTCAAACCCTAACTTTCATATATGAGTGATTTGATCCTAGTTTAGTATAGAAATGGTTTCTAGATGTTAAGAATGTTATTAGAATGGTTATAATGCCCTTGGTTATGTTCTTAAATTGAAAGTTATGGTATTAGTTAGAAAAGTACCCAAGTTAGCATGAGGTTGTTGTTAGTGTTGTTTATGGTAGAAACTTGTAAAAAGGAATGCTAAACTCTTGTTTTTGTGATTAGTAGAACCAAAAGAGGACCCTAAGGAGCAAGACCAAGTGTAGGAGAAGGCTCTCAAATAAGGTTTGTACCCTAAGCCCTAAAGGTTTTGTTATTGGTTTCATGTTTGATATGATTTGCATGCTAAAATGGTTTTTATGGTGATGTATATAATTGTTTGTTGGTTTAAAAAATTTTGATCAATATTTTGGAAGCATGGACATATGCTATAAAGTTAGTAGAGACTTATTTGAAGTATTTGGCTCTAAGAAATAATAGATTTGTGATGGTTGATGCTTGTTTGAATAAAATGATATGGTTTTGAAAACAATTCCAGCCTACTCCAGAAAATACTGAAACTGTCCTCTAATTTGGTTGAATTTTTAAAAATAGTTAGAAATATAATTGGACCAAGACCTACAGGAATGAAATGTTTCTTTATAAGTCTAGTATGAACGAGTAAAATTTGGTGCTGAGATAATTCCATTTAATACCCTAATTGATGTCAAGAAGGCCATACATGCAGACTGTCCTGAAATAGGGCATGTCTAAAACTTGATACAAACGTGAAAAACAGCTAGAGGCCTATTTGGAAAAAGTTTTGTAAGTTAAAAATGTTGGTTTACATGTGTATTATAGACTAGAAAATTTGAAAGTGAAATAAGTTCATTTGATAAGCCTTTTAATGATAAGAGTCCAATACATACAAACTGTCCCTAACAGGGCAGTTTGGTAACCTAATTTTGTGGCATACCAAAACCTAAGTTAAAAGACTCAAAATGTACTGAAATTTAAACAGTAGAAAGTTAAGACCTCAAATAGGAGTCACACCAAAAATCATGATAATTGGAATTGATTTGATAAGGTTTTAAGTAAAGTGAAATCAGCCCTGTAACACTGTCCCAGATTCCAGTGAATCTGGAATGGTGAAAATGAGATGATTAAAAATATTTTGACCTTGAATTAATAACAAGTGAAGCCATCATAACATATAAGAATGAGTTACGAAAATGATAGAAGTGGTTTGAAGTTAATTAAATACCTATAGAATAAATTATGCCAAATCGAATTCGAACTACTCAGTTTGTTTGAAAACTGGAATTGTTACCACTAGATAATAAACTTTTATAACAACACTTTTACTTGATGTTTAGCATAGCATACTTGTATAATGTGAGATAATTTATACATAAATGTAAAGATGATATGAATAGAGATCTTGTAAAAGAATATTTGAAAGAAATGTTTAATTTATGGATGATATTGGATGCTTATGCATCCTATTGGAAATAGAAGTAATGTGATTATTAGCATCGAATCGAATGATGATGGTATCGTTAGTACTTAATAAAAGAATGATTTAATAGTATAAACATATGAAAGATGAATTGAAGCGATAGCCTTTGTAGAATACCGTTAGAGGATGAAAGGCATGCCTTAGGAACTAGAAGTGCACTTCACCCTGAAAGTTGAATGAAATGAGACAATGATGATGATGATTCGGCCTTCGGGTCTATCGGCGGCCCTCGGGTCTATCGGCGGCCTTCGGGTCTATCGGCGGCTCTCGGGCCAAAACAGTTCCGTTTCCTCCATAGGTTATTCTAAGAGGGCTATCAATAATAAGAAAATGAATAACTAACATAAGTTGTGTTTAAATCTCAAATGATTAAAAGTATAAGGCTAAATGAAATCTTATTGAATAATAGAGTATATGGAAATAAATGGATTCCTATATGACTTACTAACCACATGTAAGTTAAACTAACATGAAAAATTACATTATTTGGATTCTTGGAAACTTTAATGAATTTGCCTTTGTAATGATGTTTGAAAACATTTTATGGATTGATTGATCTTGGGTGTACTTGTTTGAATTATTGATTTGTATTGAAAATAAAGGTAAGCATTTGTGTTGCATGCCCCGGGCACGGGGTACAAACCAGGCATTGTTGCCTGACGTTTTATTTTCTATGTTTTCTTTTTCCTTTATTTAATAACAATCCAGGAAAGGCAATCGGGGGAAAACATCAAGGACCACTCTATGTATGAATATATGGTTTCAGGAAAAGACAAGGGCAGGTTACCATGTGAAGCAAATGAAATTGTTAAGAGAAGGAATGATGATAAGTAAAATGCATGGTGATATGTACAGTTATATGTATAATCTGAATGCGTACTTGTATATTAAAGAAAAGTTTGATGAACTGATGAAGAATTGGCCTACGGGCTAAAGTGTAACTTGTTATATGGATACTTGATATGTAAATTAAATACTTGTATTGTATAAAGAATATTACTAGTATGTACATATAATTAATGTTTTGATGTATGATTCGAATAATAAATTATTAATATATGACATTAGTAAATGGATAATTAATTGGTAAATATAATTTGATGAGGTGACGTTGGTCTCTTATCGGGTTAATAATCGGGTAAGGGTCCGACGTCACAATAATCTCCTAAGGCGAAAAGAACTTCAGATAGCCTTTGTATGTCGCCTGATACCTTTCTTAGACTTGGCGACATTTCTCATTTATCGCCTAAGTTATTGCCTCAAGGTAGGCAAAGTCCAACCTTCTTCGCCTAAATTCTCTGCTAAGGATGGCGACATGAGAAGGCGAGGATGTTCTAGTTCGCCTCGTACGCTTTAATCTTCAAGGCGAGGTTTTCAATATGTCGCCTTCTTCATCGCCTTCCTCTTTCATCTTGTGGCGATTTATACAGGTGATATCTTTTTCAGCATAATCATTTCGCCAGTATTGTTGACTTAGGATGAAATTCTAATTTAGTCCTTCTTTCTTCTGATTTTGCATGTTTTAGCTCATTTTCCACATCTTTTCATCCAAGTCCCTGTCTTAGCAATAATAGTCTAGAATTACTAAAAATGTATACAATATCTCATTTTTAAAGCTCAATTTCTTTACATTTAAGCTCATAAAATATACTAAAATATAGGTAAATTCTAGACTTATCAATTACCCCCAACTTAGTCTTTTGCTTGTCCTCAAGCAATACAAACTAAAAATCTACTGAGACAGCAATCAGTGCAAACTTATATAATTACTCAAAGCAATTCATCAAGTACAGTTTTAAAAAGTTCCAAACAGTGACCAGCTCTTCTTTCAAAATTTCAAATCAACTAACTCAAAACTTATCATTTTCTTCATGTTGCAAAGTATCTGAGAAGATCCAAGCATTAGAGTTTTGAAACTACTTCCTCACTGTAGTCTCTCATAAGTATTTATGAAGAAAAATTTAAGGACCTCACGATCATTGAACTTCACTCATACACTGTACAGCACTTAAAGGTTCCTAAGTTCACCACTGCCTATTTGTTTGCCTTAGAATCTCTGATTTGCATTTATAGGAAAAATGGGGTCAAGTTAGCTTATGAAAGAAGGGGATTTCTTCAAAGAATTAAAAAATTTGGACAATCCACTAAATTCCTCTCAATCCCTCTATTATTCACTTCTCTAGTGTTTCCCCACTCAAAAATACTTTATTCAGAATATCACTTTGCATAGGTAACGACATCAGTTTAGCCCTTAATTCCATTTTAGGCCAATAGGTGACTATTAGTCTCATTATTTCTAAGTTGTTCATCAAGCATTTTTCAAGTCCAAATATCATCAACAAACAATTATCATCCAAGAGCCATCAACCAAACAAGTGTCATCACTCTTAGCACATTCAAGCCATTTTTCATCAATTTAGTTAATTTAAGCTATATTTGACTCACAAGAAATCTAAACAAATGTTCTACTATAATTTTATTAATCTATAACATGCGACGATAATCAAACAATATTATAGGGCTCAAAACAAAATCACAAACCTTGACTAAAGCTTTGAACAAGTTAAGAGTTCTCCCTTTCTTGAACTTTCTCCTCTTGGTGGCATAGTATAACCATTCAATAGTCGGAATCCAAATTAAACCAAGTTCAAGATCATTACTAAACCAATACAAACCATCACATAACCAATTTCATCAATTCAAGGGCAAATTCAACCTAGAAATTAGGGGTTTATAAACTAGACACCATTGGAAGCTATAAGATGGTAAGGAAACATAGGGTTCAAGAACATAACACAACCACAATAGCTACCCTGATGAATTTCTACTTTTTCTCTCTCCATTAGGAGCGGGAGTGAGAAGTCTATATCAACTTTCCTTTCACTTTTTATAAAAGATGGAAAAGACTACCATAGTCCCAGTGCACCATAAAGGATTTGAGCCAAGTTAATTCTTTGTTACTATTTTTTATTTATTTCATCTGCTATTGCAACTTTTCAATATTGTTTTAGGTGTAATCTCCTTCTCAGTCTCAAAAACCTTTTCTAAATCTTTCTAAAATTTTAAAACTTTTTATAATAAATCATGTCTACAAAATCTAATACAAACTCTATTAAGATAGAGATTTTTATGGCTCTCAAGATTTTGTTTTATGGCAAAACGAAATGTTATCAATTTTAGTACACCATGGGATTAAAGGGGTTGTAGATTCAGATTACTCTGTTGATACTACCGATGCTGAAAAGTCTAGAATTACTAAGCGTGCATACCATACTGTATTATTGCATCTTTTTGATGATGTTCTTACTAATGTTGCCCATGTGAAAACTGTTGACGCTTTATGAAAAGCCTTAAAGGCTAGTTATCTTAAGTCTGACATCCCCAATATAATAATTAGCTTGCATAAATTGTTTAGCTTAAGGTTTGCTCAAAATAAATCTGTTAATGAGAATCTTGCTATCTTTAAGAGACTTGTTAGAGACCTTAACAATAGGATTAAAGAGGTTGAAATACTCAGTGATGAATACTTAGTCATAGTCTTACTAAATTCTTTGACCGAAACACATAGTGTGGTGAGGGTTGGTTTGCTAACCTTAAGATAAAAGGGAAGGTTTTGCTTTGATGGGTTCTGTTTTAACCAAAAATTGATTACACAACAATTGGATTAATAAGTGGAATTGATTAAGAATTCTGACTAATTTGAATTGGATTAAACTTCTCAGATTACAAATTGACAAGTCTATTAGTCACGTGTTTATCTATTTATTCTTCCACCTTCATCTCATTACTTTTTCTTTTGTTTACTCTAAGATGAAAGAAGAAGAAAAAATCTGCCTCACTCTGTTGGTTTTTTCCTTCTTATAAAACCTCTGTCTCTCTCTTTTATCCATCTTCCACTATTTTACCCACGTGTTCCAAGCCTTAATCGTCTCTGCTTTTGTTCTTTTCTCATTCCTTTCTGTTCAAGTTATCCAATCTTTATCAACTTCTTCTCAGCTTTTGACTCTTTTCTTCCCCTTCTCTGTGTGGCTAAACTTCAGTTCATCTTTCTCACATCTCAGATATGGTTTTCCCTTTTTCATTAAGACTCCTTCTTCGATGGTCATAATCAAGTTGAGGCTCTGGGCTCGAGTGAATCTCTTTCTTTCACGCTTTCGTCGACGGCTCTCTATCTGAACTTCACTTTTTCTTTTCCATCACGTGATTTGACCATAGCTTGGACTTGGCCTTTCAACGTTTCTTTCTACTTTCTTGGGCTTTCTTTAGGTCATTGATGGGTTCACCAAGCCCATCTCAGATTTCATTTAAAAAAATCTTTTTAATTAGTAATCATCTAGCCCCTAATCTTGGTCAATAAAGGTAACTGAAGTGAGCCAAGATTAAAGACGAGTCACCAGCCCATGATGATATTGGATCGTTATCCTTCATATGGCCTTTAATGATGAATTAAGTTGGCAAACTTTTGGTCATGACGATTTATTCTTTATCAAAATCTTAAGCCCAATTTATGGGGCCCATATCTTTAATTGAAGCCTGACCGTTTGGTTTGATTTCGACTATTCGTTTCCACTTCCCATTATAATGACAACTCTTCGATTTTCTCGTGCCTTAGTAATTATGACTACGTAGTTAGCCGTCATATCGTCTCTCTCTTCAATATGAGTGGATTTTTCAAATAGATTTGCATGCACTCGCCTTCCAGATCTTTCCCTTCATATTCCGCTTCTCCACTATTTAGTCTTCATACTTCTCTCTTGCTCAACGTCTCTCTCCTGATTAGGTAAAATCCATCACTCTTTTTCTCTGATAACTTGTCATGTATTTCAAGTTTTCCTCTTTGTATTCTGATGATGGTTCTGGAGGCGAACATTGCTCCGCTTCACCGTCCGCCGATTCTGTCCCCGCCTTGTCTCCTCGATCCTCCAGCAGCAGGGCTGAGAGCCTCGGAGGTGAGTCTTCCCCAATTGTTATTGAGAGTCAGGGTTCACCAGTTTATCCGAGGAAGCGTCCGTTTACTAGAAGTGTCGCCAAGAGCGTCCGGAAGCCTAGTTCTTCGCATTCAAACGATGGATCTGGGTCTGAGACGTCACTAGAAAATCCCTCGGACCCTCATTCCTCATGCCAAGTCGTTTCCCCTCCTACTTCTCCTCCTAAGCGTTCGAAGTCTTCTAAACGGCAGGCCAAACCTTATTTTGACACTTTGGTTTCAAATACTTCAAGATTTGATCTTGCAATGGTTCTAAATACCTTAGGGTTTCCCAAGAACGTCAATATAAGGATTCCTCGTTACTCTGAGAGGCCCTCGCGTCCTTTTCCTGGCGAAGTAGCGATCAACATCCATTCTTTCAGGTTAGGCCTGAGACTTCCCATGCAACCTTTTATTTGCAAACTCCTTAGTCGTATGGGTTCGGCTCCCATCCAGCCTCATCCGAACTTCTACAAGTTTGTCACTTCCTGCCGGGATTTCTGGATTTCTCAAGGCTGGGGTGAACCGGATTTTGAAGATTATGGTGGGGTTCTTAAAACTGTTTTGGATAATTGTGGAGTGGTGATAACAAAGTCTTGGAAAGTTTTTTACAATCCAACTCGGTTGGATCCTTTTTCCGATAAAAAATGGGATTCGAAGTGGGTCTTCCTATCAGGGGACTGGGGGCATTCGGCTACAGTGGGCAATGTTCTCTATTCCGTCCCTACTGCTATTTGTCATTCAGGTGTAGTTCCCTGCATGTTCAGTTTGATTTTTATTGCTATTATTGCTACATTGATATGTTGCTACTTTTTTCAGTTAATCTCCAGAACCCCCAGACCATCCTTCCATCTGCCAAACTCCAAGCTCCGAAAGATTTTGTCTCTGGTATGTTGCTCAGTGTTTTCCTTCTACTATTATGGTCATTATTATTTTTATTTTACGTTCTTAACGCTTCACTTTTACCAGCTTCCTACCCTCGGATGGGTCGTTCCTCTTCAACCCCATCCTCTAGGGGTCGCGCTTCATCTTCTTTACCTGACTCCCCTCCTTTGAAAGACATTGTCAAGGACGAGGCGCCTAGTTTTCTTGACAATCGTTAGGTGGTCAGCGACGACGGCCTGATTGATCATCGCTCATTGCTTCTCAAGTCGGTCGCCAAACCTGGTTCTTCCGTTTCGGCTTTCGATGGTTCTTCAAAGATTCCTTCCCTTGCTCGTCCATCTTCTTCTCCTATTCCTGCTTTTCCTCGTCCTCCGAAGAGGCCCAAAGGATCCAATCCTGCACCCTTGCCTACTGACATGCTTAAGGAAGCCATAGATTTCTTTTCGGGCAATTTGAACACTGAGATTGTCCGTCTAGTAACTCCTGATTTGCTTCTCTTGCCTGGTAACTCCTCGTTCATCACTTTATTCCGTAACACTTATTTTATTGCTCATGGGTTTGTGGTGCATCTTTGTTTATATTTGGTCTCGTTGCTGTCGTTTGATATATGGTTGTTTGTTATTCGCTTGCTGCTGTTTGTTTTTGTCATGCTTTGAATGAGTTACAATTTGTATTGCTTACTGGTTTGGTGATACTCATAGTTTTATTCTGTCTTCTGCAGGCTTCTTATTTTGTCCTTCATTCCAAGAAGCTAGCAGAACTTCTTCAGGATAGCAATAAGAAGTTGTATGAAGTTAACAAGAGGTTGAATGATAGGGTTCGTGGATTAATGTCTGAAGTCTTTGATCTTGGGCATGAGCTGGAGTCACTCCGTGGCTCAAAAAAATCACTGGAATCGTCTCTGGCTTCCGTTAACGAGAAGTTAAGGGTCGAAGCGGAACGTTACCGGGTCCTTGAATTAGATTCCTCACTGCTGATACGCCATGGTTTCTCTTTAGCTCAGGAGGAGGTCATGCGCTTGTACCCGGATTTAGATCTTTATGAGATGAGTGTGCCACCTGCTAACGTTATTGCTTCAGTTCCTGTTGTTGTTCTCTCGCCACTTTGTGATTATACTGCTAATCCTAGGGTTGCTGCTGAGGATGATCCTTCAGAAGACGACAAAGCTTGAAGATTCTGTCTCATGTTTTCCCTATTTAGGGCGGATTTTATTTTTTAGTTATCAGACTTAGTTATTGTTGCTTTTTGCTATTAGCAGTTTCATGGTTCTATCTGCTTCTTTCAGATGTTAGGCGTTAGTTGTTAGGTACTTTATGTTTAGCCCCTATTATGGACTTGTGTCTTTTGGGCGCTTTATGTTTAGCCCCTGTTTTGGACTCGTATCTTTGAGCGCTTTATGTTTAGCCCCTATTTTGGACTCGTATCTTTGGGCGCTTTATGTTTAGCCCCTATTTCGGATTTATATCTTTGGGTTGAAAATTAGTTGTTGCCGCTTGATTGTGAATTTTGGAATTTAACCAGATGTTTTGTCTTTAGCTTCTGTCGTGCTCTTTTAATGAGCTTGCATATTATTGCTATTTTTTTATGGTTCAAAGACGTCTCCCTAAACCACTAAAGAATCATTGCCATTTTTCAGGGCTTTTCGTGAAATCTTTATTTGAAGATATTGCAATTATTTATTTATTGACTCACTTGGTCGCTACCCTCAGTGATTTGATCATGTTTGATCCATTTCATTTTGGATATAGTTTCTTTCATTTTAGACCAGTTTATGGTCTTCCTTTTCCAATTCTGGCTGGTTGTGTTGATCAAGTGATGTTGACTTGTGTTTCCTTTGTACTTCTTGTTCAGCCTTTTGTTATTCACTAGTTGATAAGTATATACCTACTTTAATGATGACAGAATTTTGAACCTTTGAATGGTGTTGTTATTTCATTATGAGTAAACTTCGAATACAAAATTCACACAATCATTTGGCTCATGTGTTTCATTACACTTCTTGGAATTTAAATTGCATATCTACCTCCTAATTGATCTATCTTCTTCATGGATAATACTTTTTTAGGTGCTCAGGATTCCAGGTATGCTTAATCAACTTTCCCAACATGCTGCTTAGTTTGAAAGTTCCAACTCTTAGTTCCGCCTCTACTCGATATGGCCCTTCCCAATTAAGTCTAAGGGTTCCATTGTTGGGGTTCTTCATATTTGCCGTTACTCTTCTCAAAATCAAATCTCTTTTTACCCGCTTCCTTGGTTTCACCTTACTATTATAATACCTGGTGATTCTTCATTGATAAGCCCCCACTTTTCTACTAGCAAATTCCCTCTTTTCTTCGAGTAAGTCCAGTTCTCTGGCCATCTTCAAGTCATTATCCTCCCAATTCATTGCTTCTGACCTGGAATTTAAGCAAATCAACTCTGCTAGCTCCATTCCTTCAACCCATATGCTAGAGCGAATGGGTTTTCGCCTGTTGATGTCCTCTCTGTCGTTCGGTAAGCCCATAGTACTGCTGGCAATTTTTCTGCCCAAGCCCCTTTCTGTGCACTCAACTTTTTCTTCAGTATCTTCTTGATCATCTTATTAACAGCCTCCACTTGTCCGTTTGATTTTGGATGCGCCACAGATGCGTATCGGTTTCTTATTCCGTACCTTTCGCAAAAACTCCTAAAGTGTTGGTTGTCAAATTGGGTTCCATTGTCTGATATTATGGCACACAGGATTCTGAACCTACATATGATCGATTTCCAAACAAATCCTGTGATCTTTGCTTCAGTTATCTTTGCCAATGGTTCTGCCTCTGCTCACTTTGTAAAATAACCAACATCCACCACAGCGTATTTGACTCCCCCTTTTCCAGTAGGCATTGGTCCAATCAAATCAATTCCCCAAAGTGTGAAGGGTCATGGTGTCGATATCGTGGTGAGATTCGTTGGCGGTTGGTGTGTCATGCTTCCAAACTTTTGACACTGATGGCAATGAGTCACTAATTTCTGGGCATCATGGTGCATCGATGGCCAATAATATCCTTGTCTTAACGCCTTGTGAGCTATTACTCTCGCTCCTGAGTGTCCCCGACATTCGCCTTGGTGGATCTCGTTTAATATTGCCTCGGCCTCTTCCCTATGGACACATTTGAATGGAGGTGATGAAAATCCTTTCTTGTACATCCTTCCATCTAGCATACAATATCGATTGGATTTTCTTCTCAGCTTTATCGCCTCTTTTTTATCCTCCGGTGCCTTTCCCGTTTCCAAATAAATCCTTATGGGTGTCATCCAACATCTTTTGGCGTCTAGACAGTGTATTACCTTGACTTCTTCACTTGTCCTTGGGATGTCCATTGTTCGCAATTGTACAGCATGGGGTCGCAAGGCTTCATGATCTGATGCTGCTTTTGCAATTGAATCTGCCATCTTGTTTTCTTCCCGAGGGATCTGATGAATCTCAAACCCTTTTAGTTGTTTTACACATCTTTTATTTCCTCCAAGTACTTTACCATATTTTCTTGCCTTGCACAATACTCCCCTTTTACCTAGTTCACCACTAGCTGTGAATCACTTTTAACCATAATATTTTCTGCTTTCAATGCTATGGCGAGCTTCAATCCTGCCAACAACGCTTCATACTCAGCCTCATTGTTAGTAGTAGCGTAGTAGATTCTAAGTGCTATTGATGTTTGATTCCCATATGGATCCTTTAGCACAATACCTGCTCCACTTCCCTTTTGACTTTTCGATCCATCTACGTACATTTCCCACTTCTTTTCATCTTGCATTATTTGCTTTTCAACTCCCGTTAGGCCCTCTAGCTTTCGCTTATTTCTTCTGGCTCTTGTCTCTTCGTCTTGCTCTTCATCTTTATCTTCATAGCTTAGCTCTGCTATAAAATCAGCCAGCACTTGTCCCTTAATCGCTTTTCGCGACTTGTATCCTATATCATATTGTCTCATTTCCATGGTCCATTTCATCATTCTTCCGGTTGCGTCTGGTTTTTGCATGATTTGCATCAACGGGTAATCCGTAATTACCTCAATCCGGTAAGCTAAGAAATATGGCCTAAGCTTCCGTGTGGCGATTACCAACGCATAAACCAATTGTTCCATTTTTGTGTATCTCTTCTCTGACTCCCGTCAACCCTTTGCTTGTGTAATAAACCAGATGTTGTATCTCTTGCTCATCGTTCCTTATTAATGCCGAACTGATCGCTGCTTTCGATATTGATAGGTATAAGAACAAAACATCCCCTTCCTCTGGGCGAGTCAGCAGTGGAGGTGATGACAGATATGTTTTGAGCCCTTGAAACGCCTATTCACATTCTTCATTCCATTCAAATCGTCTTCCATTTCTCATCATCTTGAAGAACTAATGACACTTATCAGTTGCCTTTGAGATAAACCTGTTCAAGGCGGCAAGACTCCCTGTTAATTTCTGCATTTCTTTTAGCTTCCATGGGGTCTTCATCCTCATCACTACTTTAATTTTATCGAGGTTGGCTTCGATTCCCCTTTGATGTACAATATACCTGAGGAATTTTCCAGATTTTACACCAAATGTGCATTTCTCGGGATTTAATTTCATTTTGTATTTCCTCAATACTTCGAACGTCTCCTTGAGGTGCTGAGGTTGGTCTTTCGCATGTAGAGATTTGGTGATCATATCATCGACGTACACTTCCATCGTCTTTCCAATTTGTGATTTAAACATATGATCAACCAAATGTTGATACGTGGCCTCGGCATTTTTCAACCCGAACGGCATCACTTTGTAACAATATAACCCATGATTGGTTATAAAACACGTTTTTTCTTGGTCTTTTTCGTCCATCTTTATCTGATTATATCCAGAAAAAGCATCCATGAAACTCAAAAAATCGTACCCGAAAGTGGCGTCCACCAATTGGTCGATTTTTTGAAGTGGAAAACTATCCTTTGGACAAGCTTTGTTGAGATTAGTGAAATCAATGCACATGCGCCACTTCCCATTTTTCTTTTTTACTAGAACCACGTAAGCAATCCATTCTGGGTACCTTACTTCTCTTATGAAACCTGCCCTCATTAGCTTGTCAACTTCTTATTCAATTGCTTCATTTCGTTCTTGATCAAAGGTTCTCTTTTTTTGTTTCACTGGCCTTATTGTTGGATCCACGCAGAGCTTGTATTTTACCACCGAATCATCAATTCCTGGCATCTCTTCATGGGACCATGAAAACACATCCCTTTATTCATTTCTCCTTCTTTGATTGGGACCTCTTCCACTTCCTCTGCTGGTTCGGCTCGCTCCTCGTTCCTAGGTTCTCTTGGGTCGATGACTGTGACATCGTGATTTTTTACTGACTCAGCATAACACTTCCTTGTCGCTGATTGGTCTCCAGTGACCCTTCCCACTTCGTCTTTTACTGGAAATTTCATGCTTAAGTGGTACATGGAGATAATAGCCTTTGCTTTGAACAAAAAACGTCTTCCTAATATTGTGTTAAAATGACCAGGACAATCCACTATTACAAACTCCGTCATAACTGTCTTTCTCGTCATCCCCTCTCCTGCTATTACTGGCAACGTCACCGATCTCATTGGCATCACTACCTCTCCTGCAAAACCAAACATCGGCGTATGAACCGGTTTGATCGTTACGTCTCCCAGATCCATCTTCTCGAATGCCTCCCTATAAAGTATGTCTGACGAGCTCCCCGTATCGATTAGTATTATCGCTACCCATTTCGTGGCTATCTTCATCGTTACTACTAAGGGATCGTCATGAGGGTATACCACTCCTCTTTCATCTGATTCCCCAAACGTCACCTCCGGGTAATGGTGGGTCTTTTTTTCTGAATTTATGTGGTTTAACAGAATCCTTCCAGCAGTGTTTTATTCTGGTACTTTCCTAATGTAGCTCTTTCTCGATCGGTTTGACTCTCCTCCCAGGGTTATTCCTCCACTAATCGTGTGGATAAGGTTTTCCTTTCGTGACTTTTCTTTCTCTCTCAACGTCGATTCCTCATCGTTACTACTAAGGACTCGGCTTTCGCAGCAACCCCTTGTCTTTTATTGCCATCGATATTTGTTCGTCTGTGGCGTTGAGTGGGATGGTCCCCCTTTGTACTTCACTAATTCTATTATCTCTTCGAACCTATGGCAAAATTGATTGTGGTTGTGTTCTTTTCGCCTCTCTCACTTCCTCGTTCTTCACATTACGTCGTCCTCTTCCAGTGTCCTTCATTATCATTCTTGCCCTTCTTATTAGGTTTATTTCTGCCCCTTGTTCCATTGCTTGACTAAATCTCGGTGATTCCGCCACCTCTTGCTGTCTTTTGATGTAAAATTTTTCATCTGTCTGTATTTGCTTTAAGGCTCTGGCGTATGCTTCTTGATATGTTTCGAGATTTCTCTCTTCGAATGAACTCCACAATCGCCCCACCCTCAGATTTCTCTAGAAGTCCTGTAGTGTCTCTTTGGCTCCAAACACCCCCAGCTGCATTACTTGGTAATGGTATTTCGTGACGTAATCTTTCAAGCTTTCGCTTTCGATTTGCTTGATATACTGCAATGTCGTAGGGTCTCGCGACGGTGGTTTTGCTCCTTGAAACTTAGTGACTAGCTCTTTGGCTAGAATTAAAAACAAGTCAATACTCGAGGTCCTGAGGCATTTAAACCATTCCCTCGCTGGTCCTTCCAGGGTAAGTGGGAAAACTCGGCACATGTAATCATCTCCTACCACTTGCAATATCATTTGTTCTCTGAAGTTTTCCACGTGGGCTACTGGGTCAGTGGCTCCTTTATACTTTTCTAGACCTGGCATTTTAAACTTCTTTGGTGGATTGGCATTCCTAACCCGTTCTATTAGTGGTTTGTCTAATGGTTCAATCACCGTTGATTCCTTGTTATCCTCCTTGGCTTGCTTTAGTTCTTCCATCTCGCGACGAAGCTCTTTAATCATCATTTCCACGTTTGAAGCTTCTAACTCGCGATTTGTGCGCCCCTCCTGTCTCGAAGGTTCCACTACTTTGGGTTCCCGTATATTCTTTGGGTCTGGGCTGCGAGTTGGTTTAACATGCCTCTAGTTCTATTCCTCCTCTTTTGTGCTGGATTCTGTATCAGAGAGGTCTTCGTCATCCTCTTCCTCGGTTTTGTTGGTCATGGGATCGCTCTCTCATTCATCTTCTGACTCGCTTTACATGTCACGTCCCTTCTCAGCGTTAAGCTTTTCTCTTCTTGGTTGACCCTTTGACCTCGGTTCCTTAGTCCCCTTTTCTCCATCTTCCACGTGCGTCATTTGATGTAAGAGTTGTATCATGTTTGACACGTCCTCTTTCATCCTTCGCTGTCCGTTCTCTATGCTTTCTATATTATCCTTCATAATCTTCACTTCTTCCTCTAGCTCGTCGGCTCCCCTTCTAGTAGTCACCTCTTGCCTTGTAGTTCCCTCCAGAAGCACCGGTATCTCGATTAAGCCTGCCATCTTCTCACTGTATCCTGGATATTACGAGTTGATTACGGTTGGAGAGTATAACTTTTTGTTCGACTCCCCACAGACGGCGCCAGTTGTTTTAACCAAAAATTGATTACACAACAATTGGATTAATCAGTGGAATTGATTGAGAATTCTGACTAATATGAATTGGATTAAACTTCTCAGATTACTAATTTACAAGTCTATTAGTCACGTGTTTATCTATTTATTCTTCCACATTCATCTCATTACTTTTTCTTTTGTTTGCTCTGAGATGAAAGAAGAAGAAAAAACTTGCCTCACTCTGTTGGTTTTTTCCTTCTTATAGAACCTCTGTCTCTCTCTTTTATCCATCTTCCACTCTTTTACCCACGTGTTCCAAGCCTTAATCGTCTCTGTTTTTGTTCTTTTCTCATTCCTTTCTGTTCAAGTTATCCAATCTTTATCAACTTCTTCTTCTCATCTTTTGACTCTTTTCTTCCCCTTCTCTGTGTGGCTAAACTTCATTTCATCTTTCTCACATCTCAGATATGGCTTTCCCTTTTTCGTTAAGACTCCTTCTTCGATGGTCATAATCAAGTTGAGGCTCTGGGCTCGAGTGAATCTCCTTCTTTCACGCTTCCGTCGACGGCTCTCTGTTTGAACTTCACTTTTTCTTTTCCATCTTGTGATTTGACCATAGCTTGGACATGGCCTTTCCACGTTTCTTCCTACTTTCTTGGGCTTTCTTTAGGTCATTGATGGGTTCACCAAGCCCATCTCAGATTTCATTTTAAAAAGTCTTTTTAATTAGTAATCAGGTTCCAACTATAAGTGTAGCATAGAAGGGTTAGGTTCTGTTGTCGTTAAACAGTATAATGGTAATATAACTTCCATTAGTGGTGTTAAATGGGTCCCTAAACTTAGGAGAAATTTGCTCTCTATAAGCAGTTTAGGTGATGTAGACCTGGAATGTGTTTTCAAGGGTAACTTTGTACTAGGGCTAACACTAGAGAGGTTGTTATGAGAGGTAACTTGGTAGGTAATACGTACATTCTAAAGGGTGAAACACTAGAAGCCTTAGCCTCTAAAACCGAACCTAGTAAGAATCTAGACAAAACCATCATATGGCATAGGAGACTTGGCCACATAGGGAATAATGGGTTGAGAGAACTTCATAAACAAGGTCTTATAAATAAGAATATTCCTAGTGAGGTTCCCTATGTGACAAGTGTGTTCTAGCAAAACAAACCAGGCTTCCTTTTGAAAAATCAAATTTTAAATCCAAAGGTGTTTTAGATTACTTGCATTCTTATTTATGGGGTCCTTCAAGGACCAAAACTTTTGGAAATGGCATTTTTTTGTCTATAACTGATGATTTTTTTAGATACTCTTGGACCTTTTTATTGAAATCAAAAATTGAAGTTTTTGAAAATTTTAAAATTTGGAAAACTTTGATTGAAAATGAAAAAGGAAAGAAAATAAAATATTTGCAAACTGATAATGGCCCAGAATTTTGCAATGAACAATTTGATAAGTTCTACAGTGAGAATGAGATAATTAGGCACCATATTGTTAGGTACACTTCCCAATAGAATGGAGTAGCTGAGAGATTGAATCATACCCTAGATAAAATTAGAAGCATGCTTTTCAAAACAAATCTTCCTAAAGTTTTCTAGGATGAAGCCCTTAGCTGTGCAATCTATCTGAAAAATAGGATTCCTTCCTCCATTGTAGGTTTTAAACCCCTTGTGAATTAAGGTATGGCAAACCACCCAGTCTTGATCATCTTAGAGTTTTTGGTTGTAAAGTCTTTGTTCACCAAAAACTTGATAAGTTGGATCCTAGATCTACTATTGGGATCTTTATGGGCTATCAATCTGGTACTTAAGGTGTTAGGGTAGCTTATAAAGTTGGATCTATCTATAAGTTTTTAGTCTCTAAATATGTTTATTCAGAATTTGAATTTCCTGGAAGCTTGGTCTTCAAGAAAGATAGATCTAATACTTATCAAGACTTAAAACTACATGATTTTGATATTCAAGATTCTGATAACAAAATCCTTGCTAGTCTAGATTAAAATCGGGTGACTGAAACTCAAACAAATCCTATAAACACTCCTAATGATGAACTTGGAAATGATTTAGACCGTCCTGCACTTGTAGAAAATTCTAAAAATGATTCTGAAGTGGTAGGAAATGCTCTTGGGCCATATATGAATAAGACTTATCATGAACCTGATCTAGATGACTATATCCTTGCTAGAGATATAGAAAAGGTATTAATTAGATTACCCTCCAGGTTAAATGATTATGTTAACACTAATCTAGTCATATATACTTTAAGCACTAAGGTTAAGTCCAGTTCTGTTCCTAAGAGCTACAAAGAAGATATATCTTGTGCTGATTCTTTGAAATGGCAGAAAATTAAGGAAGAAGAAATAGCTTCTCTGTTAAAGAACAAAACTTAGGTCCTTGTTGATAAACTTGGGAACAAACGTCTAGTGGCTTGTAAATGGATTTATAGGGTTAAGGAGAACCTACCATTGACTGATTCACATAGGTTTAAAGCTAGGGTAGTGGCCAAAGGGTTTACCCAAAAATAGGGAATTGAGTTTGAGGAGATTTTCTCACCTATTGTAAGTTATATCACCATTAGAATTATCTTGTCCCTTACTGCTCATTTCAATTGGGAACTGGAGCAGATGAATGTTAAGACTGCTTTTCTACATGGTTTTTTAGACATGGATATATATATATATATATATATATATATATGAATAAACGTAAGGGTTTTTGTGTTGATGGTGGTAATGTGTGTCTTTTGAAAAGATCATTGTATGGTCTAAAACAATCCCCAAGGCAGTAGAATGAATGATATCACAATTATGCTGTTAAATTGGGCTTCAAACAAAGCATGTATAATGCTTGATTATATTTTAAGACCGTTAATGAATATCCTATTTTTATGTTGTTATATGTTGATGATATTCTATTAATTAGTCTTATTATGAAGCTATTGGATAATGTGAAATCAGGTTTGGGCAGGGAATTTGAGATGACAGACTTGGGGAAGCCTCCAAGGTTCTTAGGATGAATATATCAAGGAATCGTGATAAGGGTGTCCTTAAGATTGATCAAAGAAATTATATGCTTAAAGTTTTAAAGAAATTAGATATGTTAGATTGTAAATCTAACAGTTTACCTCTGTCTGCCAACCATAAACTTGATAGAAAAATTTCTAATGATGAATAGATTATATGTGATGTTCCTTATGCAGAGCCATAGGGTTTTTTAATAAATGCAATGGTTTATTCTCAACCTGATCTAGCTTACTCGATAAGTGTACTTAATCATTTTATGGTGAGGCCTAGACAAGAACACTGGAATGCTATTAAAAGTGGTCAAATATATATGAAACGAACACTTGATTATAGTTTAGAAATGGCAGGTTTACTGATCATGTTTGCATAGTTGGTTACACTAACTCTGATTTTGCTAAAGATTGTTAATTTAGACGCTCTATTTTTGCCTATATCTTTACTGTTTATGGAAATTGTGTGTCCTGGAAGTCTAGGCTACAATTTAATGTAGCTCTATCAACACAGAGGCTGAGTACATTGCTTTAACAGAAGGCTTGAAAGAAGCACTCTGGATATAAGTGTTTAATATCACTTTTACACATCTTAATATTTTGAATGGTATCTTGCAGGTGGAAAAGATATCTACAAATTGCAATCCTTCAGATATAGACATAAAAGTAGTACCAGCTAAAAAGCTTTTGTTTTACAGAAGTTTCTTGCACCTTAATCCGATTTGATCATGAAGGGCTTGAGACTAATGATGCAATAAGAAAGAGAATGGGACTTGAGAATGGGACTTGGATGGCACAAGGATTGAAGATGAAGAGAAAACTCAATGTGTATTAGTTTCATTTATTATGGGAAGTTCTATTGTAATATACCATGTTATGACTTAGTTTATTAGTGATTCTATTGTATTACTTGTATGTTGAGTGGTCTGGTAATATTGCTGGGCTGACTGAAGGTTTGGGCTTGGTCTATCAGAGTCCACTCTCATTCAAAACCCGACCCTGATTCATTGTTGGATCCGCGCTTTTTACTTGATCACTTGTGTGATCCATACCCTAACTATTTAATCTTTTGTTCTCGCTTCATCGCATTTGAGGAGAGAGAAAGTACTGGTCTTTGTGTTCTTCTCTCTAGTCCACCTCTGCTAGGTTTTGTTCTGAGTCTGTAAGCTTTGATTTTTGTGATTTGCTGCTTGTTTTAAGTCTCTGTAATTGTACTCAGATTCATAATGCAATCAGCTCCTCTCTCTTTAGTCTGAGGTCTCCGTAGATTAGCCACTTTTGTGGTGAACCATGTAATTGTGTTGTTGTTTGTTGTATCGCTTGCTTATAGTCTGTTACTTTAATATATATATATATATATATTATTCAATTAGTTACTTGTTAAACATGATCTTAGAGATATATACAATCTGTTAACTAAGCTTTGTTAAATTGAATCGAGAGATCTTTAGCTGGACATTTAGCCTGTGGGTCATGGGCCAGCCCGTTTAACCCGTGGGTTGGCGGGTTTGGGCTAAAAACTGAACAACCCGTTTAGAATGTGGGTTGTTTTAGCCCGACCTGTTTAACCCGCGGGTTAAACGGGTTGGACCAGGCTTAACCGCGGGCCAGCCCACAACTCGCATACTATAGTAATGTAACCCTAAAAATAAAATAACTCAAAATACAACACAACTTGCACTTTCTCTCGCTCACATCTTGAAATCAAACTTCACCCACGACTGGTTGTGTTATAATACAGTTTACTTGTGATATTATTTTGCTATAGAATTTCTACGTACTGTTGATGTAATATATACATATATTATTTTTAATTACAAATTCACAAAAATTTGTTTTTGAATTTATAATTTTTATTTAATTTAAACTATATAAAAAATTAATTTTTTTAATTAAGTGGGTCAGCCCGCGGGTTAGTCTGGCTCTTGCGGGTTGGGTTAGGACTGAAAATATTTCAGTCCAAATAACATGCGGGTTACATAGGCCCGGCCCGTATAAGCCCACAACGGGTTAGCCCGGCCCGACCCAATTTACAGCTCTAATCTAGGTTGTGAATCAGTGATTTAGAGTTGAATTATGCCATCAAAAATGATAGTAGGCAATAGAAATTAGTAGACCAACTCAATTTTCGATTGAATCATTTGAATACTGAGTACTGGTTTCTCAATTGATTGTTATAATTGTCAAAAGCGTCTAAAAATTTACATCAAATTCTATGATCTTTAGAATTCTGTTTTTGTTGATGAATTCTTTTTACAATTCAATTTAGATCTTAATCAAATTCTTTCTTTCCAAAATAAACAATCCCTGTGGAGATGATATCTTTAAATATACAATTAGACGTTGATAGGAATTCTGCTTTTGTGTTTGTAAGTGTGCTAGAATTCTCCCATCACACATTCTGATGCGGATTGCAAGTCCCTACATGTCTTTGACAGAAAATGATAGTTCATAGGTAAGGGGGTTTTACCTGGCCGAACGGAAGCCTCGTTGATATTGGCGAGCTCCCAAGCATGTCTTTTGGCGGAACTTTGGGTTATTTAGCTCACCACTTAGCCACCGTAAATAACTCCAATTATCTGTTCGACTTCTGGGGCTTCGTCAGGCATCTTGATTGCTTTCGATTCATGATGCTTCTCCTCAAACTTTTCGAGAGTCTGCTTCCCTTTCTCGGACAAGAACTCACGCAAGCGTCTTTTCTTCAGCAGGGAGGGCACCTCAAACTAGAATGTCATGCAGTCATTTGTTCTATGGTCGTGGTCATTATGAAATCGACAAAATTTATTTTTATCTCTTTGATGTGCGGGAGTCCGTATTTGTTCAGGTCATTTAACAGAAGACCCCATGTATTTCAATACTGTGACTAGGCAGTTTGGCTCTATGGTAAGTTATAGGCCATTATCATCCGCTTTGGTTTGTTCTTGTCATTCTTACTGGAAGTTCCAGATGAGCCTGAATTAGGGCGAGGGTCGTGCCTTTAGTATGGCTCAAACCTTCCCTTGCGAGGCTTGTTGTCGCGTCGCTCAAACTTGCCATTGGACTTATTCCTGACCATGGCAGCCCTTGTAGGGTCTTCTTCCAGCTTGATTTTCCGAGTAGCTATTGCTAGGAATTCTTCTAGCATTCGAGGCTCACATTCCGTTAGCTGCTTGTAGAGACGAGAAAATGGGGGCAAGCCCTTTCGGAATACAGTTGCAGCAGTCGACTCCACGACGTCTGAAATCTTAATATATTCATTGGTGAAGCAAGAAATGTACTCTCGAAGACTTTCACTCTCCCTCTTTGCCAAGGGAAACAAATGGTTTGTAGTTAATCTCGGATGCTGCTTTTTGATTTACAGGCAGGACATAACAATGCTTAAGTTTGGAATCTGAAATTTTTGTTCTGTTTTTATAAATATGAACTCAATCTTGAATGCCGATAGACAATGTATTGATGTGCTACCGCTAGTGTTTGGATTCGTGAACAGAAACAAGCATTGATGGGCCTAGATAAATTTTTGCTTGTTTACAATTGCACAACAAAGTTAACAAGTTTGTAAAAGTGATGCATATGAAAGCTAAGAGAAAAGTCATTTTCATGCATGTCATTTGTTTCTAGAACCATATGATTTGAATCAACGAGACTAGTCAATTCTATCTACACTTTATGTTGTGATATATAGTACCCCATATTAGACAACACCATTGAATAACATACTTTTTCTTTTCTATATTCATCTTTAAATTTGAACCAATCACTCTTATAATCACCAAAATTTGTTTGTCAATTCAATCAAAAAAGAAAAGATTATAATACTTTGACATGCCAAATCCCAATTGGTCATAGAAATTTGAGTACATAAGACATGATTATTAACAATTGGTGTTGAATTCCTAATAATGAGGAACCCATTTCCACTATATATATCCCAATATGGTATTCATGATTTTGCAACTTTAAATATGAAATTTTCTTGTTCTTTGAAACCTTATCTACATATGCATGAGAAGCCTGCCATAATGGACATGATTGTTCTCTAAAGTTAACTTTGTTTTGGTCAACTTTTGCAATGAAATTAGAAGAACCTTCCAAGCTTAATGTGGACTAATTTAATTGGTCCAGCTAACCACACTTGTAATGTTAGTATCTGGAGTTTTGATTGGTGGAATTGAATTTCATGTAGACCAGTTTATATTCATTTGCATTCATTTTCTGAAACGTGATTGGTCGACTTTGGGACTTGAAAAAAGTCAAAACAAACACAAATGATCTAAGAAAAGAGTATATATCACTTCCGAAAGCATAGCAGAAGACTAAACCATTTTTTTAATTAAAAATTGAAAATAGTATTTTTAAAAATTAATTTACCTTTATAATTTTTTACATGATTACTTAATTAATATATTAAATTTAATTAATGTATTAGTTTTAATTAATTGATTAATTGAAAAATATTCTTAAGATATTATATATATATAAGTAATTCTTTCTTATTTAATTTATTATCATTAAATTATATATACAATTGAAATTAAATAAAAATTATTAAATAAAATATTTAATTTGAATTTTCAAATTTAATATGACAGTTTAAAGAAGATTTTTTTTTCTCTTTAAAATAAATAGATATATCTATATTAAAATAACAGTAGTTTGATTAAATTTTGAAAATATTTAAGATGTAAAAATAAAATAATAAAATGTATTAAGTTTAGGAAGTATTACTGGAGCCAAGGCGTTTAATTATAATTTAAGAAAAATAATAAACAATTAAATCATAATCAATCTCAAATTTTAGCAGCCATAGACTGTGGAGAAGGAGCCAAATTCATCTATATGAAAAATAAAAATGTGGATGTAAATGGATACAATTACTGAAAGCCAATATTAAGTAGACAAAAACATAAATTGTTATGAAATGGACATCATAGACATGAGCTGTTTGTCTAATCAAATCAAACAATGATTCTAGTAGTATATAGTCTCTTTTACAATGTTGAAATAGCATTGGAAGATAGATTATTAATTATAAGAAACTTGAGTTAATAATTGGTGTTTTAGATAGGTTTAAATTGGCGATGGTGTGTGTAGCAGTTAGAGGAGGACATGTGATGTGAGAAGAAGAATAAAAAGTGAAAAATGTCCTTGAAGACAAAGCATGCCCAACAATAGCCATTGTGCTTAGTGCATGCGAGACAATATATGGGGCCACCCTTAAAAGCCCACAAACAAGTATATCTGCTTTCATGCTCAACATTTTCTTCTTCTTCAACCCCTCCTTCATCAAATATATATAAAATGATATTCAACCCATGAGATGAATTGTGACTTTAATGCTGTAAAACCTTATCTCTAATATCTGATCTCATCATTCGAATTCAAAATATATTGTTAGGAGGGAGAGATCCACTTGTTATTAAATAATAATATTTAACTTAACAAATTATTATTTTTAATATATTTTTTATTAAATATTTTTAAAACAATTTAGAAAAACATTAATGAATTTTAATATTTTAATTGATAATTCATGAAATTTATGTATATAAATGGAAAATTCATGTGAATTTCAAGTGGTTAAAATGTTATTTGGAAATTTTATTTTTTTTTTACGATTTAAATAATCTATTTAAATTATTTCAATTTTGATTTATAAAAAATTTAAAATTCATTTTTTAAAAAATTAGTATTTTGATTTTTTTTTTTAGAAAAAATTAATTGAATTTCTATCAAATTTTCAAAGACCATAAAAACATATTCTAAAATTAAAAATAAAAGTAAAATTCAAATGGAGTTGAAATTAATAGCATTGAAAATATATAATAGTATTAATATGATCATATATTTCATATTAATATAGTAAAACATGGTCCCGTGTCACTCATTTCCTACCATGATCCGGGTACACCACGTAGGATTTAAACCCAACCAATCCTCGGGGTGACACGTGGTCATGTTTTGCAATATGTTATATTAACATTAACAGGAGAGAGAATGGTTAATGAATTTAATACATTTTGATTGTCATCATTTGATTTTATCTCTCTACTATTAATATTGTAAAACATGGTCACCTGTCATCCGAGGATTGGTTGGGTGTAAATCCTAGCTGGTGCATCCGGACCATGGTATTCTTTTCCTGTATGTTATATCAACCAAATTATCTAATACAACATCATTTTATTTTATTTATATTTCTTTAGCATGCATAGAGGAATAGTTTTACATTTGCAGATAGCCAAAGAAGCACAGTGGAGAACAGAACAAGATTGTAATTCCCATTATGGGAAAAAGAAAAATAACTGTTTATAACTCAGATACAGTGCTTGTAAACTGTCCAGTCTCAATACAAACACAAAACAAACACTGCACAGCTTTTGAAGTCAAATTAATGATAATATTCGTCCTTACACTATAAAGTACAATATACTCTTTCAAACGTGCTCAAAAAAAGCTCTCTCTGTACATTAATGGTCATTCTTATTTGTTTATTACATATATGTACACACTTTTTGCTTTGAACAGTCTGATTTGAGTAATATCAGACCTAAAAATGAATAGGATTTAGGTAACTTTGATAGATGTGGATTTTTCTCATGCCTATTCAGGAAATTAAAAAGTTGCAACCATGTCCAAAAATGAATTTATTTATATATAAAAACATTTATATATGAGACCAAATATTGCTAGCATTTTAGAGAAAGCAAGAGAGGGCGTTACATTAAATATATTCACTCCTTAATCGTCACCACATTCTCTTTACAAAATGATCATAATATAATATTAACCATATTATATATATAATCAAACACATTTATATATTAAAAAAAAAAATTCCAACCATACAGCTCCGCATGTTTGGATTGCTTCTGGTAGAAGTGATTCTCAGAAAATTAATATTTTTGGGTTGTCGTAAAATTATCCAAACCAGAAGCCAAAAGCGAGTTAAACCAACACTCAGAGTGAAATGAAACCCTACCATTCCTGCAATAACAACAAAGCCATATCGGAATTACTATTATACCCTCCTCCTCCTCCTCCATCTCCATCTTCATGACTCAATTGTGAAGCTACAAACTTGTCCAATGTTCTCCAATCAGTCAATTTCTTGTTCTTGTGCTGATAAAGGTGATCTTCTATAAATTCTTCATTTTGTTGTTGGTCTGATAAGGATATAGAACTGATAGGTCTTTTCAAGAGGGGTAAAGATGGACTTTCAAGTTGAGGAAGCTGAAGATATTGATCACTACTAGTGTTGATGAAAGTCTTCAAGTTTTCCGGCTCTAAGAACTCTTTCTTGCATAGCAAGTTATTTGATGATGATGATGAAGAAAACCCTAGTGATTGTTGTTGTCTTGAAATGTATTGTTCGATTGGATCTACAATAACAGATGGTTCGTCGTAGAAGTATGTTGAGTCCCATGGTTCATGGTTCTTGTTGTTGGTTTGTCCATTGTTGCTTCTCTTCTTGAATGCTCTACATACTACCCATCCTTCTTCCTGTAAACAACATATCCAATAAAGAATTTTTTTAAAAGGTGAAGTTGTAAGAATATAAGCCCTTAAAAAAAATGAAATTGTATTGGATTTTAATATTACATTTATTAAATTAATCTTTAAATCTAATTAGAATGAAATTTTGAAGGAGAGGAGTTAATAATTTGTTGACCTAGTATTGAAAATGAGAATGCATGATAATAGTGCAATTGAAGACAAACCGTGACTACGAAATGCACTTTTAAATGATGGAGATTATAATAAAATTAAATATAAATGTGAACAAAAAGTGTTATTCCTTTTACACTATATGCATACATATTCTTTTTGCTTTTGATAGTTTTTCTTTTTGTTTGGTAAAGAGAAGTGTCATTAGACACATAATATGAAAACAAAAAACAAAAAAGGTGGTGTAGAAAGAAGAAGGAAATTGGAATTTTGCTTTTGACAAAACTATTGATTTGGAAGAGAAAGTCCATGCCACAAAAGGAGTTGAAAGTAAGTCTACCTATATCTATATATTCGTCAAAGGTCTTGAAGAATATACATGTATGGTTTTGTTTTTTTGACTTTAGAGATGATGGTGAGATTGTCTATGTAGGGCAAAGATATAAAGTGGTTTTATGATCATGTTAAAGTTCATGAGTCTTGAAATTTGGTTGGTTGAAAAATTCAGTTGTAACTTAAACATCATTATTATTATTATTTGTATCTACTTAAGCATGCAAATTGAGATTTTTACTATACATTAGGTTTCATCCATTATCTTTATACTAGGATCTCAATGGTGTTTTAAAAAGGTTAGTTTTTTTAATTATGCATGCCGAACCATAGAAATGAATAAGTACAAGATAATTACACAAAATACTCCATTTTAAAGTATAATTATAATTTATGAAAAAATAGAATAAAAAAATCTGAAACTTTACTTTTATTTTTCAATTATAATTATTAAAATTATTTTCAAAATTCCATAAAATAATTTTGATGCTAAATTTAGAATAATTTTTTAATTAAAAAATAATTATAATTTTAAAATTGACAGTAAAATAATATGATTATTTTTTACTTTCTGATTATTCTCTCTTTTTTTATTTAAAGATATTTTCCATCTCCAAATTTGAGTTAGCAGTTCTGTAAGCTATTATTATTATTATTTAAATTACACATTGAAATTTGGTGTAAAATATTTTTAATATAATATTTAATTAGATTATAGAGGAAAAATTTGTAATATTTGACTAATGTAAGTTAGTTAAATGTTAAGTTTCTTAAGCTAATGATTAAAGTAGAAATGAAGAGAAAGAGAGAGAAGTGCATGCCTGTGGAGGACCATTCTCATCAGTTTCAAGCCTATACTCATGCATAATCCAATCAGTTTTCTGACCATTTGGAGCTCTTCCTTTGTAGAACACAAGCGTTTTTCTCATCCCAATCAGTTTTGCTTTATCATAAACAGCTTTGTCTCTCCCTGTTGCCTTCCAAAATCCAGCCATTGTTGCTCTATTAGTTCTTGTCCCTGTTGGATACTTCTTGTCTTTGTGACTGAAAAAATACCACTCGTTTTGCTCTTCATTCCCTATTCTGCATCTCTCTATAACCACAAAAACATTATCAATTAATGATAACACATCAAAACCCTAATAAGATGTATAGGGTTTTTAGAGCATGATAAAAGAACAAAAGCACTCTTAATGAAGATATGTACCTTGGAGATCCCATGGTTCGATTCGATAGAGATCGATGTCTCTAATAACATCAAGATCAATCTTTTGAGAAGCAACTTTCTTCCTTAAATAGTAACCAACAAGCTCTTCGTCAGTTGGATGAAATCTAAATCCAGGTGGTACATAAGATGCCTCCATTGTCTCCATTCTTCTACACTCAATTTCAATATATAAGCAATAGAACCCTAAAATTAGAAATAAATTACGGATCTATATAGCTAGGTAGATAATAAAAAATGAATAATTGAAAATAATAATGAAGACCATCCCCTAGTAAAAGGTGACAAGTGTTATCATCATCAAAAATAATGATCAGCTCATTTGGTGGTGAGCATCACTCACTCGATATAAATAATAAAATGAAAATGAGAGAAGAAGTGAAAAGGAAAAGAGAACAAAATCATGATAAAACTCTGTTTTTGTGAAACGGACAAGTATAGGTTTGTGTTAATGATGTTGTCTTCTGTTAGGTGAATATGGTGGTGGAAATGATGCATCAAGAACGGGGTTTACCACTTAATTATTTAAATAAAAAAAAATAAAAAAAAAAATGACTGATTCAATTAATCACTGGTACCACAACACAAAAGGGTAATCATAAATTGAAAATAAAATAAATAATATTACCCATCTTGTAGATTAATTAAATAAAAAAATTAAGAGGGTAAAATTGTAGAAGGTGGATGACGTTATCACCACAATCTAGCACGCGTTTCGTTGAAAGAGAAATACTGTATGTATGTATATATTCGATTTTGGATGAAAGCCATAGATAGAACCAAAAATAATCATTTAAAATAAAAATGGAAAAGCATTTTTGTTGTGTCTAGTCTAGTTGTTAAACGGGGACTGACTCATTTGTCTGTTTGTCGAGAATTTTCATGGCAACATTTTGGGACCTCTGTTGTCTACTACAGCTTTTACATGGGTTAAATTTTGAAGAAGGAAAAAAAATAGTGAAACTCATTTATTATTAGGGTATGTTTTTAAGTAAGCAAAATAGTATATAAAACAAAGAAAAAAAAATACACTTGTGAAGTAGTAGTATAGTATTAATTTGGTGAGGTAATCATGGGAGTGAATTGGTCATAGTCAAAATTTTATATACATATACGATACGACGTTCTATAGTTATCAAAATAATCATTTATTTATAATAAACAAAGCATAAAGAAAAACATGGAGGATCATAAGCTAAGCTGAGATGAAGAGTTAAAATTTGTGTAAAGGGGAGGGGAGGGGAGGGGAGGGGGTAAAGCTTTTCAATTGTAACAGTAGAAGATTCCAAACCCTAAATAGTGTTGTGGAAATTGAAGTGATGAGATGAGAGTGTGTGTGGGAATTGTATGCATGTTGAGAGCTTACCTTGAGAGAGCGGATGGAGATGTTGAAGGGAGAGAAGTGATATAAAATTTTGGAAACAAGTGAGAGAGTGGAGAATATAAAAGGGTAGGGAAGGCGAGGAGAGGACCGCTCGATTGCGCATGGGTTTTTGGTTGTCCCCAGTCTCTTACTTACGTCATTTCCTACTTTCATTTTCATTTTCTCTTCTCTTCTCTTCTCCTGATATATATGCCACTCAATTAGGCTTCTACATCAAAAATGGTATCACTGCTGGATTATTTTTTAATTTTTTAAAATTATTTAGTAAGATAACCATGGAAATGGAAATTTGACAAAACTAAAAGATATTAACTTTAATTATTTTATACCATCTATAAAATAAAAATATCAATAAATTATCCCATAAATATATTTATTCACTTTTTTTTATGTGTCTAAATAATAGGTATGACTATACTTACAAGAACCCTGTAATTGAAACATAAGATACTGATCTCTTTTGTTGATATATTAATAGTATTAGACTCAGAACGAAGCTGCTGTCAAAATAAACTTTATCATTAAACGACGTTTTCTTTAGAGTGGGCCAGGTCGAAGCAAACCGTGCAACGACTGCCACGTACAGCACCACATATCATCAAAAAAACCGCGATATTATCGTCAACATCTCGTTTCACCACCGGCTTTGCTTTGCGGCTCACATGGCTCTTCAGTGAAGGGAACTGAAGGTGAAAATTACAAAAACAACCTCAATATTAACACGCACAGATCACTGATAAGAAGACACGCTATCATCACCACATGGGGCTTGTCTACGGTCGCACTCAGGGGTGTTTTGGTAAACTCCCCCACGGGCTCGTCAAATGATGTCGCGACAAGTGTTTAGGTGAAGGAAAGGATAAAAAGGGAAAGCGTAGGTGAAGTTGTGTGAGACACGTGGATGTTTTTCATTGGTGGGCTGGCTGGGCATCGTTCTTTACGTAGAAGATAAACAAAGCAAACGACAAAAATATAAATCGCACGAACTTCTCTTTGATTATTACTCACCCTCCACTTACACTATCCATTCGTATATTCATTATTCAATAGTTATGTGAGACCATTTTCTCACAAATCTATATTGGAGTCTTTATTAAACTAGTTTACAAACAATGCGTATTGCTTTATATACATGTATAATGACAATCGTTATGGGTATAGTAGTAGTGGTATAACAATATCCTTAAAGATAAGGAAACTTATGAAGAAGATATTTCTACTTTAGTATTTGGGATATTGTTATCTTTTTGCCCACCAAAACTATATGTATAATGGAAAGTTTGATTATTCAATCTGTTGTTTCGATTGAAAACACATTATAGATAAAATGGTGATCTATACACGGTTTTGTGATTTGTAATTATTACGGCAAGTCACTTTTTAATATAACTTAAATAAAAAATAATAAATTTTTATCAAGTGGTTTATATATACACACTAGAATTTCAATTTTTGAGTCATAAGTAAAACTTTTTAATCAATAATTTAAAAATCGGACCGAACATTAAACCGGTTTTCTAAATGAGTCTCTGTTTTTACAGTTGAAACAGATTGAACCGAATTTTTTCATTTCTGTTTTTTTTAAAATTATTTGTATTCATAATTTAAAAAAAAGACAAAATTGTTTTACTAAAAATAATTTTATTGCAATTTTAATAAATATAAATTAATATTTATTAATATATTTTAAAATATATTACAATATATAAATAAAAAAAATCACGAAGAAATCACATGATTTACTTTATCGGTTAAATATTATTATAAGATAAATACGACCCTCGAAGCTTTAAAAAAGTAAAAAATTTAATATTATAATAAAAGTAAAGTTAAAATTTTAAAAATGGCATAAGACAAAATTAAACTAATTCGTAAGTTTACAGTTTTAATCTGGTTGAACCAAATTCAAGTCGATTTAAAATGGATTTTTAGAAATTTAGGTTTGGAAATTGAATTGGACCGGTTCCGCTTTCGATTAATGGATTCGGGTCGATTTTTAAAACACTATTTTTAACTGTCGTGGGATATCTATGTTATATATATTAAAAATCAAATGCAAATATATACTAGTAGATGAAGAAGCATAGAAATTCGGAGATCAAAATTTGTTGGACAGTAGTCTACGCTATCATGATAAATTGGTAATCAAATGGCGCACGTGTGTTAAAACCCGAAATATGAACGAAATTATTTGGCTCTTCTTTAAAGAAAAGAGAGAGTGAGCGAGCAATAATGTTTTTCACAATTTTGACAATTTCAGGATTATTTTTATCTCTTCTTTTCTCGTGTTCATATAATTTATAAAGCATTAGAAATTCGAAAATATATATAGAAAATAATATAATAAGTTAGGTGAGATATGAACATGTGAAATGCAATCATATAAATAAAGAAAAATTTAGTTAGAAACTTATAATTCTTTCGGGGCCAAGCACTTGAATAGCTTATAAAAAAGCCTTTTGCCACTTGAAATATATTATTCATTTAGTGTACTTAAGTCAAAATTAGAGATCTATATGGTATAGTAGTATAATTAAATATAACCTTGTAACGCTAATATTTCACAAGATATGTAAATAATAATGTCTTGAACCCGTTTTAGTAAGCCACGTATCAAATCACAACGATTAGATATGAAAGCTTAGTTACAATTCAAATCTTTATTTACAATGTAACAATTGATTTTAAATTGGATTTGATATGTGTTGGGAAAATAAGGCCAGCATCTATACTATTTATTGAATAAATCGGTGAATCATTGCAACGGATACGAGTATTGGTAACTGCAAAGTAAAACAACATACACCAGACAAAAAATAGAGATATAAATAAAATACAAGTTTTTACATTAAACTCAAAACGGGGAAAAAAAAACTAAAACAAAAACAAAAACACGGCCGTCAGGACAACGAGAGACTAATTCAACAGTTACAACTAGAATACCACTATCTCACTCCCCAATCCAATTACATTGGTTACAGTCTCACACACAAGCTCTCCCAATATGGTTCTCACAGGATAACAAGACTCGATTCCTAGAACTCAATATCTCCATGGTTCCTAGGCTCCCATGGGGCAGCTCTCAAACCTAACCAACTAGATCTACATTGTTCTCTCCGAATATCTAATAATAAATACAAGCACCATATTTATAGCATTAGATTACTTAGTCACAAAGTATTCCTAAATCATTAATAAAATATTTTCCTATTAAGGATTCTCCAAAATCTATTTCCTAATTAATCCACCTTAGAAAATACCATTCCTAATCAAATATGACACTTCCCAAATAGTCTTTGAGTCTTTTCCTAATTACAAACCAATTATGGATACTGAAATATACCTGAATTCTCGTCACAATCCTAACAAACCACCTATTGACGAGAATTCCCTTTGTCCCTTTCCGACGACCACGACCCAAAACAGAGTCATCATACCCCACCATGAAGGTATACCCACTCAGGTACGATTCATCCCAAGACAAACCACTTAGGAACCACAACCCAAGATTTTCTTTTCTCGGCATATGTCGAAAACACTTACTGAATAAATCATGGTGTAGTTTCCTTCATCAGCTTCCAGGAAACTCCTCAGCCATCGACATACTTTCCACCACACCCACATCCATGCTGATCAGATGCCTGTGCAATTGTGGTCACGATAGAATTATTTCTTCCTTTATCATGGCAACTTTGATGGTTTACAACATGCCATAAGGACACCTATCCTAGTATACAGTTGGAGTCTTTGTCGAACCGCTCCTCACAGTCCTTCCTTATTCGAATTCACCAGCTAATTGATCAAAATTCTCATTCGACAAAGATCCCAAAACACTACTAGTCAAACCCTTAATTTTATTTTGACTATTTGACCAGCCTTTCAACTTTGTCCACATCTTTTGATCTTTTTGCATAACAGAGAAGCACAAATGTCTTAAAGCTACCTTACCACCACAATGATACATGTCGTAGATCACCACCGCCATCGCTTGAGAACTGCTGCCGAAGCTTTTTCATCTTAACTACTATTGCAGACTAGATCTTGACAACACTTGCGGATTTTTTTTCAACTTTGACCTTTTTTTTTCCTCAAGCAGCCAGCTCCAAACTTGATTAAAGAAACCAAAATAATGTTTCCAGAACCTTTACAGACTCCGAGAGATTTATCCATCCTTCAAAACCTTTCGTTTTCATCTTACCTAAACCAATGCTTACTTTGACCAAACCAAACGCACGAATCACATCAACGCTAGCTGACAAATCAAGGGCTCTGATAGCAGTTGTTGGGAAAATACGAGTAGTTTCGATACCATTTTTTGAATAATTCGGTAATCCATTGCATCGAAGACGAGTATTGGTAAACACAAAGTAAAACAACATACACAAGGCAAGAAATAGAGATAGAAATAAGACACAAGGTTTTTACATGGAAAGCTAAAACGGGGGAAAAAAAACCACGGCCGTCAGGACAACGAGAGACTAATTCAGTATGTAACAATAAAGCAACAGTTACAACTAGAATACCACTCCCTCACTTCTCAATCCAATTACATTGGTTACAGTCTCACACACAAGCTCTCCCAATATGGCTCTCACAGGATAACAAGACTCGATCCTAGAACTCAAGATCTCCATGGTCTCCATGGTTCCCAGGTTCCCATGGGGCACCTCTCAAACCTAACCAATTAGATCTACATTGTTCTCTCAGGATATCTAATAATAGATACAAGCACCATATTTATACCATTAGATTACTTAGTCACAAAATATTCCTAAATAATTAAAAAAAACCTTTTTCTATTTAGGATTCTCTCAGATCTATTTCCTAATTAAAATCCACATTAAAATATATCATTTCTATCAAATATGACACTTTCAAAACAGTTTTCAAGTCTTTTTTTAATTACAAATTAATTATACATACTGAAATATATCTGAGTTCTTGTCACAATTCTAGTCATATGTACTTTTGTAGTGTTATTTTTCTGTACATTTCTTACTTCAATGATAATGTCCAGTGACCGCAGCTATATTTCTTGTCAACTAGTTTTTAATATATATATATTATTATTATTATTATTATTATTATTATTATTATTATTATTATTATTGATGCAGTGAATCTAAATAACAATTTGACATTAGATTAATGAAAATTCATTTTGAATGATGAGGAAACTTATAAGTTAATTATTTTTAAAAAATTTAAAATAATTTTACTTTATCTTAATATTTAAAAATGAAAATACGTAAAATTAAATTTTATAAGCTTTTTTCTCTTAATTTTAAACCAATTTTAAAATTTTACACTTTTAGATCTTTTTATAAAAGAATTATAAAATTAATTTTTAAAAAAAAAATTATAAAAATGAACTTTTTGATGGATCAGAAAGTAAAACCTCGAGAAGCAGTTATATTTTGCTACTTCTCGGTATATTTTTGCTTTTCAGTTTGATTCGTTCGGGAAGCAAATCAAAGTTGAAACTAAAAATATTAATGTAACTTGTGAAAGAAGTTTAATTTCGTAACAATTTTAGTTTTACTCTATTTATTTATTTATTTATTTATTTATTTATTTTATTATTATTTTTTTAAAATCCAAAGTGCAACGACCTATTTAAAAATATCAATTACATATAGAATATTAGAGTGAGAGGATTGGTTGAGATGTTACATTTTGCATAGTTTGTAATATTTTAAATCCAACATTATAGTTCTTAATATTTCTAAAATATTACCTCCTACGTTTTTTAATAGGTGAAACATTTCCTACGAATATACTATTCAATATTTATTTTTAACCGTAAATATTTTTAATTATATATAATTAAAAATTATAATAATTTAATATTTAAAAAATAAACATTAAAATAAATAAAACAAGATTCCACTTGATAAAAAAGGCACTATTATATTTAGTGTATAATAATATTTAATTTATAATGAAAGAATTATATCAAAACCTATTTAGTTTTTAAAATGCTATTCTTTTAATATTCTATTTTAAAATTGTTCTAGAAAATATCAATTATATATATATTACAGTAAAATTAAATGGTTTTTATTATTAATAGAAAGTAAAGTTAAATTTATTTTCCAAAAAATTTTACAACATAGGGAAATGAGGTATACTACCATAACATGTTAAAAGCGAAGGTGAAAAGAGAGGAGGCGTAGTAGTCCACGTAGGACGGTGGTGGTCGGCCGTTAATGCGGCGGATCAAATCATCCAACCGTCCCCACCACCTCCTGGGGCGGTGACTCAATTTATTTATTTTTCAATTTCATTTTTATCTTTTATATATATAACTATCAATTTAGTTGAAATTGAATATTATAAGAAGTTGTCGTTGTTGAAGGCTAGAATAATAAAAAAGTGAATAGAGTTTGCGTAAGTGAATAAAGGAGATCCATTGGGGTCCCTTTAGGATCTTTAACACTTTTGAAATCGACCCTTCTCCAAACCTCCCTCACTCTATTTTGTACTCACATCACATCACATATGCACATCTTACCATTTCAGGAATTCATTAAGAAATTTTATTTAACTAATTTAAATTATTTAATTGTTTTTTTACATTTCAATTTGGTAAAATAATTTATTTTAATTTCTAAATTTAATTTAAACTTTTACTTTAATAATTTTAACAGTTAAATTATAAAAAATGTTTATTTTACATTTAAATTAAGCTATAGTGGCATGTGTTAATAGGTGAAAACCAATATCATATTAATTATATACTAAAATAACTCCATATTTATATTTATATTTATATATTATTTGAATGAGGGTACTTAAAAGTAAATTTATATGAATTCGGTTATGATCCAAAATGAACAATATTATATTAATGGCGAACTTAGAAAATAGTTTTAGAACAGTGGAACGTGACGTATATTTTCAAACATAATAATAACTGGATTTTATCGAATGTTTAAATGAAATTTTATTTAAAATTTTATATAATTTAAATTTAAATGTTTGAATAGAAAATATCTTCTTACGTCTTCTCTTTTAAAGTTTTATTATTTTAATTATCATTTTAAAATTAAATTTTAACAAATTTAATAAAAAAATATTAATAAATTACCATGATAAATTTGATAGGATAAAAATAAAAATACAATACATAAAATTTCATCGAAATAAAATTAAAATAATTTTATATTTTACATAGGATATAATTTAAATCATTTAGAGATTATTATAGATAATAATATTTTTAAAATTAAAAAAAAAACAATATTTCATAAAGATAATGTGCTTATATATAAAATGAGAGAGAAAAACCATTTGCAGCTACAATTGTCATCCACTAAATGAAGTACATATAGTTTTTGGCCATCATTCTTGTTTATGAAATTTATTTCACTTTTGGTCATAGTATGAGGTTTTGTTCCTTTGTTATAAGGTGTGAAACACAAGCTTCTTTTCAAGGGGACATCAACTATGATTGCATTATAGGGTACTTAATTTTAAACACTGCATTTTCATAATAATTAATATAGATTACTTTTCATAATCTTCTAGACCCAACTAATATTATAATTTTTTTTTTACCCTAAATAGTCTGATTTTTGGAGTGAATAAAAGGTTAATTATGGTTTATTTATTTGGTGAACTATTCTTCTAGATATGATGATTGAGCATCATGTCAATTCCAGTGGAATTATCCTGTGGAAAAAGACCTTGATTTTTGTCTATTATCATTAAGCATAAACATTACTATTAACATATTATAAAATTACTATTTTGGTCATGTAAAATTAAATTATGATAAATAAATCAAAAATATTGTGAACCACTTTTTCTTTTCATTATATTTATTTATAATGTTTTTAGTTCATTATTTAATATATAAAATATATCACAAAAAATTCAATTAAAAATTTGAAATAACCGGAATATCTACTCTATTGGATAAATTAGAGTCACTCATTCATGTTCAATTTTGTTATTCTATTATTCAAAATGATTTTTTTTTTTTTTTAATATTCATATGTATTCTTTAAAAAAATTCACTTATATTAATAAAAAAGAGTTGGAATATAATTTAAAATATTTTATTATATTAAAAAGTAGATATAAAGGGTTAAATTTTACAATTCTTAATTTTTAAATTTTTGTACGTAATAGTTAATTTAAAATAAAATATATTAACTAGAATGACAGTTATTAAAAAAAAAAAAGTTAAAAGTAATATATTTTTTAAAAATAATAATAAAGAGAAATTCATTTCACTTACACATTTTTAAATAATTCAAAAAATACACTCAAAAAAATTTAAAAATTACTTTTTCTAAAAAAAATGTGATTTATTTTCTGAATTATTTTTAAAAATACATATTTTTTTGAATTATTTTTAGAAAGTAAATATAAAATATTTACTTTTGAAAACCCTTTTAATAAAACAACCATCTAATAAACAATAACGTATTTATTTAAATAAGTAAAAAAAAAATTGTATTTTTTTATCTTTTATTCCAAATTAAAATTTAATTTAAAAATTTATAATACTTTTGATTAAAGTTTGAATAGGACTCTTTTTCACTTATCTTAATATAAATGAAAAAAAGTCGCTATTGTGTAATCTCGCACAAAAATAGAAGAAACATTTGTCCAACAAAGGAAGTGAAAAATGTTAGACATTGATTGGTAAGTGGCATTGATTTACACAAGACAAAAGCTTGAGAAACACAAACCTTTAAATAATTAAAAGAAGAAGAAGAAGAGAAGAATATACAGAAAACGATAGATGATGAATATGTTTTTGAACTCTTCATAAAGTGGTAGCATGAATGTGGTATATGTAGAATGGCCCATTGATAGTCACATATGAAATAGCTAAAATGATTCATGATATAAATGGTAGTGGTGGTTCTTACAAAGCCTCGTGTTCATCAAGTGGAGGGTCCATCATTATTATTATTATTATTATTATTATTATTATTATTATTATTATTATTATTATTATTGTTATTATTATTATTATTGTTATTATTGTTATTATTATTATTGTTATTGTTATTGTTATTCTTATTGTTATTGTTATTGTTATTGTTATTATTGTTATTATTATTATTGTTATTATTATTATTGTTATTATTATTATTATTATTATTATTATTGTTATTATTATTATTATTATTATTATTATTATTATTATTATTATTATTATTATTATTATTATTATTATTATTGTGTATACAACGCGTATATGACTTGGACTAGTTGATTTCTCTTCTTTGCTTGACATGCTTCTTCTTCTATCTCTAGGGTTTTTGCATATAAACGTATTAGTTGTTTGTCATAAAGGCTTTATTCTGTCACCTTTTCGCTTCCTTCTTTTTTTTTTCATGCGCGAAACAGATTGCGCTTAAAAATTTTTAAAAAATAAATAAATTCTAAATTACTTATTGTCCATTTGCATTTCCAAATTTTCTGAAATGAAAATTACGAGCAAAATAATATTTAAAAGTGAAATTAGGATCAATAACCACGTCGCAAAGAAAACAATTTAAAATCCATCAAATTAATAGTCAAATTAGTAATTTTCATTTTATTTATGTTTCTAAAGTTTTACTAAAATATTTTTAAAATGTGTAATTTTTATTTTATTAGTAATAAAAGGAATAATGTGAAAAATTAGACATTAGAAAATTTTTTATCTTAGTTTTAGACCGATTCTAAAATTTTTACACTTTTAGACTTTTTTATTTAAAAAAATTTAAAATTAAACTTTTTAATAAAAAAATTGCAAAAGTGAGCTTCACTCATCAAATCAGGAAATAAACAAAATATAACCGTTTTCTAGTGTCTGCTTTCCGGTCCAAGAAGCAGAACAGCGGAAAATTGTTATATTTGGTCTACTTTTCGGTATAGTATTCTGCTTTTTGGTGTAGTATTCTGCTTCCTAAGGTAGTTTTGTTTCCCAGTCTGATTTACCTGGAAAGTACACCAGAATGAAAAAGTAGGGGTAATATAATTATTTTGGTCTATTTTTCAAAAAGTTTTGAAAAAAATTTAATTTTATAAAAATTTTAATTTTAATCTAAATATTTAAATTTTTAATAAAAAATTCAAAAATGCAATGGACCATAAATAATTTTAACGTTAATATTTAATAATATATTTAACTTTTACCGTTTATCTCTTAAATTAGAATTTAAATCATTTTATTGAAATAAAATTGACTATTAAAATATTTTTTATAGATTTAAAACCGCATTGCAACCTTCTATGAATCAACGTTTACAGGAGTTTCATTTCTATGCAGAGAAAAATGTCTATAGAAAGCTTGCAAACCGTGTCAGGTTTTCACGGCACTCAAATTTGTAGAGAAACCAAGACTAATGTTTCTCCATATCAATTTTGACACATGAAACTTCTTCTAAACCTAAATCTAAAGAAGCATTCAATTCTCCAACAAGTATCAACCGTGTTCAATAATTTGGTTCTTTGACAAAAACATCTAAAAAAGCCAAATATTTTGGTCCATCGAAATTGCATAAATACTTATGGATCATTACATAATAATAGATTCTCGATGAAGATTTCCGGTCATGATTAGAAATGATAGCAAAGTAAAGAATCCATGTTTTATATTAGCCCATTTTTCATCAAATTCTGAATCAATAATAATCTCTCCAAATGTGAAGAACATATAGGCTTATTACAAATGCTAGGTAGAGAAATGAAAACTAAACTCAAAAGTTAAAAATAAAATGATTGCATTTCAATGGGTGTGTCCACATATCCCTAGTAATAATTTCTCAAGTGATGCTTCTATGGATTTTCTTTAAATTATTATATAATGGGGTCCCATTTCTAAGTATGATAGCTAAAATGAACGTGTGGCTCAATACATCTATGCTATTAGAAGACGTTGACGAATTCTCTTTTTTCTCCTATGGTCATTCATTTTCGTTTGGTATAATTGTGGTGGGCTAAATCTGGATGACAAGTACAAATCCAACTCATCCCACCAAGCTCGCGTCGTGAAAGTCTAGTGGAAACGCTTCGGACCAGCCAGAATCAACCGCCTCAAGACATCAAGCCACTTACGACCAACTAAATTCGTACAATCAAGTTGGCTATATTTAATTATATATATAAAAATAAAATAAATATTTAATTATTTATATTCCTTTTTTGGAAATTTTTTTGTAAAATTAAAAAAAAAAGTTGAAGAGTATTTTAAAAAATATATAATAAGAGCAATTATTATTTTTACTGAAATTTATAATGATATATAATAACTTCATATATTTACAATTAATGATAGAAATTTATTAAAAATAAAAATCAATTCACATGTTAATAATTTGGCATACATAATGGTCAGAGGACATAATATTCAAGGAAATTTATAGAAATTCAATTGTAAAACTAAAGTAAGTGATTTTGATTCAAATTTCAGCGCAAAAATATATCAAATTATTCAGATGCAATTCACTTAAATTCAAATATTTTTTGAAAAAATTAAATATATTAAAATCACTGAATTTAAGTATTTAGACCATTCACACTTAAGTCAGAAAAAATAAACGGGCCCTAACTCTAATACTGTTTTTATTTTTTTTAGAGAAATCGATGATCTATTATAGTGAAAATGAGTATTAGTAATGATCAAATAAAACAAAAATACATATGGTAAGAATATATAAATAAAAAATAAGATATAGAGTTTTACGTGAAAACTTAAATTGAAAAAAATAAAAAAATAATAAAAATAACCACAGCTGTTAAGACGGTGAGAGATAAATAGTTGCAATCAGAATACTACTCAATGTTACTCTCAAACCCAATTACACGAGTCAGAATCTCATATACAAGTGCTTCTCATATGACTTTCAAAGGATAATAGGACTCGATCCAAAAACTCAAAATCTCTATATGTCATTGAATTCATCTCGAAATAAACTTTTCAATGTTTGTTTGACTCTCCAAATGACTAAAATTGTTTGACGCTTCAAATGACTAAAATAGTTCTGGATATGAGAGTGCATCCAAATTTTTTTCCTAGTTCCAACTCCTTCCTCTCCAAGAGATCTTCCCATCATAATTCTGATGTCACCTTTATAAATAAGAGTCAAAACTATTGAAACTTTGTCAAAATTGTATCTTGACTAGCGTGAATTGCACTTTGTTGGCTATAACAAGACTATGGTCACCGTCTCAAGTTTACGCTTATATTCTTAGTTTTTTTTTTTTTATGTCTCTCTAAACTCATAGAGATTCTACACTCAATTTTCTTTCTACCACTATCAACCAGAGTTTACTTAAGCTTACACGCCACTGGTATTTCAAAGTTTATATGCACTATCACTATTTTTATCCTATAGATCAATTTTAAATTGATTCCATGTCATCAACTCATTTCACAACAAAATCTCAAGTTTATATAGTAACTTCTCAACGGTGATTGTAATTAATTATATCTTTAAAATTTTGATTTGAATTTACTCTATTTTGAAGTTGACCCACTGTAATAAATGGGGTGGAGAGACATGGGGTGGTTAGTTGGCGACTGAGAGACCAAAGTCCAACTTTGATTTGGAAAAGGAATTTCATATCATGCAGATGTCAGGAACTTCAGCTGGAATGCTTGGGTGGAAATTAGAGATAGGCTAATGAGCTTCTTTGTAAAATCCATCAACGACATTCATGACAGCCCAACTATGTCTATTGAAAGATTTATATGGTCCGCACCACACTAATAATGCTCGAAATACCAACATTGGAGAATTAGACTATGAAGCACAAATTTAGAATATTTTTAATTTCTATTCTATCACCCCAGTTAGCCGAAAAGATCTGATTATTCATCGTGTGGTGTGCTCCACTGCTTAAATAATGGAAAAGGCATCAACTTGGGAGAACTCATCCAGAATTCGCTTTATTGGCTTTATAGAGCATCAATATCTCATATTTCCACCACTTATTATTGGCTTGTGTAGCAAGAGAGGTTGAACGTGATAACATGGGGCCCTATTATTCTCTTAAAGATAGTCAATTATGTTTGGGGGATGACACTGCTCTTTTATGTGAATAATAGTCCATGAACTGAAAAGAGATATCATACTCTAAAATCAGGTTCATCCTCAGCATCTTCGAGTCAACTCCGATCTACCTCCGAATATACGGTCTAGAATTTTTTGATAATTTTTTATATTTTAAAAATGGTTTAAAGAGTAAATTTCTAAAATTCAATTAATGGAATGAACCGAAAATTCATTAGAATGGTAAACTGGTAAAATTAGAGATATTAGTTAGAGCCAAAATTAAAGAATCAATTTTAATCAAATAAATGCGAATTTAAAAACTATTTTTGAAATTGAATTTTAACTCATGATTGGTGACTTTCGGTGGAAATGTGAATTTATATTTGAAAAGCGATTTTCGAAATGGGGAGAAAAATATCTAAATGAAAATGATTTTGGAATTTTGAAAGGTAAGTGGAAATGAAACCGGAATGGATTAGTGGGCTTAGACTTGATTAAAAATTTGCTTGAATTAAATCCAAGTAGGTCCAAATTAATTTCAAGATAAGTGAGGCCCATTATTCTACTATTACCCTTTATTTTCCCTCTCATTCAAATCCAACTAGCTTAGTTGGTTTCTAAGCAAACCAAACCTCAGTCATTCATGATAAAGACATCATCTTCACACTCTCTCCCTCATTTTATCTCTTCAACCGTACAAGCCCTCTTCACCATTTTCAAACCCCAAAAATAATCACACTAAATCAATCCCTTCTATTTGATTTTTCAAGAAAGATAATCCATTCCAAAGCATCAAAATGGGTTTTCAAAGCTTCTTCTCCACTCACTGTACTTAGTAAGTTTCTAACACCTCCATTAATATCATTAATGGTGTTTCAAGCTTTTGATTGTAATAATGAATGTTTTAGAGTTAAATGATTATGGTTTATAGTTTCAGTTCACTAATTATAGTCACTAGTGTCTTTGACTACCATTTGAATGAAATCCTAACTTTCTAGAAAGTGATTTTATATGAAAGTGGTTTGATATTGATTATTGATTGATTTTAATGGTTTACAAAGGAAACCAAGGGCAAGTAGAGCACCAAAACAAAGTCGTTTAGTAGCTTCCGCCAGAAGAAAGGTTACTAATCTAATTTTCATGCTCCATAGCTTGGTTGTTTTGGTTATGATTGAGTGATTGTTGCATAGATATGGCTAATAATGCTATAAGAAGATAAATGAATAAAAAAATGTGCATATGTAAAATTGTAGTGAAAAGAATGATGTGTATTGTGATCATGATACTTTGATATGCTTATAGTGGTTTTGTGACCTTTACATGTTGCTCGACATGGTTATGGTGATAAGTGATATGAAAATTACTATATGAATTATCTAATGTGATTTTTATGTAAATGATATAATTGTGATTTCATAATGACATGAGTGTGTAATTATAATTGTGTAATGGTTCATGCCTAAAAGAAATTAAATGAAGGAAAATGGTGAAAACATATTGTTGTGGCCCTTGGTCCTTCTAAATGTGAAAAAGGAAGTTATAGTGGCATTTATCCCTTCTAAATATTAAAGAACATGTATATGATCTCATATGGATACATATGTAAGATTAATGGCGATAAATGTTTAAATGATTAAATGAATGGAATGAAAAATAATGATAAGTCAATGAGTAATAAAAAAGCCCTTCTCATCTAACAATAGTGGCAGAAATAAAGGCATCATTAGGGAAAAACTCTAGAAGTATACTTCGCCACATAAAAGTGTGTTTCATAGCCACAACCAAGCCATCAAATGATAAGTAGGGTGACGGTCCTCGAATGGAGATAATGAAAAAGTTCGGTCTTATGGTATAAAAGTAAGCAAATGATCCAAAAGGTGGTGTTTTGTCCCATAAGAAGAAACAACCGGACCCACGAATTTAGATCTTTGGATATAAATGGAGCTTTGTGTCAAATATTCTTGTTTTCACCTTATATGTTAGAGAATTGGGCTACAAATGTAAATGAATCCAAAAAGTTGTCTAAAGATAGTTAAATAAGGTTCATTACATTGATACATGATTGAATGTGGTTCAATTAAACTAAACTTGGTGAACACTAGTGATATTCGGTAAAATTAGTTTCAAATGAGAAACTAGTAAAGAATTGGTTAATGATGCCTTAAATGTTTTACCTTTGAATTTCGTAATTTAATGTTACAAGAGTTGATTGTATGAGATTGTGTGTGATATATGTTGTTTGGAAATGCTTGGGCAACCAATCTTTAGTTCAAACCTTCTTCTCAAATAAATATAAATTAATGGTGTCCCTAATATTGTTATGTCAATTTTGGTTTCCAAATTGGATTTACAAACATTGATTAAGATCTTTAAAAATGATTTGAGCAATTTTTGGTGTATTGAAGTTCTATATGAGATGTTTTGAAATTAAAAGAATCATGAAATAAAGATGTTTTAATGATCCTAGGGTGTTTTTAGGTGTGTAGATGTCTAATAAGTTTATAAAATATTTTTGGAATGAGTTTGTGGCTACGGATTTTTCTTTGAGTTTAGTTTCAATCATATCGTTATAATTCATTTATAAGATAATTTATCTATCGTGATTTTAAAAATCTTCTAAGTCAACATAAAATTTCAGCTTTTGTATAAAATGTAATTTTCTTTCCCAGTGATTTAAACATGTTTTAACTTATTTTATTTCGACCATAAATGAATAAGTAAATGTATCAAAATGATATGGTGGCATCTTGTAAGGCTCAAATGGATTGGAAATGACTTGTGAATATTATTAGTGATATGAGTAAACTTTATAAGAACATGTCAAGTGTATAAATGACATGATAGTGATTTTTTTTTTAGGTTGTAGGACTCGTAAATGATTAGTTGTGATGATATACCATGGTTTCTATCTTGTTATGAATAAATGTACATATATGAATGAACCATAACTGATGAATGGATGTTACTTACATTGTTAGTGACTTCTTAATGGCTTAAAAGGATTACATATGACATAAAATATAATGTTGAAGGGTAAATGATATGGTAGATAAGTGTGTTGATTTTTCTTGAATTATTTTAATTACATACCATGTTTTTCTTGGGTTGTGATTATGTTATTAGTTTGTAAATGAGAAGGATATAATGAAAAAGAAAAGATTCAATTTGATAAATGTTCCTATTATGTGGTGATGATATGACTAAGTGAATGTATGATGATTGTTAAATAGAGTCTTGAATGAATCTTAAAGATAGCATATGTGTGTATTTCATGAATAATTATAAAGACGCATTGTGTGTATGGTTGTTAGAGCACGAGATTACTAACTAGGCACTCGATAGCCTAATATTTTTCTTTTATTGTTCTTTGTTTTCTTCTATTCAAAAAAGAAATTCCTAGTGGGTAATTTTGTTCAAGTCAATCGAGCATAGCAAGGTGAAAAAAGGCATGACGACATCATCGTCTTCTCCATCACCTTTTGTTTTAAAACTCTCATGTATTTAATGAAATGCTTTATATGTATTCAATATACTTTAAATGTTTTTTTTATTGTCAACGCTTGAATGTGTTAGTTTAGAAGTTGAGACTCAAACTTGATATACTTATGCGTAATCGAGTTTGGTTCATAAATGTTATGTAATTTAAAGGCTTACTTATTATGTCTAGTCGTGTTTACAAAGTTTAATTACTATAAATCCTTAAATGAATTATTTTTCACTTATTGGATGATTAAAGTTTATATGTATAAATGTATAATTATCTATATGTATGTGTGAGATGTGATCATCTAATTAAAAAGAAAATGATTCAAAGTATAAAATACTAAAGGCTATATATGTAAAAGAATAAAAATGTTAAATGGTAATGTGACGCCTTGATCTCACACCCTATCCAAACAGGGTGGGGTCGGACGCTACAATTAAAGCATCAACTATAAAGGTTATTATATAACTTACTGTTTCTCACAACTGAGACATACAACAAGCTAATATCAATAATACTTTTCTAAATGACAAGCTTAATGACAATGTTTTATTAATCAACCTTAGTGTTTTAAAGACAAACAATAGCCTAATCTGTTTATAAATTGACTAAGGCTCTATATGGTCTTAAGTAAGAGCCAACTACTTAGCTAGAGGTTCTCTAATTCCAAGTCAAGCGCATATTTTTTCTAATTTAGACAAAATGAAAAAATAACAATTTTAATTAATTGTCTATATAGATAATATTTTAATCACATAAGAGTTTTACACCAAGCAATATAATATGCATTCATCAAATCAACAAGCAATTTGTATTAAAAAATGGGAAATATAAATTATTTTTCTGAAATTTAAAGTCCAAAAAACAAAAATTGCTTTTACCTATCCCAATACGAGTACTCAATTGATCTTCTTAAAAGGGAAAATATGTTGAATTATGTAGTTTGTGAGTCTCATATATCATTTTTACTACATTATCCGCCTTTAACAACCCCTCTTTTGCTAATCCCATTTTAGATAGAAGTATTACTAGAGCTTTGCAGTATATGTGCAATACAAGACTTGACAATAGTTTTGCGGTTAACACAATTAGTCAGCACATGTCAATTTCTCATATTAATCATTGTATAGCCTTAGGGATTGCAATTTTTTGTCTGACCTGTAGAACTGCCTCGCCTTGCCCCATGTATTAAACGTGTTAGAAACTTGTTGCCCTACCTTACCTCGCAAGCGGGGCAGAGCAAGTCCAAGTCTTGGTAATGCCCCGCCCTATTAATCTATAAAAAATTATTATATTTTTACAATGTTTTAATTTTTTTTCTTAGTTAATTTAATAACTAAATTTTTATATATATATTTAAAAAAATCTCAATATTAAATGTAATACTAGCAAGTTGAGAGGATCAAATAGTAATTCACCATGTAGATTTGTCAAGCAACCAATTTTGTTTTTTCTATTTTTTTCCTCTTTTGTTCTAGTTCTATTCTCCAAATTCTATTATTATTTCTTCCCGATTATTCTAAAAACTCTCTTTATCCATTACAATATTTCAAAGTTTTTATCTCAATCAATCAGTCATACACTCTTCTGACGAATTCTATTATTCAACTTTTAGGTTTTTGTGGTGCAAATAAACCACAACCAAATATGTGGCTAAGATTGCTTGAGAGAAATAGCTTAAAAGCTTACAAATAGATTTGAACAGAATGTCTCTCGTGAGTTGTCAAAATCGGATCCTTTACAATCATCCTTGTCCCCTATTTATAGGGTATATCTAGGTCAGGTCTCTACATGGATTAGGACTCCTCATCTTCCTGGAACTCGGTCTCCTTGTTGTATTTGGAGAAGGGTATTTCAGTGAGAGTTGGTTCAGGAAACCGTATGTAGAGTGGATTGGGCTTGGGCCCAATTTACAATGTCTAGAAGACCGCTGGGTTTCTTGGGCTTGCTTCGGCCGAAGGCTGAATTCTTGATGTATCATGACGGGCTCTGGTAAGCTGTTTGTTCGACCGAGATATATTCGGCCGAGTTGCCTTAAAGGTCTTGAGCTCTGGTCCATTTTGCTTGCGAGACCCTGGAACCTTAGACTTTTTGGATTGCTATAACCTTACATTCGACCTTTAATGGTCGTGGATCATTTTTCCACCACAGTTTTCACAATTATGCTTTTAAATTTAAAAGGCGGTAAATTGAATTTACTGTATTTTTGTATGAGTTATAGTGTTTTTTTTAATTGACTTGATGTTTGGTTCATATTAGGTTCGGACTTCAATTTTAGTTAAAGTTTACCATAGGAGTTGATCGCAGCAGAGTTCATTATTTTGATTAGATTGTCTATTGAGATACACAATCTAATAATTCCTAGTTAGCTAATATGAAATCAATTTGTGATTCTATGTATTATAGGGATTAGAGAAAAAAAATTTGTGTGTTAATCTACTATCTGAATTTGCTTTGTGTCTATTATTAGGTAAAAGATATAGTTTAGATTTTTTCATGGATTTTTGTGTCATGAATCACATGATTCTTATAAATTAAATTTGATTTGATATTTATTATTTGGTAAAAGATGGGTATTTGTGTGGATTTTTGTGTCAATCACATGTTTCTTATAAATTGAATTTTCTTATTATTATCATGTGAAAGATGGAGTTGGGTGTTTGCATGGATTTTTGTGTAAATCACATGTTTCTTATAAATTCAATTTACTTTTTAAATCAATTATTAAATAAAAGATAGAGTTTGGGGCGTTTACATGGACTTTTTTTGTTATCTTGAATCACATGCTTTTCATAAATTGAATTTTCTTTTATATTTATTATTATATAAAATGTGGAGTTTGGGGTGTTTTCATGAATTTTTGTGTTATCATGAATCACATGCTTAATTTGCATTACGTTAGATTTTATTCTATTTTTGTGCTTCTCATGAAAGGATATACATGTCTTGACTATGGCATCAATATTTAATTTTCTCATATAATATTCATGTGATTTTTATGCTCTGACATATTTTCAACAAACTATTAACATTACTTGAATCGTTAAAAAAGAAAAGAAAAGAAAATAGAGGCTTAGAAAGCTTATCCTTTTTTGTTCTTTACAATCATATTTTCAACTATTGACATACTCTTTTAACATGTGATATGTATCAATTTTTTATGCTTTAAGTCTTCGAGAAGTTATTAATGCATATAAAGTAACAACTATATAATACAAACTACTACATCATACATATTGATTATTTGATTCCTTTTTTTACAGCAATGATGGAAAATTCAAGTCCAGATATATCATTGAGCCTATCTCCAATTATATCTCCAGCTTTAATTTCAAATGAAAAGTCTTCGATTCCAATTTTAATTGGAGAGGCAAGTCCAGCTACAATATCTAATGCTCAACAGTCTCACCCAACCTCTTCCTTTGAGGTCCTTGCTCCCAATCCCATTGTCCTCGAGACTATAGGAGTTTTTACCATTGAGAATGAAAAAATTGAAGAAGAAAATCCTTGGGAAAAAGTCAGTGCTGAGTTATAGAAGTATTATGATTATAAGGTAATAAAGGGAAGGAAAGTAGCAACATGTTTATACTGCAAAGAGGGGATGCTTGGCGATCAGAGGAAAAGGGATGACTCACTTAAGGAAGCACTTTGAAAGATGTAAGAAGAAGAAAAATATGGATATAAGGCAACAAATACTCCAAGCTAAATTCAATAAGGATAAATTTGAGCTTTCTAATTTTAGATTTAGTCAAGAGGTATCCCGTGAAGAGCTTGCGATGACGATTATAGAGCATGAGTATCCTTTGACGATAGTTGATCATTGGATATTTAAGAGGTTATGCAAAAATTTGAATGCTAGCTTTAAGATAGTATCGAGGAACATTATCAAAGTCGATTGCTTAGGAATTTATGAGAAGGAGAAGAAAGCTTTGATGGAGGCAATAGAGAAGAATGAAGGTCGAGTGGCAATTATAACGGATATGTGGACAACATCTCATCAAAGAAAAGGATTTATGGTCGTCACCGCTCACTGTATAGATAAACATTGGAAGCTTTAAAGTCGTATTATTATATATATAAGTTACTTTTTGAAATTTCATATTATAATAGCTTAAATTCTTTAATGTGATAATAAAATGTATTACAACTTACTTAGTTTTATTTATTTATTTTTGTAGATTTATTCATGTGCTTTGTCCTTACACTAGTGAAGTTCTTTATGAGGCTTTGGTGCAATGCCTACTTGATTGGAGCATTGATAACAACATATCAACTATCAAGGTGAATAATTCTCCAGTAAGGATTATATGATGATGATGATTATGGACAAGCTACCTTTAGACTCTCTTTTGTTAAATGGTTGTATTATTCATATACGGTGTTCGACACATATTCTAAATTTAGTAGTAAAGAAAGACTTACAAGTCATTCAAAAGGCGGTCAAGAATATAAGAGAAAGTGTTTCTTACTGGACTCACACACTAAAAAGATGGGAGAAGTTTAAAGAGACAACTCATCAACTTCGTATTTCTATTGGTAAAAAGCTCTCACTTGATTGTGATACTCGTTGGAACTCAACCTATCTAATGTTACAAACAATCTTAGATTATAAGAATATTTTCTTATATTTGAAGCAACGTGACTCTAACTATAAATCTATGCCATCTGATCTCGATTGGAGTATGACTAGGGAGATATGCACTCGATTAATGGTGTTTTGTAATATCACTGAGCTTTTTCTGACACCAAATATCCAACTGCTAGTCTATATTTTCCAAAGATTTGTGAGATTAGGTTTTCTTTATGTCAATGGAGAGTTGTTGTGTTGATATTATTGAGTTTATAACTGCTGAAATGATGACTAAGTTTGACAAATACTGGTCTATTTTACATGGTGTCACAGAGATTGCTACTATTCTTGATCCTAGGTATAAACTTGTCTTGGTGGAATTCTATTTTAATAAGATTTATAGTGAAAATGCAGAATTTGAGGTAGGGAGGATAAATATTTTGTTTCGTCAATTAGTTGGGCAATATGAGTTAAAGGAACGAATGAAGGGAGATAATTCTAGGAACTACAGAGAGGCGATTGACAATAGTTTGTTGGGACCAATTGATCTTGATTTTGAGCAATTCACTTCATCAAAAAGAAAAGTTTCTAGGTCGGACTTGGATCTCTACTTGGAAGATGATACTTTACCTCGAACTTCAGATTTTGATATATTGGCTTGGTGGAAAACAAATAAGGGTAAGTATCCTGTTTTGCATCAGATTGCGAGGGACGTTTTAGTTATTCATGTTTCCACAGTTACCTCAGATTATGCTTTTAGTTCTAGTGGAAGGATTATTAGTACTCACCGTAGTAGACTTCACCCAAAAACTGTAGAGGCTTTGATGTGCATACAAGATTGGGTATCAAAGAAATGTAATAATTCTTATGTCATTATATGGTCATCTTAGTTCATATTATAAATTTGAAATTTTTTAACATTGAATGCCTATATCTCCTTATTATTATTATTTAAATGTAGGACAATCAGTAGGAGTGGTAGATCCTACACATACTACGATTTTATATGATTCTCATGATGATAAGGATGAGTAAATGGTATGTAATTTTAAAAATAGTTATTTCTTTTTTATTTAACAAATAAAAGAAATCGTAAAAATATATTATTTTAATTTGTTAAATTATTTGTGCAAGCTACAATCATTTTTTGGAGGAATCAAATAAAGATTGAAGAATTGAGGAAGGAGAAGAATTATATAATATGTTCTAGTAGTTTCATTTGAAATCAAATATTTTTTTAAAAAAAAATATTTTTAAGTTCAAAATATTATCTCCAACTAATCGTACTTAATTTTATTTTATAAGATTGTATGATGTTTCAAAATTAGAATTCATGTAGTTCTTTTATCTCTTTTACTTTATTAAATCATGCTTGACAGGGCAAGACAAGACAGGGCAGGGGCAATGCACGTCCCCAGAGGGTAGGTCGTGGTCCATGATTCTTACCCCGTACCCCAAGACAAGGCAGTGCAAGACACAGGTCTGGGGAGGCTGGGCAGTTTCGATATCTTCATGATCTGTCGCGACCTGCCTCATTGCCATCCCTATATAGCCTGCAAAAGAGTGCTTCATTATTTAAAAGGAAAAGCTTCACTTGTCTCATTCTTCCATCCAATATCATCTCTACTTGACCTTCATGCAGTTAGTGACTCATAATGGGCAAACTCAATCGACGACAAAAAGTTCACAACGGGTGGTTACGTATTTTTGGGAAAGGAAATCTTGTCTTTTTTAGCTCTAAGAAGTAGAATAGCATTGCTCATTTTAGTATAGAGGTTCCAAATTTCCAACATACATAGTGTGGTTGCCCTCTCTTCAAACCAAATTAACACTCATAATTCCTCAAACACCTATTTTCTAATATGATAATATTAGCGCTCATTCACTCACTCTAACCCTAGTATTTCACTCATTCACAAACAAATCAAAACTTATTTTTACTTCGTTAGGAACCAGGTAGTTAAAGAACAAGTTTATATCATGTATGTCAATACAATTGATCGACTGGTTGATTTTCTCAATAAACCTCTAACGACAACTAGACTTGAGTATATTCTCTCTAAATTAAACCTTACATAAAATTTTAGGTTTAGTTTGAATCTTGTGTTAAAATGCTATTTTAGAAACCCGACAAAATTCACCTTGGGTGAAAGTCTCAGCACTAGACTAGATTCTCTTTGAGATCATAAATCCAATAAAGGGTTAAATGTCACCCAAATCCAATCGGATAGAAAGATTTATCAATATACATTACAGACTCCTCTCCATATACCTACATACAAAAAAAAAACAAAAATAAATAAATAAATATCTGCTCTTAAGATGATATTTTTTAAGCAATAAAATATGAAGCATATGGACCAATTAATAAATACATTATTTTGGTATAAATTTGGCGGTTTTATATAAATAGATTTTCAAAAAAAATATATATAGTGACAACTTCGCAAGCAATTCAAATACAAATAATAAATTTTACAAACTTTATAATGCATTAGAATGGGGGCATTTTATTAGTAAATTCAATAGTTTTTAAAAAAAATTAATTAATTGCATATTCATAAAAATGTGCAGCAATTTATTTTTTATTTTTTAAAATAATATTTATTTCATTTGTTTTTTAAACTAGGAATTTGGACCCGTGCTATTGTACGGGTGTTAAAATATACACTAACTATGTATTTTTGAACATTCTCACAGTCAACAAATAATTAAAGGCAAAGTCTCTTACAAAATGAATAATATATAATAAGATGTTCTGATAAACCGACGACAAAACAAAAAACAACAATAAAAGCAAACAAAACTTGAGAGAGATGAAAAAAAAAAGAGTAAATAGATCTAATTAGATATGAATCTCTTTCCACTCTTAGCCTTTCATGCTATGGAGATTAAATCATGAAAAATTAAGCAAAATTATCATGAATCTCACGTATTATTAATTCCTTTGGTGTGCCTTGTAGTGATCTTCATCAAAATCAATACATATATTAGTGTTTGTAGTTTTATTGCTCCAAGAAAAAAGTAATTATTTAACTTAGTAAATAAATTACATGAATTTTGTGTCGGACAACATTAAGTTTGTACATTTATCAAGTGTTTGGGAAGACTCTTTTGAATACAATAGTACTTGTGGTTTTTTATACTAAACACGCTTGTCTAAAATAAGTATTTCTAAACCATTATGATTAGTTACTCTTGATTCAATGACATATAGTTGACCGTGACTGAAAATAGGTCGTTTAAGATAGAGACTTATATTATTTGGAGATTGGCCCTGACTCTTGTTTATGGTCACTGCAAAATGACACATAGATAGGAAACTATTTTCTCTTAAATTTGAATAGCAATCTAAAATCTGAAGACGTCAATGTAAGTCGTGGTATCAACACCTTCTGCCCAATAGATTAACATTTAATGACCTTTACTTCCAAGACACTTATTCCTAACATTGCAAGGATTAACCTTGTACCATTGCATACTCGTACCGAGTGATCAATATTTCGTAATAGCATCAACGGTACACCAACTTTGACTTTAAGTTCACGAAACAGTAAACTCGAGCACTTGATGCTATTTAAGAATTTTGGAGTGTGGATGTCATTAAATATATTGATCACCATACCCAATTTGCACAACAAATCTGGACTGTGGTAAATCCTTTCGTCATTAACATTAATTGATGTTATGTAATCATTTACCTTTTCCACCAAATCTAGTGTCGAAGCTAGTATAGCGTACTTCTACAAGTAGGTAGGATCATTAAAGTGCCGATATAATAAATGATATATTGTTTTCATTATGGAACTAAGAGGATTAAGAGATTATTCTATCAACAGATCTCTAGGCATATCAATTTCGGTGATTCTTATATTCCTTTTCTCCTTTTGTACCTTTATCGACACTTAAAATCCAGCCTACAGAGTTCTTAATAGCAAAAGATTTTATAAATGATATTGATTATAGTCTTATATTCTTAGTCAGTCTTAGAATCGTGCAGTACTCTAAGAGAAATGAAGAGTTCAACATCGCATCCACTTAGTTTTTAAACCTTACATATGATGAGAAGAATCTACCTAAAATATCTTTCTAAAACACAATCTTGTCATCGAATGGTAGATTTTCATTTTTGGGGTCAATTGTTGCCGACAAGTCCTTCAATGCCCTATCTAAGGGTGTGCACGGTTGGGTCCGGACCAAAGACCAAACCGAATACCGAAATTTTGGTCCAGACCGCATCAAAATTTTTTCATTTGGTTCGGTATTCAGTCCACACATTTGGAAAAATTCGGTCTTTGATTCGGTTTGGTACAGTACTAAAATTTTTGGTCTGGACCGAATTACCGAATTAGTAGTTTTATTAAAAATTGAATAATATAATTCAATTTATTTATACATTTATTAGACACGTCAATAAATTTGTGAAAATTAAAAGAGTTTTGCTAAATAGTGAGTAAAACTCATCACATAAATTATAAAATCATCTAAATATTTTCAATTTATTAAAATAATATACAATATATTTCTAAAAAAATTATATATTTCGGTCTTTGATCCGAACCATCCCGAAATATTTTGGTTCGAACTAAACTGAATTTAAATTTCGGTCCAGTATTTGGTCCTTAAAATCCCGGACCGAAATACCGAAATTTTTGTTCGGTTCGTTCTTGACTGAATTAAAACCCCTTGTCCTATCTTCTGCCTCGAAGCAATGCTCATGCACCACTGGCGCATTATCCTATATGATTAGTTTTGCCTTTATAAGCAACTCGGCTTTGTTGCTTGCAAGAGAGATATTGCACGTTGAATTTTCAGTAAGAGTCAATGGGATGGAGAATGTCGAATGTGCTGTCTTTCCTCGATGCAGTAGATATGAAGTAATTTCACTTGACGCCATCGTCAATACAATTTGATTCTGCAATCTCAAAGCTGAAGCAATACTTTTCCAGACAAGTTTTTGTTGTACCTACCACCATGGTCATATAGGAAAACAAACCTCATTTTCCCTGTTCACGTATCCATGAATGTGTTCTATATAAGTTTTTATTCATTTGTCACATTATTCATATGTAATCATGATCACTTTTCAAGTCAGTGATTGTATAGTTCATTTGTGCTCGTAATAGCCTATTGTACGTGGCACCGCATTCTTTTAAAGTCAGTTCAGGCATGATTTCAAAATCATAAATGGTCATACCACATGGACGCAATATATAATCCAACTCCAAAAGTGCCTGATGGGACGAAACTCGACTGATATTAAAATTCACAGTACTCAATCGAAATTCCTATCAACGTCTAATGTAGTATTTTAAATATTGTCTCCACTTAGATTGTAAGCTGAGAAGCATGATTGAGACTAAGATTTAAACTGAATTGCTTAAAGAATCTATATACAAAATGAATCATAGAATCATAGAGTTAATGTGAAGTAAAAGTAACTCATGACATTCATTCAATGAAAACTCAAGTCAGCACTCTATTCTGCAATCGATCTTAACAATGAATAAACTGATTTGCTAGATCTGTTGTCAATTAACTTCTCATGCAAGTTTCATCTTAAATCACAGATTTACCTTCTAGATCATTATCAGTGATCTGTTAAAAGATCTCTCAATTCAATTTAACAGATCTCAATTAAATGGTTGCATATATCTCTACACTACAACCTATGCAATTGATAAGCACAATCTGTAGAAAAATATATTTGTAGTCTATCTCTAGTACTACGATCCTCTGTTCTCAGATCTGAAACCTAATCGCCATCTCTGGTCTAAATCAAATCTCAGATTAACAATATTACATAACTCTCATTCTTGTAATTCAATTAGCTCATGAAATCCAGTAGATTTGACTATAATTGAACAAGAAACTTTGCAATTGAAATGATAATCAACGTCGAGATTCAACAAATCAACAGAGCTTTTAGCTAGCACATCTACTTCAGCATATTCAATCAAGTATAGAAAATCATCATCGACATGCTTAAGATCTAAATCTTACCGAGAAATATTGAAGCTAGACTCTGTCACAGTTGTTGCTTCACAATCTTCAAGCTAAATCTCAATGATCAACAGAAACAGAGCACAAAACTTCTTCAAGAAACTTCTCTAAAGATGTTGAAATAAAGCGTATCGAAGAATCTAGATTTTCTCTTAAAGTATAACAGAATGTCAAGAGTGAAAATCAAACGTCTAACTGTTTTTTTTCTCTAAAAAACTTCAAACTAATTACTCCATCTGAGCTCCTATTTATAGAGTTTGGCTCAGTGGCAATTTTGAAATAAAATCAGCAAAGAAATACAAATTGGCGAAGTAACATTTTTTTCATTTATGTCGCTTGTTCCTTCGCCTGAACCAAACGACTTCTTCGAATTTCGCTTGTCTTGATCGCCAAGCTGTCAATCTTACTAGGCGAAATATCCTCAATGTTGCCACAGTACATCGCCTGATGTTCAGGCGAGTTAACATCTTTCGCCAAAACACTCTTCCAGCTAAGATCTTCTAGGCGATGTCTCATCAAATGTCGCCTGTGATAATCCTTAAATCTGGCGACATTTCTCCTTTATCGCCTCAAACATCGCTTCAAGGCAGGCGAAGTTCAATTTTAATCGCCTAAGTTCCTGCTAGGATGACGATATACGAAGGCGAAGAATTCCTGATTCGCCTTCCATGTTTAACTCTTTGAGGCGAAATATTCTTTATATCGCCTGCTGCGTCGCCCTTCACTCCAAATCATGGCGAGGTCTTCAGGCGAATTCTCTTCTCAGCAACATCATTTCGCCAGTTTGCTGACTTTGGATGAAATTCTGATTTGGTCCTTCTTTTTTCTGAATTTACATGTTTTAACTTCTTTTCCATAACTTTTCATCCAAATCCCTGTCTCAACAATAATAGTGTAGAATTAGTAGAAATGTATTCAATATCTCATCATTTAAACTCAATTTCATTACATTCAAGCTCATAAAATATGCTAAAACATAGGTAAATTCTGACTAAAAATCTGTTGAGACAGCAATCAGTGCAAACTTATATCATAATTCAAAGCAATCCATCTAATATGTTTTGAAAAATTCCCAAACAGTGACAAGCTCTTCTTTCAAAATTTCCAATCAACTAATTCAAAACTGGTCATTTTCTTCATGTGGCAAAGTATCTGAGAAGATCCAAGTAATTGAGTTTTGAAACTACTTCCTCACTATAGTCTCTCATAAGTGTTTGATCTCTCAGAATCCTAGAGGTTACTCACTCAATACACTAGTCACTTTAAGAATCAGAGTTACGTACCAAGGCAAATGTGATCTAGTGTTTCACAAGCACGTATGAAGAAAATTTTTATAACCTCACGAACATTGAACTTCACTCATACGCTGTACAGCACTTAGAGGTTCCTAAGTTCAGTACTGCTTTTTGTCTGCCTTAGAATCTCTAATTTGTATAAATAGGGAAAATGGGGTCAAGTTAGCTTATGAAAGAATGGAATTTCTTCAAGGAATCAAAGTTTGGACATACAACTAAATTCCTCTCAATCCTTCAATTCTTCACTCTTTAGTGGTTCCCCACTCCATGATACCTTATTCACATACTACTTTATTTATGAACACTGTTCATTTTCACTTATTTGTGTCTGTTCTTTTCTTTTCTTTTCATTCATTTATTCATCAAATTTTTATTTTTTTTTCTGAAAAACTGAACATATATTTTGCTTTAAGGAGCTTCAGAAACACTCTCTTTTTTAGATAATCCTCACTTCCCATCTTTTCAATCCCAAATTTAATGGTAAGTCCAAAGGGTAGGATTGAGATTATATCTCTTTCTTTATGGTTTGGACTGGTTAGGGACCAAAGAAAAGGTTTTAATGAGAATGGAAACAAAATGGTTTACCTCACAAGATATCAAGGTCTGGTTATATCAAGTAGGCAAAGGCTATTTAGTAGTTTCACTCACTCTCTCAAATCAGATTATTTTCTTTGGCAGATTAAAGACAGACTTTACCCGACCAATGCCCTATACACCTGAGGAATGTATGAGAAATTCAAAGCAAACCTATGAAGGTTCTGATTTCTATAGAATAAAACTTTCAGATAAATGTGTTTAATAAGGAAGAGAATAAAAATAACCCCTCTCATGAAGAAAAAGGCACAACATTAAGCTCAAACCTCACATTCCACCCAAGGTTTTCTCCACTCTTTCCTTATCAAAACTCATCAACTTATTCACAATCTAAAACTAACCAGAATCTTCATCAGTGTTCAAAGAAATTTGTCAAAAATTGCTCATCAAAACTGCATTTTTTGAACACTTGTTTTACTGTTTGAAAACTCATTTTATGAAAAACTAAATCACTTTGAATTATGAGCAATGTAAGCTCAATCATGCACTCATACCTAATATCCTAAGAAAATATTAAAACAAAATCTACAAATAAAATCAAACTATAAAACTAAACACAAAGAATAATAGCAACGTGATTGCTACCCCACCCCCAACTTAAGAGAAAGCATTGTCCTCAATGCTCAAGAGAACAAAAATGAATAGAAAGAGAGGAGGGAATGTATAAAACAATAAACTAGAGAGTTAGGTACAGTACCTGAATGTCGCCACTATCAAAAGATAAGTCGCCCAAATTAAGTGCAAAAAGAAAAATTGGTTAGGCAAGATAACAATAGGCGAGAAGAAATCGATCGCTAACCTTAGGCGAAATACCCAGGCGAAATATAGAAGTCGCCAATTTAGAGTGACAAAGAGGAATAATGTCATGGCGAAATACAGATCCTGTAGGCGAAATATTAGACAAGATAGAAATGTCACCAAAAAGAGGAATCTAGAGTTAGGTGAAATAAAAGATATATCGCCTGAACCATTCGCCTGTATCAAATGAAGGAATTTACCAACCAAGCGAGAAACAGAGATCTCGCCTTACATAAGGCGATCATATTGGCTATTGAAGTTCCATCTCGCCTCAACACACTGTTTTATGAAAATCCTTGCAGAGTGACCTGTAAACTTCAAAAATCAAAGTGAGAAATGGTTTCATAGTAAATGTTATTTCCTGTAAACTCAACTCACTTAGCTTTGGGGAAAAGAACCCCCAACTGAAAATCTAAAACTATCTGTAATAGGTATTAACTAGAAATCACATTACTCATTTAACAGACAAAAATAAAGACAAAAACAATGTAAGCTCAATCATGCACTCATACCTAATATCCTAAGAAAATACTAAAACAAAATCTACAAATAAAATCAACTTATAAAACTAAACACAAAGAACAGCAACTTGATTGCTACCCCACCCCCAACTTAAAAAAAGCAATGTCCTCAATGCTTAGGAGAACAGAAATGAATAGAAGGAGAGAAGGGAATGTATAAAACAATAAATCAGAGAGTTAGGCAAAATACCTAAATGTCGCCATTATCAGAGGATAAGTCGCCCCAATTAAAGTCAAGAAGAAAATTGGTTAGGCGAAATAAGAGTAGGCGAGAAAGAAAATGATCGCTAACCTTAGGCAAAATACCCAGGCGAAATATAAGAGTCGCCAATTTATAGTGACAAAGAGGAATACTGTCATGGCGAAAAACAGATTCTGCAGGCGAAATATTAGACAAGATAGAAATGTCGCCAAAAAGAAATCCAGAAGTAGGTGAAATAAAAGATGTGTCGCCCCAGTCATTCGCCTGTACTATATGAAAGAACTTACCAACCAGGCGAGAAATAGAGATCTCGCCTTAGTCAAGGCGAACATTCTGGCGATTTGAGTTTTACCTTGCCTCAACACACTATTGCATTAAAATCCTTGCAGAGTGATCTGTAAACTTCAAAAACCAAAGTGAGAAATGGTTACACAATTAATGACTCCTCTTGTAAACACAACTCACTTTGCTTAGGGGAAAAGAACCCCCAACTTAAAATCTGAAAACTCTCTGTAATAGTTAAAACTAATAATCACATTACTCTTTTCAACTAAAAAATAGAGACATAAAAGTCATTCACATTACTCTTATATTCAAAATGAAAAAGAAATGAAAATAAAAGACTCAAATAATCATATTACTCTTTACTAAACATAAAAATATTCACAATACTCTTGTAATGACAAAATGAAAACCAATCCTGAATATTACAAAAGAAGTAAAAAAAATTATATAACACATAAAAACTAGAAATCATCTAAAGAATCTTCTGAAGATTTGGACTGCCGAGAAGATTTAGTGTTTAGTCTCCTTTTCTTAGGCTTTGGGACGAACTTCTTCATTCTTGGACAAGAAGGTGCTGGAGATGAAATTGGAGATCTCAGATTTAGATGCTCCAAAACAGAAGATCGAACTTCAGCTTCAGTATCAGCAGCAGCACTAGTGGCCATTGATCTAGTGACTCTCTTGGAAGAGCTTTCTAGATTTTTCTTCTGCTTATTCCTATGTTGCCTAGGAGTATACTGATTCTTCTCCACAGCTAGCATGAGATCTTCATCTTCACTAACTTCTTCAGATTCCAAAGTAAGAATCTTTCTTTTTCTTCCCACTGTGGGGGGATTCACTGGGATATAAGATCTGCTGATGAACTCCCTAACCTGAAGGAAAATCTCAGTTCTGAATTTATTTGGAATCACTAGAGTAGAACCCTTGTCCCAAGGGGATTTGTTAAACTTCCAATCCCAAACAAAAATATAACTAATCTCTATTTTAGAATTCTGAAGATCTAATGGTATTGCAGTTGATAGAGCTTCCAAGACAGGGCAGTCCTCTTCATCAGTATCATCTCCCAGATAAACAGGAGCCAGAAACTGCCACCATTTCCTACTATTTCTCTCAGCAATCTCTTGGGCATATTCTTCATCTATAATGAGATTGTCTTCACTCCCCAAAGAACCACAAGCAGAACATTCATCGGATTCGGCTTCAGAACCATTTCCATTATCTTCAATGACCTGTTGATGGACTCAGTATTTCTCTCAGCAATCTCTTGGGCATATTCTTCATCTATAATGAGATTGTCTTCACTCCCCAAAGAACCACAAGCAGAACATTCATCGGATTCGGCTTCAGAACCATTTCCATTATCTTCAATGACCTGTTGATGGACTCAGTATGACAGAAAGGTACTATAGCCATAGAGTTGTAAGACTGATCCATAGATTGGCTCTGAGAGAAAATTCCCATTCTTGTCATATTTACCAATCTCTGAACCTCAGGATGCAAAATGTAGAGTCTTGGAATGTATTCATCAGTGAGCTGTGGTAGACTCTCAGTTGTATAACTTAAAAGTCTGAAATTCTCAGGAACCTGGCAAGTTGAAACACACAGTACTTGAGTTGTCTGATCCACATTCATCTCTAACAAATTTTCCTCACTCTGGTGATCATCAGCTTGTAATTGAGAACTTGATCCCTCACCATCTTCATGACTTGATACCGATAAACCTGCAACTTCAGCATAATAAGCCAATAATTTGCCTTGCTCTTCGATTGTTGCAGTATTAATCTCTTCATAATCTGAAGAATCAACATTCCCATCATTACCAATTGTAGACTCCAATATAATGGATTTCCCTCTGTCTGCATGTCTTTCATCAGCTTCAACAATTTGATGTACTACCGCTTCTAATGCTAAATCCAGTTTTTCAATTAAACTTTGTTGAACAACAACTTCTTCAAAATTCTGTGCAGGCATCTCAGGCTGACTATTCAATAGATCTTCTTGCTTAGACTGTAGATTCTCTTGATTGTCCATAGGTTCCCCCACTCTTGGTGGTTCCCTAATCGAATTATTAGCCGAGAATCTAGCAAAACCAGCTGGAGAGATGTTTTCTTTAGCCCTGTGCATCTCCCACATTTTGAGAAAATCTTGTGGAGTAGAAATGGATTTGAAGAATTCAGCAAGTTTTTCTTCAATCTTCTTGTTAATCATATCAGATACTGAAGCATCGAACTATTCTCTTGATGAGGCCTCAGCTACCCTTTCTTTTTCCTCTCTTGCTCTATGAGTAGAAGCTGAAAATGGTTTCTGAATTGGTGCTTCCACTGTAGTAGGAGATGAGAAACTATTTTTCTGAATACTTGACTTCTTGGTCTCCCTCAAAGCCTTCAATTCCCTCACTTTTTCCACTGCTTCAGTACAAGTAGTCTCTTTTCCACCTCTACTCTCCCAAAGTCTCAATTCTAATCCACCAGTGTGGAGCTTAGAATCAGCCAGCCATACATCCTTTCACCTGCTTTGGACTCTATATCTCTCTAGAAGACCTGTGATGAGAGATGGGAAGTACAAAGTTCTCTGCCTAGACTTCTCCTTCCACAGACTATAAATTCTCCTTTTAAATTCTAAGAAGATCAGCTGACCAAGATGAATGAACTTGCCCTGGTTGAAATCTCTGAGGAATTTCTTTTCATCTGCAGTGAATTGACTGCCTTTGTTCCTGGGCATCACATTGTCCCTCAACCATGTTAAGCATATGGTTGTGTGAATGTCCAATTCACTAGCCAAGACATCTCTTTCAGATCCTTGAGTTGGATGCTGAAATCTCCTCAAACTTCTTAAGTTATCCTCAATCAGCTCTGAGGCTTCCATTCCTTTATCACCTTGATGATTGACCTCCATCAGCTTATAATAGCTGTAGATGAACTCAGCTGAAATGTCCACTTGTTGGCCTCTAATGTCAAACGAAGTGTCTAACTCCTCAGGAGCTTTATCATAGAACTCCTCCACCAAAGTGACATTCACCTTCTTGGGCTGTGCCACCAGCTTCCTCATAAACCAACTCCAAAGATAATTTCCAAATATTTTATCTTCAAAATCTTCTAACAGAATTCCCTTCTCTTGCCAAAACTGCGAGATGTCCTTTTTAGAAGGGCTCTTGATCTTGGACTTATCTTTAGAAACTTCAGGTGAACTGGATTTCACCTTCTTACCTTTAGTAATGGCTCCAAACTCTGTTGCAACTTGCTTTTTAGCCAAAACTAACTTATAAACTGAATCACTCCCTTTATCAGCAGTTGAAGTAGAAGGGGTCTTGGGAGTAACATTCCTCTTTTTACTGGAGCCAATCTGTACTCCTTTTTGCTTGGGAGACTTTGGAGAAGATGGAAGAATCACTCTAACTTGATAGTTCTTCTCATCATAGATTTTCGGCTTGGCCGAAATCTTGGCTTTCTTGCCCTTCTTAGACGGGCTAGGAGTGTTGTCACTCTTTCTTTTGGCCATTATCTGCAATTTGTAACCATATGTCAAACAAGTATGACCAACTTTCAAACTGACAGAACTTAAACTCAGTAAAACAACAGCATTAACAATATTGAATAGTTTGACAGTATGTCGCAACATGGGTTCAGCATTTACAAAACACATTGAGCAATCAAAGCTTTAACCATGTTTTACAGCTTAAAAACTAACAACTACTGTCAACAATGCAATCAATTATATTCACAGAAATGAAACACCCAACTAAAATCGTTCATGTTCATTGTAAAACCCATAGAGTTTCGACATTGTTTACCGTTAAACAATTGCTCTATTAATACCCTAACAATCTCGACTAACATATCAACACAGATAAACCCAAAACAGCTAACAGCTTGTATAAACTGACAGAGAAGAAAAGGAGCATACCTTGTTTGTTTACTATGATGGAAGTCGATCGAAAAGCAGAAACGAACTGAGAGATTTGCGATTTAGGATTTTCGAACAATTGAAAATTCAGAGAGCAAAGTAATGGCAACGGTAAAATCGAATTAGGTTTAATGAGATATCAAAAAATAGGTGCAATGATGAAAGAACTAGGCAGAAGGCGTAAAGTTTTTGCCTCGCCCCGTGTCATCCAACGGTAATATTTGCATGCACCTATGTAAGTGGCGAAGTATTTTATGTTGCCTAAAGTGTAGGTGTGATAAAATTCAGAACTAGGCGAGAAAGAATGAACTCGCCTTAAATGACCTCACTGGCGATATAAAGTGGCGACATATCTATTATTTCGCATTCAAAAAGAGTTTCAGGCGAATGAATGAGGCGAAAATAGGTTACCTCGCCAAAAATATTTTCAAAAATAGGTGAGTTTCCAGGCGAAGAAATCACACTTCGCCAAATTAAACTTGTGTTCAGGCGAAGAATTTTAGCAGAATTAAAATTTAGCGCCAGAAAATATACCTGTTTGGTGAGATAAAATGACAATGTTTTGAATTCTCGCCTCACTCTTCTTGTCACTGGGCAATGTAACTAGACGAGATTCGTTCTTCTTCGCCCTTGCAAAAGAAAGATAAGCGAAGTTTTTGGCATGACTCTTCTTTCTCGTCTTCACCCATGCGACCACACATGGCGACATCCTATATTTCGCCAACTTCATCATATCCATTCAGGCAAAATGAAGTTATTCCTCGCCATTAGGTAAACAGCTTTCCCGAGTATTTTGGCAATAAGAATGACATCTCGCCTTCTTCTTTAAACTCCAAGTTCATCTGAAAACAACAATTCTTCTACAAAACATGAACTTGGTTAGGTAAAAACTTACACAATTAATTGATCATAGCATAATTTTCCAAAAAGAATAATTATGTAAGGAGTATGCTTTGTTTAAGGTCGTTAGCATCGACCAAGGCAAGTTTGTTAGTGATTTTCCATTATTTCTATAGGATCTGAGATATAAAGGATATCTCTTATCCTGCAGATGTCTCCCCCCCATATAATGCTTGAGTCTCTGTCCATTCACAACAAAAGAGTTAGTGGACTTGTTATCAAACAATTCAATAGCTCCATATAGGGAAACACTCTTTATTCTAAATGGTCCAGACCATCTAGACTTTAGTTTTCCTAGATATAAGCTAGTTTGGTATTGTAGAGCAATACATATTGTCCAAGTTTAAACTCTCGCTTGACAATCTTCTTATCATGGTAATTTTTCACCTTCTACTTGTACATCTCATGATTTTCATAAGTTTCGAGGCGTCATTCATCCATCTCATCTAGTTGTAGAAGCCTCTGCTTTCCTGCTTTTTCATAGTCCATATTCAGAAGTTTTACAGCCCAATACGACCTGTGTTCCAACTCCACTGGCAAATGACATGTCTTGCCATACACCATTCTAAATGGTGAAATTCCAATGGGAGTTTTAAAAGCTGTTCTGTAAGCCCACAGAGCATCATCTAGCTTGAAGCTCCAGTCTTTTCTGGACTCATTTACAGTCTTTTGCAGGATTCTCTTTAACTCTCTGTTTGAAACTTCCACTTGACCATTTGCTTGTGGATGATAAGTTGTGGTAACTTTATGGATTACTCTATACTTCTTCAGAACCTTCTCAAACAGCTTATTGCAGAAGTGAGACCTTCCATCACTAATTAATACCCTGGGTATGCCAAATCTAGTGAAGATATTCTTCTGAAGAAATTTCTCCACTACCTTTCCATCATTTGTAACACAGGCAACAGCCTCTACCCACTTGGATACATAATCAACTGCTACAAGTATATACTCATACTTGTTTGATAGAGGAAATGGTCCCATGAAATCAATACCCCAGACATCAAATAGTTCCACCTTCAGGATATAATTTTGGGCCATTTCTTACCTCTTGGAAATATTACCCATTCTCTGGCATCTATCGTAGCTGGCCACAAAAGCATGTGCATCTTTGAATATTGATGGCCAATAGAAACCACATTCCAGAATTCTGGCTGCTGTTCTTGTTCCAGCAAAATGACCAGCATATTCTAAAGAATGACAGTGCTTGATGATGTCCAATGTTTCTTCATATGGGATGCAACGTCTTAACACTTGATCAGCACATCTCCTAAACAGGTAAGGTTCATCCCATATGTACCTCTTAACCTCATGAAGGAATATTTTCTTCTGATGACTGTTTAAATCTTCAGGTAACACTTTACATGACAAATAGTTTGCATAGTCAGCATACCAGGGATAAAATGTTACCTCACAAAGGAAAAGCTGCTCATCTGGAAATTGTTCAATGATGTCAACTTGAGCCTGCATATCTTTAATTTGTAGTCTTGAGAGCTGATCAGCTACTACATTTTCAGTGCCCTTTTTGTCTTTGATTTCTATGTCAAACTCCTATAGCAAGAGCACCCATCTTATCAACCTAGGCTTAGATTCTTTCTTAGCAAATAGATATCTCAATGCTGCATGATCAGTATGAATGATAATTTTAGACCCTAAAATGTATGATCTAAACTTATCCAATGCAAAGACTACTGCTAGTAATTCTTTCTCAGTGGTGGTGTAATTTCTCTGAGCTTCCACCAACGATTTACTAGCATAATAAAGGACTCTGAACAGCCTCTCCCTTCTCTGTCCCAGCACTGCACCTACAGCAAAATCAGATGCATCACACATTATTTCAAATTCAGAATTCTAATCTGGTGGAATTATGACTGGTGCTGAGACAAGCTTTTCTTTAAGCTGCACAAAAGCTTTCAAACATTCATCGGTAAAATCAAATTTCTTTTCCTTCTCTAACAAAACACATAGGGGTCTAGCTATCTTTGAAAATTCCTTAATAAAACGCCTGTAGAACCCAGCATGTCGTAAGAAACTTCTAATGCCTTTTACATTGGCAGGAGGAGGTAAATTGCTTATCACATCAATTTTTGCTCTGTCTACTTCTAATCCCTTAGCAGACACCTTATGGCCTAAAACAATACCCTCTCTTACCATAAAATGGCATTTTTTCCAATTGAGGACTATGTTAGTTTCCTCACATCTTTTAAGCACTTTTTCAAGATTATTCAAGCAATCGTTAAAACTATCTCCTATAATGGAAAAATCATCCATGAAGACCTCTAGAAACGTACCTATGGAATCAGTAAAGATGGCTAGCATACACCTTTGAAATGTTCCTGGTGCATTACATAGTCCAAATGGCATCCTATTATAAGCAAAGGTTCCAAAAGGACAAGTAAAAGTTGTTTTATGCGGATCACCAGGAGCAATGGGGATTTGGTTATATCCAGAATAACCATCCAGAAAGCAAAAATAAGGGTGTTCTGCCAGCCTATCTAACATCTCATCTATGAAGGGAAGGGGGAAGTGATCCTTTCTAGTGGCATCGTTTTAAACTCTATAATCTATACACATACGCCAGCCTGTAACAGTTCTAGTAGGGATCGATTCATTCTTTTCATTCTTTATAACAGTAATCCCTCCCTTCTTTGGCACATGCTGCACTGGACAAACCCATTCACTATCTGAAATTGGAAAAATAATACCTGCATCAAGGAGTTTCAGTACTTCCTTCTTCACAACCTCCTTCATGGTTGGATTCAATCTTCTCTTAGGTTGGATCTTGGGTGTATGTTTGTCCTCCAAGATGATCTTGTGTGTACAGAAAGTGGGGTTGATTCCTTTAATATCTGCTATCATCCATGCAATGGCTTTCTTGTGTTTCCTCACCACTTGGAGGAGGCTTTCCTCTTGTTCATCTGTTAAGTCATTGGAAATCACAATAGGTAAGCTAGAATCCTTAGAGTTAAGGAATGCATACCTGAGATGACTTGGAAGTGCCTTCAGTTCCAACTGTGGTGGTTTTTCAGTTGAGAGAAGCATTGGCTCAGCAGATGGTTGTATATCACTAATGTTGAGGACAAAATGAGAAGTCATGCATTCCAGCTCACCACTGTAAGCACTCTCTTCTGGAATGTCCATATCCACATCATTGATCAATACATTGTTCAGTGGATCGGAACTACTCAATGTGAGAATTTTATCCATCAACTTTGTATCAGCTGCCAATTGTATACTCTTGACTTCATCAAAATCGTATGGAAATTTCAATGACTCCAAAAGACTAAATTTTGTTTCCTCTCCATTAACTCTGAGTGTGAGTTCACCATTTGCCACGTCTATCAATGCCCTTCCAGTTTTCAAAAATGGTCGACCAAGTAGCAAAGGTACGTCTTCGTCTACCTCCATGTCAAGCACTACAAAATCCACTGTAAACATGAATTTGTTTACTGTGACTATCACATCTTCCAAAACTCCCTTTGCATGAGTGAAAGATCTATCAGCAAGTTGTAAAAAGACATTATCAGGTTTGAATGCCCTATTCCCAACCTTTCATAAATGGCCAAAGGCATCAAGTTTATGCTAGCTCCTAATTCACAGAGAGCTCTCCTTTTGAATCTTTCGCCTATGGTCAAAAGTATGGTGAACTTGCCAGGATCCTTCTCTTTCTTAGGAATATGGTACTTGACAATTTGGCTCACACTCTCATTCACATTAATGCATCCGACATCAGTTAAATTCCTTCTATTTGATAATAGCCCCTTCATGAATTTAGCAAAGCCAGTCATCTGTTTCAATGCTTCAATAAATGGGATGTTGACATGGATTTGCTTCATCATGTCTAAAAACTTTTCAAGCTGTTTATCCAGCTTCTTTCTATTATCTCTTTGAGGAAAAGGTAAGGCAATCTTTACAGCCTCCTGTTCTTTAGCGAAAGGTTTGCTAATTTCTTCATTTTCCTTATTCTGTGCAGGAGGTTCATAACTTTTCTTTTCCTTAGAGTTTTCCAGTTGTTTCCCACTTCTCAATGTAATAGCATGCAATTGTGCTTCCTCCTTGGATTTATCTTTAACATTTGGGTTGGGCACAGTGTCACTTGGAAGTGCTCCTTGGGGTCTTTGGTTCAGAACTTGCATAAGCTGCCCCATCTGAGTTTCCAAGTTCTTAATTGAAGTGGTATGGTTGGTAAGAACAGCATCAATCTTCTCTATGTATTTAATCTGAAGATCCTCCATACTAGGCTTCTTCTGTCCCATCTGATACTGAGTCTATCCTTACAGTTGGTAACCAGGTTGAGGATTTCTTTGGTAATAACCCTGATTTCGATAGAGTTGATTCCTCTGTTGATAGTATGGCCTCTGCTGGTTCCCATAATTTTTATTCACATAATTTACTTGTTCTGACTCCTCTGGCTCATCTTTATCATCAGCAAGTGCTGCTTCCTGAGCATATTCTGTCATAGTAGTCTTCTATTTTTCAATAGAATTAACTAAAGTCTTATTTGGATGGCCTTTATTAACTGTCATATTGTCCATCTTCTTATTCAACAATGCTATCTGAGCAGATAATGCATTGAAAGTCTCCAGCTCTTAAACTCCAGTCTGCTTCTTGTTTGTAGCCTTTTCCCTTTCATTCCATCCAAAATCATTATTTGCCAGCAATTCGATGAAGTCATAAGCATCATCCGGTTCCTTATCCATTATTGATCCTCCAGCTGAGGAATCAATGTGCATTTTGATCTAAGGAGGCATGGCACTATAAAATGTCATCACTATACTCCAAGATGTTATGCCATGGTGTGGGCATCTCCTAATCAGCTCTTTAAACCTCTCCCAGCTCTCATAGAGTGACTCTCCATCAACATACTGGAAAGAAGAAATCATATTTCTCAGTTTCACCATCTTCATGGGAGGAAAGTAGCGAGCTAAAAATTTCTTAACTAGATCTTCCCAGCTATTGATACATCCTGGTGGCAATGAGTATAATCAAGAGTGAGCTTTGTTACTCAATGAAAATGGGAATAGTCGAAGTTTAACTGCATCCTCTAAGACTCCATTGTGTCGAAATGTACTACACAGATGCAGAAATTTGTTCAGGTGCTGATTAGGATCCTCAATAGCTCCTCCTCCAAATTTGTTCTGTTGAACCATTTGGATGAGTCCAGATCTCAACTCAAAGTTCTCAGTTGTTATTGCTGGTAAGTTGATGGCCTGCGGCATGCCATCAACAGGTGGGATGGAATATTGACGAAGTGTCATCCTCTCAGGATCCACTCGTCCTTCATTATCATTATTATTTCTGTTGTGGCGATCTCCAGACATTGTGTTTCTTGACTCAATTCTCGCTGCTGATCTTGTTCGTGATCTGGATTGTCTAACAATTCTTTCAGATTCTGGATCAAACTGCAAGTCTTGAGTACCTTTAGATCTTGTCTGCATACACTACACACTTGAACAAAAAAATTTAAAACTGAAAAAGAATTTAATAAATCATGTTAGCGCAGTTCAAAATAAATCTTAATCTTCAAAGAAACAATCCCCGGCAACGGCGCCAAGAAATTGATGGGACGAAACTCGACTGATATTAAAATTCACAGTACTCAATCGAAATTCCTATCAACGTCTAATGTAGTATTTTAGATTTCGTCTCCACAGGGATTGTAAGCTAAGAAACATGATTGAGACTAAGATATAAACTGAATTGCTAAAAGAATCTATATACAAAATGAATCATAGAATCATAGAGTTAATGTGAAGTAAAAGTAACTCATGACATTCATTCAATGAAAACTCAAGTCAGCACTCTATTCTACAATCAATCTTAACAATGAATAAACTGATTAGCTAGATCTGTTGTCAATTAACTTTTCATGCAAGTTTCTTCTTAAATCACAGATTTACCTTCTAGATCATCATTAGTGATCTGTTAAAATATCTCTCAATTCAATTTAACAGATCTCAATTATATAGTTTCATATATTTATATACTACAACCTATACAATTGATAAACACAATCCGTAGAAAAATAGATCTGTAGTTTATCTCTAGTACTACGATCCTCTGTTCTCAGATCTGAAACCTAATCGCCATCTCTGGTCTAAATCAAATCTCAGATTAACAATATTACATAACTCTCGTTTTTGTAATTCAATTAGCTCATGAAATCCTGCAGATCTGACTATAATTGAACAAGAAGCTTTGCAATTGAAATGATAATCAACGTCGAGATTCAACAAATCAACAGAGCTTTTAGCGAGCACATCTACTTCAGCATATTCAATCAAGTACTGAAAATCATCATCGACATGCTCAAGATCTAAATCTTACCGAGGAAGATTGAAGTTAGACTCTGTCAAAGTTGTTGCTTCACAATCTTCAAGTTAAATCTCAATGATCAACAGAAATAGAGCAAAAAACTTCTTCAAGAAACTTCTCTGAAGATGTTGAAATAAAGCGTATCGAAGAATCTAAATTTTCTCTTAAAGTAGAACAGAATGTCAAGAGTGAAAATCAAACATCTAACTGTTTTTTTTCTCCTAAAAAACTTCAAACTAATTACTCCATCTGAGCTCCTATTTATAGAGTTTGGCTCAGTGACAATTTCGAAATAAAATCAGCAAAGAAACACAAATTGGCGAAGTAATATTTTTTTTTTCATTTATGTCGCTTGTTCCTTCGCCTGAACCAAACGACTTCTTCGAATTTCGCTTGTCTTGATCGTCAAGCTGTTAATCTTACTAGGAAAAATATCCTCAATGTTGCCACAGTACATCGCCTGATGTTCAGGCGAGTTAACATCTTTCGCCAAAACACTCTTCCAGCTAAGATCTTCTAGGCGATGTCTCATCAAATGTCATCTGTGATAATCTTTAAATCTGGTGACATTTCTCCTTTATCGCCTCAAGGCAGGCGAAGTTCAATTTTAATCGCCTAAGTTCCTGCCAGGATGACGATATACGAAGGCGAAGAATTCCTTATTCGCCTTCCATGTTTAACTTTTTTAGGCGAAATATTCTTTATATCGCCTGCTGCGTTGCCCTTCACTCCAAATCATGGCGAGGTTTTCAGGCAAATTCTCTTCTCAGCAACATCATTTCGCCAGTTTGCTGACTTTGGATGAAATTCTGATTTGGTCATTCTTTCTTCTGAATTTGCATGTTTTAACTTCTTTTCCATAACTTTTCATCCAAACCCTGTCTCAACAATAATAGTCTAGAATTAGTAGAAATGTATTCAATATCTCATCGTTTAAACTCAATTTCATTACATTCAAGCTCATAAAATATGCTAAAACATAGGAAAATTCTAGACTTATCAGTGCCATGTTTTTAATTTCATCTTCAAATAGCTCTAAGCCTGCAAGTATGCTGAGGCTTTGATAAGATATGTCACTGGCAAAATAGTGCTTTGTTTCAAGAAATGTTTTGCTTATAGGTTCTAACATAGCTTGATCTTGATCTTAATCTGTAAAGATAGTCTTTGGAGCCTTATACCTCATACTCTTCAAGAATTCGTTAAATAACAAAAAAAAATGAATCTTTCTTCTCATTCAATTGGAAAGCACACCCAAATAATATATTTTTTCGATGATGATTAAGACCTAAAAAGAGCATAAAATACAATCAGTAATTCAAATACTAAAAGGAAAAATGAAAAATATTAAAAGTTAAATTTCAATCGTACTGGTGAAAGGTGCACAAATGAGGTTATATTTATTAGTCTGATAAGTAGTGTCAAAGATCACTACACCTCCAGACACATCATAATCATGCCTAGATTTACCATCTCTTCAAAAAATATTTGTCACCCTCCCTTCCTGATCTTGCTGGTAGGAATAATAAAACATGGGATCTTCTTGACTCTTCTTTTTAAAATATTGAACCAAGCTATTAGCATCTCCAACTCCAATGAATTTGTTCTTATCTACTGTCACGAAGTTATAGCAATCTTTCCTCATGAATCCAACATTATCCTCTCCTCCAGCTTGCTTTTCTATGACATAATAGATTTTGGATGGTTTCATACGGCATTCTAGTAAACTCTTAATCATATCACCTTTAACAATGTTGATTCATCGAGTACCAACAACCAAATGTCTCTCCTCCAGGGTTATAAGATAATAATTATGTTCAATGACATGTGTTGAAACCGTCCACTCGGTTTGGTCTTCATTAATACTATATTGAATCATTGCTTTGCATCCTATTCTGACATTTAAATTTTGGTATTGAGGCTCTTCTCCAGGTTTGTAATCCAACTTAAACCCTTCACAGTGACACCGATATTCTTTTTTGTCGAAGTTTATTTGCCCTTTCTCTATATCGTGACTTGGCAAATCGAACACCAAATCCGATCACATAAGTATAGTCAGAATACAAAGTATAGGTTTCTTCTTCACTAGGCACAATTGTACCTATCAAGCTACCAAACTCATGCACTTCAACTTTAGGAAAATCAATCACTTTATTGTTACTTACCATATTATTAATCTCGGGTATGCTATAATCTTTATTAAAAAAATCATACTAAAATTAAATCAAATAATTTAACATAAAGTGAAAATAAAAATATCACGAGGTTACCTTTGTCCATGGAATCACAAACTCCTATCACTAGCTTCTTTTCTGATCAATCAAATTCCTACTGATATTAACAATACAATAACCTATTGAGTAAAAAAACAATATCGGTACAAAAAAGAGAAAATATATAAAAAAAAAATTAAAAATAATAGAACGATAAAATTTGATTAGAACTAAAAAAAATGATGTGATATTAAAATATAATATTTCAAGAATACTCATATCTTCAAATTCAAAAAAAAAAAAGATTGAAAAAAATAATAATAAACACTATATTTCATTTCAGCCCCACGACCATAAGTCACTCACAAAATAAATTTTAAGAATAATACATGATCTTGTCCAGCTAGGTCAATGAATTTTATATATATTATAAATAACATACCACCATTTATGATTAAATATGAGATAAGAATTTTGATACAAAAGTATAAGTGAAGTGAATAGAACAATATGTGCCTGCAGATTGAGAATTTTGATACTGAAGTATCCGCGAAGCAGATTGACCTTTGCATACCCATTAATCAGCTTCTACAACTCAGATGTTCCTACTGCAAATGCAAAACATTTGTATTAGGAGAAATTAAAATCAAATTAAATGAAAAAAAAATAATATTAACTTAATTGATGTAGCGAATGCTTACAATTTCTCTGAAGATGAAGAATAAAGCATATAGAAGAATCTAGAATTTCTCTTAAAGTATAACAGAATGTCAAGAGTGAAAATCAAACGTCTAAAAACTGTTTTTTCTCTAAAAAACTTCACACTAATTGCTTCATCCGAGCTCCTATTTATAGAGTTTGGCTCAGTGGCAATTTCGAAATAAAATCAACAAAGAAACACAAATAGGCGAAGTAACATTTTTTTTCCATTTAAGTCGCCTGTTCCTTCGTCTGAACCAAACGACATCTTCCTATTTCGCTTGTCATGATCGCCAAGCTTTAACTCTTTCCAGAAGAAATATCCTAAATGTTGCCTTAATACGTCGCCTGATGCTCAGGCGAGTGGACTTATTTCGCCCAAAACAACTTTTCAGTTAACATCTCCTTAGGCGATGTCTCTTCAAATATCGCCTGTGATAATCCATAGGTTTGCCGACATCCCACTTTTCTCGCCCAAAACATCGCCTCATGGTAGGCGAGACTTCATCTTCATCGCCTACTTCACTTATCGAGAAAGCGAAATGCGAAGGCGAGGGATCTCTGAGTTGCCTTCCTTGCTTTACTCTTAGAGGCGAAGATGACTCTATGTCACCTACTTCGTCGCCTTTCACTCCGAATTAAGGCGAGATCTTCAAGCGAATTTCCTTCTTTAGCAACATCATTTCGCCAATCGCTGACTTTGGACGAATTTTTAATTTGATCCCTCTTTCTTCTAAATTTGCACGTTTTAGCTCATTTTTCACAACTTTTCATCCAAGTCCCTTCTTAGCAGTAATAGTCTAGAATTACTGGAAATGCATTCAATATCTCATCTTTTAGTTTCAATTTCATTACATTTATACTCAGGGCAAGTACAATGTGAGGATATTTATTAGGGATTTTTGTTAGCCACGTAAGAATGTTTTTGTTCAGAGCCAAACAATGCAAAAGATATTTATAAGGTTATTGTGACCCCACTTCATTTATTTATTTATTTTAATTATACCTTTTAAATCATAAAATTTTAAATAAACGTTTTATGATATTAAATGTATATTAATTTCTATTTAGTTTATATTATTAATTATAATTATATTTTAATAATAATTAAAATATGAACATAATATAATTAAATATTATATTATAAAAATAGATAGCTTATTATTTTAAGATATATTAATAAATAATTAGATTATATATAATTTTAGAAAACGTAAAAATAAATAATAAAATTTAAATTATTTTGAAATTAAGATACACTCTATTAGAGTTAATATATAATACAATCACGAGATATATTACATTCATAATATGTCATTTACTCGTTATTTAAATTTTGTGGAAAATACTCCCATAAATGTTCAACCAAATCTGCTTTCAATTGTTGATGTCTTCTTGAATCACGGATTCTAGCATTATTTTCAATATAACCTTCAAGGGAGACAAATGATGGTTGCAAACGTGGTGGAATCAAATGCTCATGACTTTGTTGGTGGTAATAATTTGGATCACACCTAATCGTTTAATCATCTCTTTCATCTTCAACAATCATATTGTGTAATATGATACAAGCTTTCATTATTTCTCCTAGAGCTTTTATGCTCCATAATCGTGCTGGTTGTTTAATGATTCCAAAGCGTGCTTGAAGGATACCAAATGATCGCTCAACATCCTTTCTAACAGACTCCTGGTGTCTTGCAAAATTAGCTGACTTCGGATCTTGTGGGAGTGTGATAGACTTTATAAATGTAGCCCATTCTGGATATATTCCATCGGTTAGATAATATCCCAAGTTATAAGTATTTGAACCAATGGTAAATTCCACCGCAGGAGCTCTCCCTTCTAATATGTCATTGAAAACGGGTGATCAATCTAATACATTTCGATCGTTATTTGTACCTAACACACCAAAAAACATATGCCATATCCAAGTATCATACAAAGCAACAGCTTCGAGTATAATTGTTGGATATTGATGATCTCCACGACAAAACTGGCCTTTCCATGCTGTCGGACAATTTTTCCAATCCCAGTGCATACAATCAATACTACCTAACATACCAGGAAATCCACGTTGTTCCCCTACAACAAGGAGTCTTTGCACATCAATTCTATTTGGCCTTCTTAAGTATTGTGGACCAAACACATTAATAACACCGTGAACAAATTCTCGTAAGCAATCTCTCGCGGTTGTAACTCCAATACGAACATACTCATCCACAGAATCATATGCCATCCCATAAGCTAGTAATCGAATTGATGCAGTGCATTTTTGTAATGGTGATAATCCTCGCCTACCAACAACATCAAATCGTTGTGTGAAGTACTCATTTTGTCTTCCAAGTGCTTCAACGATGCGGTTGAACACATGTCGGCGCATTCTGAACCTTCGTCGAAATGTGTCAGGTGGATACACCGGCTCTGGTGCGAAGTAGTCATTGAATAGTCTCATGTGACCTTGATCACGATCCCGTTGAATAGTTACTCTTCTAGATAATGAAGTGTTTCTAGATGCTCTTGAAGAAGAACCATGCTCATCATCAAGTGATAATGAAGTCTCCCACTAATTGAGCAGTTGAAATGCTTGTTCATCTGAGTCATCGGTTAACATATCTACCATAATTGTCGTGACAATGTCATCTGAAGTTTCAGAATTATAAGTTGATGAATCTGAATTTTGAGACATAGCAGAGCAAGTAACAAATAAAAATAAAGGTAGGTGAGATTCAAAGAAATGAGATGTCCATGCAATGAGTATTGGCTTTTAAATAGATGTACAAGTGCAACATATTATCTTCACTACGACATATGAGTAGGAGTAGTCATTTCATCATGTGCAAAATTGGTCCATCATGACATCATTTAGTAGGAGTACATTTTACCTCTTTATAGTCCACCATGTGATCATTTATTTCCTTTTATTTATTTATTTATATATATATTAATTATAAAACTAAATTACATGTATGGAGTTTTGGATAGTAGAAAAGAGATAACAATTAACTAATTAAGATTGAAATTACACTTGTATTTTAATTATTGTCCAAAAATTAAATTTAATTTAAAATTTCATATTATAAATATGGTGGGATTGAAAATGGAAATAAAGAATTTAAATTATATTAAAATTAAGAATTTAGATTACTTTAAGTAGAAACAATTAAGTAATTAAGATTGCAATTATAATTATATTTTAATTATTGTAAAAAAGATAAATTTAAGTCAATATTTAAAATTATAAATATGGTGGGATAGAAAATGAAAACCATAATTTAAGTTACATTACATTAACAATTTAAATTACATAAAGTAGAAAATATTAAACAACTACATTTTTTAATTTAATACAATATATAATACACCTACTTAAACAATTTGCGAAAAAGCGAACGTTTTTTTGTTTCAGCAATTTCCTGTTCTTCCGGAGGCAAATGAGAGATGTTCATCTCAAGCAGCTTAATATCCAAATCATTTTGAATTATTTTCTGTGCCTTTTCTCTTTCAATGTTCACAATATCCTCTTTCATTTTATCTTTTTTTTCCATTCTATCCATCATTTTTTTTACCAAGTCAATCTTTTCGGTTTGGTGCTGGTTAAATGATTTCCAATGACTAGAAAGCAATTCATTTGATTTTACACTTGCTTCGGATGTGGATGAAAATTGTTTCCCTTTTCTTTTAGCAGCTTTTATTTCAGATGGACGCACAGGCATATCAAGTTCCTCAGTGTTAATACCAGGTGAATTTGAAGTTTCGAAAGAGATATACTCACCAGATATGTTGACTCCAGAGCGTTTTGAACTACCGCCTCCAAAATCAGCGTCCCACTTGCTGAGCCATCTTGGTTCCTTCCTTAGTATTTCCCATTCATTCATATACTTGAAAGAAACATTTTTATTTTTTGTCTTGTTTTGTAGTGCTTCAGATTCGTATAGAATGTGGGCATTTCTGATGACATCATCCTCTCTAGTACCACTTTTTTGACGTTGTTTGATTTGATTGTAGCATGCTGCAAACTTCCCAATGAGTTTACTCATTGCATTCCAATGAGATTTTAGTTTGTCCGCATCTCTATATTTTCCGCTCTTGTCATTTTTATTATACTCATCTGCAATGCGCTCCCAAAATTGTCTAGCCTTTTGATCTATCCCAATGATTGGATCTTTACTCACATTTAACCAACAATGAATCAAATTCTCATTCTCTTTTGTGCTCCATCTGACATATGTTTTTTCTTTATTCCCATCTTCTTCATTATCTTCTTCATTAGCAGCATTTAACCCTTGATATTGAAATGTAGTATTGATCGGGGTACTAGGAGAGCGACCAGATGAAGATTGAGAATTGCTGCCAACCGAGCCTACTGCTCCCGTATAATTTTGATAATGCCTATAAGCATCAGGGGAATTATTCATAACCAATGGAGATGGATATGGGTAGAGTATAGGTGCCATGTTACCAGCATTATGGTTGAAATATCCTTGATATTGATAGTTAGGATCTTGTATAAAATGTGGATTTTGTGTGGATTGAGAATTCAAATTTGGGTGAATCAACAATGGAAAATTTGGAGAGTTTGAGTTTTGTAGGTTTTGTTGAGGATGGTTATTGAATTGAGATTTATTACCATGATTTGGGGTGTTAGAGTCCATTTGCTAGCTTTATAAAAATTAACAAATGGAATATGATATCCAAATGGAGAGGTGGAGAGAAAATGAAGTTGAAAGTGAAAGTGAGGTGTAGTATAAAAAACAAATAGTTCAATCGATTTTTATAGGGAAAAAATATATTAATTAATTAATTAATTATTTATATTAAATATTAAACGGTTAATACATATAACACAATTCTTTAATAATTTATAGTATAGATTTAATTTATATAATAAATATTTTTATATTATTTAAAATAAAAATTTAGAAAAAGACAAAATGCGAATGAAAAAAAATTAAAAAACAAACATAAAAAAAAACGTGCAGATAACTTTAGTCGTGTCAGTAGAAAAAACAAATTCAGATGCAAATTCAACACGCAAAGTGAAGCGTGTACTTACCTTTACCAGCTTTTAACTTTACTTCAGTGTGCACGTGCAACGTACGTGCTGCCCATATGAGTGAAGACAAAATTCAATTAAACGGGATTAAGGTGTTTACACCAACCAATTATCTCTCTTCAGTTTTTTAATTCCTCTTTCCTGTCTGGACAGCCACATCAGCAAATATACCGACTAATTATACAGCATTGTACATGGCCTCATAAAAGATGCTAAAATATAGGTAAATTCTAGACTTATCAATTACCTCCAACTTAGCCTTTTGCTTGTCCTCAAGCAAACTGACTAAAAATCTACTGAAACAGCAATCTGTGCAAACTTATATCATAATTCAAAGCAATTTATTAAGTAAAATTTTGAAAAATTTCCAAACAGTGACCAGCTCTTCTTTCAAAATTTCCAATCAACTAATTCAAAAACTGGTCATTTTCTTCATGTAGCCAAGTATCTGAGAAGATCCAAGTAATTGAGTATTGAAACTACTTCCTCACTGTAGTCTCTCATAAGTGTTTGATCTCTCAGAATCCTAAAGGTTACTCACTCAATACACTAGTCACTTCAAGAATCAGAGTTATGTACCAAGGCAAATGTGATTCTAGTGTTTCACAAGCACGTATGAAGAAAATTTTTAGAACCTCACGAACATTGAACTTCACTCATACACTGTACAGCACTTAGAGGTTCCTAAGTTTAGTACTGCCTCCTTATCTGCCTTAGAATCTCTGATTTGTAAATATAGGGAAAATGGGGTCAAGTTAGCTTATGAAAGAAAAGAATTTCTTCAAGGAATCAAAGTTGGACATACCACTAAATTCCTCTCAATCCCTCAAATCTTCGCTCTTTAGTGTTTCCCCACTCCATGATACTTTATTCATACAATACTTTTTTATAAACAATGCTCAATTCACTTTATTGAATCGGTCTTTTTTTATTTAGCATATATTCTGCTTTAAGCAACTTCAGAAACACTCTTTCAGATAATCCTCACTTCCCATCTTTTCAATCCCAAATTTAATGGTAAGTCCAAAGGGTAGGATTGAGAATATCTCTATCTTTATGGTTTGGACTTGATTAGGGACCAAAGAAAAGGTTTTAATGAGAATGGAAACAAGATGGTTTACCTCACAAGATAACAAGGTCTGGTTATATCAAGTAGGCAAAGGCTATTTAGTAGTTTCACTCACTCTCTCAAATCAGATCATTTTCCTTGGCAAATTAAAGACAGACTTTACCCGACCAATGTCCTGTACACTTGAGGAATGTATGAGAAGTTCAAAGCAAACCTATGAAGGTTCTGATTTCTATGGAATAAAATTTTAAGACAAATGTGTTTAATAAGGAAGAGAATAAAAATAACCCCTCTCATGAAGAAAAAGGCACAGAATTAAGCTCAAAACCTCACATTCCACCCAAGGTTTTTCTCCACTCTTTCCTTATCAAAACTCATCAACTTATTCACAATCTAAAACTAACCAGAATCTTCATCAGTGTTCAAAGAAATTTGTCAAAAATTGCTCATCAAAACTGCTTGTTTTGAACACTTGTTTTACTGTTTGAAAACTCATTTTATGAAAAACTAAATCACTTTGAATTATGAGCAATGTAAGCTCAATCATGCACTCATACCTAATATCCTAAGAAAATATTAAAACAAAATCTACAAATAAAATCAAACTATAAAACTAAACACAAAGAATAATAGCAACGTGATTGCTACCCCACCCCCAACTTAAGAGAAAGCATTGTCCTCAATGCTCAAGAGAACAAAAATGAATAGAAAGAGAAGAGGGAATGTATAAAATAATAAACCAGAGAGTTAGGTACAGTACCTGAATGTCGCCACTATCAAAAGATAAGTCGCCCAAATTAAGTGCAAAAAGAAAAATTGGTTAGGCAAGATAACAATAGGCGAGAAGAAATCGATCGCTAACCTTAGGCGAAATACCCCGGCGAAATATAGAAGTCGCCAATTTAGAGTGACAAAGAGGAATAATGTCATGGCGAAATACAGATCCTGCAGGCGAAATATTAGACAAGATAGAAATGTCACCAAAAAGAGGAATCTAGAGTTAGGTGAAATAAAAGATATATCGCCTGAACCATTCGCCTGTATCAAATGAGGAATTTACCAACCAAGCGAGAAACAGAGATCTCGCCTTACATAAGGCGATCATATTGGCTATTGAAGTTCCATCTCGCCTCAACACACTGTTTTATGAAAATCCTTGCAGAGTGACCTGTAAACTTCAAAAATCAAAGTGAGAAATGTTTTCATAGTAAATGTTATTTCCTGTAAACTCAACTCACTTAGCTTTGGGGAAAAGAACCCCCAACTGAAAATCTAAAACTATCTGTAATAGGTATTAACTAGAAATCACATTACTCATTTAACAGACAAAAATAAAGACAAAAACAATCAATCTCATGACTCTTGAAAAAATAAATAAATAAATAAATAATAATAATAAAAAGAAAGACACAAGGAAACGCATACTCTTTTACTAACATAAAAAAATTCACATTACTCTTTTGAAGACCAAATAAAAATTGATCTTTAATATTACAAAATAGTAAATGTCAAATAGAACTTAGAAATCATCTAAGGAATCATCTGCAGAATTGGATTGTTGAGAAGCCTTGGTCAGTCTCCTCTTCTTGGGCTTTGGGGCGGCTTCAACTGATCTGAGAGGTTGTGCTGAACTTTTCCTCTTCTTCTGAACAGCAGTCTTGACATGCTTCTTTTTCTTCTGAGGAGCCTTTTCTTCCTCAGCCTCATCTTCACTGAGAGGATGAATCTTGAAATATCTGTTGGGTGGATAACGAGTTGGGTTAGCCAATTGCCTTAAGAAATTGTTGTACTGTCAAACTTGTCTGAATATAATAGAATAATATCCATCTGGAACAGACAAGGCAGAAGTTGGCTCCCAAGAATAAGGAGTTTTGTTATGATCCAAGATGAGCATATTTTTCAAATCAGCAGAAGTAACTGCAAGATCATAATAAACTTCCTTGCTTTCTCCAGCTAAAGCACCATTCTTACTAGTTTTCTTTTCATTCAAACCCTCTCCTTCATCTTCAGAAGAGCTAGTAGATGAGAACTCCATCCCTTCGAAGAATTCATAAGAAGGCATCCTGTTATAAGTGTGGAAAAATTGCTCTAACACAGCAGTCATCTCTTCTTTATCAAGAACTCTATCTTCTTCAGTGGAAACTCTCTCATCTTCTTAAATAAAAGGTACTTGAGTGAGAGGCTCAGGCTGTAAATATTGTACAATTGCCAAATCTGGAGAAGAACTTATACTATTCCCAAGTGGAAGAAAAGGTATTATTTCCATACTTGGAAGAGTCTGATCATTGCCTTTAAGGATAGCATCTTCAGTTGCAAACAATCCCAGTTTTGCTTGATTTATTATCTTTTGAATAGCTGGATGCAGAACATGAATTCGTGGGATGAACTCTCCAGAAGTGAAGATCTCAGGCTGAGAAGTACACTTGACAGGTCCAAAGTGTTGAGGAACCTGACAAGTGTAGATGAGGGGTTCTTGGATAATTGAATCTTGTACTGCAGACTGCTCTTCACCCTTTCCAAGTTGAGCTGAGCCAGATCCTTCACCTTCTTCTTGAATAAAAGGAGGTAAATCAGCAGCTTCAACAAATGATGCTAATAATAATCCTTGCTGCTCAAGCTCTGCTGTATCAATTTCCTCACACTCTGAAGACTCAGAATCATCCACCACTTCCTTTTCTTTCCTCATCAACCTCTCATCCTCCTCCATAACCTCATTAGCAGCTTTTTCTGTTTCTAGATCAAATTTTTCCCCCAAATTCTTCTTAAGATGATCCTCAACAGTATTGAGAACATCTGGGAAGTCATTAGGTTCAGGTTGACTATCCATCAACTCTTCTTGCTCAAACTGATCTTGAATGTTGGTTCCATTCACAAATTTAGCAAAACCAACTGATTTGACATTTTGACTGTCCCTCTGATGGTCCCATATTTTAACAAACTCATATGGGTCTGCAATGTTTCTGAAGAATTCAGCAATTCTTTCTTCAACCTTTCTATTGACCAATTCAGAGATCTTGGCTTCAAGTTCCTCCGAAATTGGCTCTGCCACTCTTTCTTTCTCCCTTCTTGGACTTGGAGTAGAAGTCTGCACCGGTTTAGAAAATATAACAGGAGAAGAGAACTTGTTCTTCTTAGAACCTGATTTCTTGGCCTCCCTTAGGACCTTTAATTCTACTACTTTCTCCACAGCTTCAGTGCAAGTAGTTTTCTTACCACCCCTACTCTCCCAAATCCTTAGCTCTAATTCTCCAGTGTGTGGTTTTGAATCAGCCAACCACACATCCTTCTTCCTGCTCTTTACTCCATATCTTTCTAATAAACTAGTGATTAAGGAAGGAAAGTAGAGTGTTCTTTGTCTTGTCTTCTCCTTCTTCAGACTGCATACCCTTCTTTTCAACTCTGAGAAGATAAGCTGACCCAGATGAATGAATTTCCCTTGGTTGAAGTCTCTGAGGAACTTCTTTTCATCTGCTGTGAATCTACCGCCTTTGTTTCTAGGCATCACATTGTCCCTTAGCCAAGTTAGGCAAATGGTAGTGTGAATGTCCAATTCACTTGCCAACACATCTCTTTCAGATCCCTGAGTAGGATGCTGAAATCTTCTCAAACTCCTTAATTCATCCTCAGCAAGCTCAAAGGCTTCCATTCCTTTGTCACCTTGATGGTTGGCCTCCATCAGTCCATAATAGCTGCAAATGGACTCTGGTGATATATCCACTTGATGGCCTCTGATTTCGAATGGCATGTCCAACTCCTCTGGGGCTTTGTCATAAAATTCTTCTACCAAAGTGGCATTCACCTTCTTTGGTTGTGCCACCAAGTGTCTCATAAACCAGCTCCAGAGGTAGTTCCCAAATCTCTTGTCTTCAAACTCTTCCAAAAGGAAACCCTTCTCTTGCCAGAATTGCAAGTTGTCCTTTTTAGAAGGGCTATTAAGTTTGGACTTGTCTTTAGCAACTTTTGGTGAACTAGATGTCACCTTCTCCACAACTGTTGCCTGTTTTTTAGCCAGTGTAGACTTGACAGTAGACACACCCCCTTTTTCAGCATTTGGTGTAGGAGGGGTTCTCGGTGTGCTTTCCATACTCTTCTTCTTAATGGAACCAATTTGCACCCCTTTCTGCTTGGGTGACTTGGGTGAAGATGGAAGAATCACCCTTACTTGATAGTTTTTCCCATCAAAGAACTTCGGCCTGGCCGAAGTCTTGGCTTTCTTGTTCTTTTTGGTTGGGCTAGGAGAGTTGTCGCTCTTTCTTTTTGCCATAATTTGAAATTTGAAATCCATTTCAACAGTTATAATCATATGACAAATTGACAGAATTAAAGTTCAGCAGCACAACAGCATTATCAACAATACACAGTTTGACAGTATGTCGCAACATGAGTTCAGCAGTACAAAATACATTCAACAATCAAGCCCTAACCCATGTTTTACAGCTTAAAACTAACAACTACTGTCATTAATGCAATTATAATCAAAGAAATGAAACACCCAACTAAAAACAATCATTCATGTTCATTATAAAACCCACAGAATTTCGACAACATTACCATTAACTCAAATGCTCTCTTAACACCCTAACAGTTCGATTATCATCACAACACAGATAAACCTAAAACAACTATCAGCTTCCATAAGACAGAGAGAGAAGAAATTAAACATACCTTGTTGGTTTACTGTGAGTGAGATCGATCGACAAGAATGATTGAAACGAGAGATTCGCGATTTAGGGTTTGCAAAAATTAAAATCTCAGAGAACAAAGTAATGGCAACGGTAAAATGAAATTAGGGTTAATGAGTTAATCAGAGAATAGGTGCAATGATGAAAGAACTAGGTGGAAGGCGTAGAGTTTTAGCCTCGCCCCGTGTCATCCAATGGTAATAATTACACTGCAACTATTTAAGTAGCGAAATAATTTATGTCGCCTAAAATGCAAGTGTTATAAAATTCAGAAATAGGCGAGAAAGAATGAGCTCGCCTTAAACGACCTAACTGGCGATAAAAGTGGCGACATAATGATTATTTCGCCTTCAAAAGAGGTTCTGGCGAATTAAGTGAGGCGAAATGAATGCTACCTCGCCAAAAATATTTTCAAAAACAGGCGAGTTTCAAGGCGAATTAATTGGCCTAAACAAACTTGTTGTTAGGCGAAGAATCTTGGCGAAATTAGATTTTAGGGTCAGAAAACATACTTAGTTGGCGAGATAAAATGGCAATGTATTAAATTCTTGCCTCACTCTTCCCGTCACTGGGCGATGTATCAAGGCGAGATTCGTCCTTCCTCGCCTTCGCAAAAGTGCGTAGGCGAAGTTTTTGGCATGACTCCTCTTTCTCGCCTTCACCCAAGCGACCACTCATGGCGATTTTCCCTATCTCGCCATCTTCAAAATGTCAATATAGGCAAAATGAAGTTGTTCCTCGCCAATTGATAACAGCTTTGGTGAATCTTTTGGCAATAAAATTGACATCTCGCCTTCTTCTTAAGACTCCAAGTTAATCTGAAAACAACAATTCTTTTGCAAAACATGAACTTGGTTAGTTAAAAACTTACACAATTAATTGATCCTAGCATAACATTTCCAAAGAATAATTGTGTAAGGAGTATGCTTTGTTTAAGGTCGTTAGCATCGACCAAGGCAAGTTTATTATTGGTTTCCCATTATATCTACAGGATCTGAGATATAAAGAATATCCCTTGCCCTGTAGATGTCTCCCCCCACATAATGCTTGAGTCTCTATCCATTCACAACAAAAGTGTCGGTGGACTTGTTATCAAACAATTCAATAGCTCCATATGGGGAGACACTCTTTATTCTAAATGATCCAGACAATCTAGATTTCAGTTTTCCTGGAAAGAAACTAAGCTTGGTATTGTAGAGCAATACATATTGTCCAGGTTTAAACTCTCGCTTGATAATCTTCTTATCATGGTAATTTTTTGCCTTCTGCTTGTACATCTCATGATTTTCATAGGCTTCAAGGCGCCATTCATCCATCTCATCTAGTTGTAGAAGCCTCTGCTTTCCTGCTTTTTCATAGTCCATATTCAACAGTTTTACAGCCCAATATGACCTGTGTTCCAACTCCACTGGCAAATGACATGCCTTGTCATACACCATCCGAAATGATGACATTCCAATTGGAGTTTTAAAAGCTGTTCTGTAAGCCCACACAGTATCATCTAGCTTGAAGCTCCAGTCTTTTCTGGACTCATTCACAGTCTTTTGCAGGATTCTCTTTAATTCTCTGTTTGAAACTTCTTCTTGACCATTTTCTTGTGGATGATAAGCTGTGGTAACTTTATGGATTACTCCATACTTCTTCAGGACCTTTTCCAACAGGTTATTGTAGAAGTGAGACCCTCCATCACTAATTAATACCCTGGGTATGCCAAATCTAGTGAAGATATTCTTCTGAAGAAACTTCTCCACTACCTTTCCATCATTTGTAATGCAAGCAACAGCCTCTACCCACTTGGATACATAGTTAACTGCTACAAGTATATACTCATACTTGTTGGATGGAGGAAATGGTCCCATGAAATCAATACCCCAAACATCAAATAACTCTACTTCTAGGATATAATTTTGGGTCATTTCTTGCCTCTTGGAAATATTACCCATTCTCTGGCATCTATCACAACTGGCCACAAATGCATGTGCATCTTTGAATATTGATGGCCAATAGAAACCACATTCCAGAATTCTGGCTGCTGTTCTTGTTCCAGCAAAATGACCAGCATATTCTGAAGCATGACAGTGCTTGATGATGTCCAATGTTTCTTCATATGGGATGCAACGTCTTAACACTTGATTAGCACATCTCCTAAACAGATATGGTTCATCCCATATGTACCTCTTGACATCATGAAGGAATTTTTTCTTTTAATGACTGTTTAGATCTTCAGGTAACACTTTACAAGACAAATTGTTTGCATAATCAGCATACCATGGATAAAATGTTACCTCACAAAAGAAAAGTTGCTCATCTGAAAATTGTTCATTAATGTCAACTTGAGCTTCCATATCCTTAATATGCAGTCTTGAGAGGTGATCAGCTACTACATTTTCACTGCCCTTTTTGTCTTTGATTTCTATGTCAAATTCCTGCAGCAAGAGCACACATCTTATCAGCCTAGGTTTAGACTCTTTCTTACCAAATAAGTATCTCAATGCTGCATGATCAGTATGAATGATAATTTTAGACCCTAAAATGTATGATCTAAACTTATCCAATGCAAAGACTACTGCTAGTAATTCTTTCTCAGTGTTGGTGTAATTTTTCTGAGCTTCAACCAATGATTTACTAGCATAATAAATGACTCTGAATAGCCTCTCCCTTCTCTGCCCCAGCACTGCACCTACAGCAAAGTCAGATGCATCACACATGATTTCAAATTCAGAATTCCAATCTAGTGGAATTATGACTGGTGCTGAGACAAGCTTTTCCTTAAGCTGCACAAATGATTTCAAACATTCATCAGTAAAATCAAATTTCTTTTCCTTTTCTAACAGAACACACAGGGGTCTAGCTATCTTTGAAAAATCTTTGATAAAACGCCTATAGAACCCAGCATGTCCTAAGAAACTTCTAATGCCTTTTACATTGGCAGGAGGAGGTAAATTGCTTATCACATCAATTTTTGCTCTGTCTACTTCTAATCCCTTAGCAGACACCTTATGGCCTAAAACAATACCCTCTCTTACCATAAAATGGCATTTTTCCCAATTGAGGACTAGGTTAGTTTCCTCACATCTTTTAAGCACTTTCTCAAGATTATTCAAGCAATCATTGAAACTGTCTCCTATAATGGAAAAATCATCCATAAACACTTCTAAAAACTTGCCTATGAAATCAGTAAAGATAGCTAACATACACCTCTAAAATGTTCCTAGTGCATTACACAGTCCAAAAGGCATCCTATTATAAGCAAAGGTTCCAAAAGGATAGGTGAAAGTTGTTTTATGTTGATCACCAGGCGCTATGGGGATTTGGTTATATCCAGAATAACCATCCAAAAAGCAAAAATAAGGGTGTCCTGCTAGTCTATCTAATATCTCATCAATGATGGGAAGGGGGAAATGATCCTTTCTAGTGGCATCATTCAAAATTCTATAATCTATGCACATACGCCAGACTGTAACAGTTCTAGTAGGGATCAACTCATTCTTTTCATTTTTTATCACAGTAATCCCTCCCTTCTTTGGTACACACTGCACTGGACTAACTCATTCACTATCTGAAATGGGAAAAATAATACCTACATCAAGGAGTTTAAGTACTTCCTTCTTCACAACCTCTTTCATGATTGGATTCAATCTTCTCTGAGGTTGGATATTGGGTGTATGTTTCTCCTCCAAGATGATCTTGTTTGTACAGAAAGTGGGGTTGATTCCTTTGATATCTGCTACGTATATGCAATGGCTTTCTTGTGTTTCCTCACCACTTGGAGGAGGCTTTCCTCTTGTTCATCTGTTAAATCATTGGAAACCACAATAGGTAAGCTAGAATCCTTAGAGTTAAGGAATGCATACCTGAGATGACTTGGGAGTACCTTCAGTTCCAACTGTGGTGGTTTCTCAGTTGAGGGAAGCATTGGCTTAGCAGATGGTTGTATATCACTAATGTTGTGGACAAAATGAGAAGTCATGCATTCCAGCTCACCACTGTAAGCACTTTCCTCTGGAATATCCATATCCACATCATTGATCAATACATTGTTCAGTGGATCAGAACTTCTCAATGAGAGAATCTTATCCATCAACTCTGTATCAGCTGCCAATTGTATACTCTTGACTTCATCAAAATCATATGGAAATTTTAATGACTCCAAGAGACTAAATTTTGCTTCCTCTCCATTGACTCTAAGTGTGAGTTCACCATTTGCCACATCTATCAATGCTCTTCTAACTCTCAAAAATGGTCGACCTAGTAGCAAAGGTACATCTTCATCTACTTCCATGTCAAGCACTACAAAATCCACTGTAAACATGAATTTGTTTACTGTGACTATCACATCTTCCACAACTCCTTTTGCATGAGTGAAAGATCTATCAGCAAGTTGTAGTAAGACATTATCAGGTCTGAAATGCCCTATTCCCAACCTTTCATAGATGGCCAAAGGCATCAAGTTTATGCTAGCTCCCAAATCACAAAGAGCTCTCCCTTTAAATCTTTCACCTATGGTCAAAGGTATGGTGAACTTGCCAGGATCCTACTCTTTCCTAAGAATCTAGTACTTGACAAGTTGGCCCACACTCTCATTCACATTAATGCATCCCACATCAGCTAAATTCCTTCTATTTGATAACAGCTCTTTCATGAATTTAGCATAGATAGGTATCTGTTTCAATGCTTCAATAAATGGGATGTTGACATGGATTTGCTTCATCATGTCTAAGAACTTCTCAAGCTGCTTATCCAGCTTCTTTCTATTATCTCTTTGAGGAAAAGGTAAGGCAATCTTCACAGCCTCCTGTTCTTTAGCAAAAGGTTTGCTAGTTTCTTCATTTTCCTTATTTTGTGCAGGAGGTTCATAACTTTTCTTTTCCTTAGAGTTCTCCAGTTGTTTCCCACTTCTCAATGTAATAGCATGCACTTGTGCTTCCTTTTTGGATTTATCTTTAACCTTTGGATTGGGCACAGTGTCAGTTGGAAGTGCTCCTTGGGGTCTTTGGTTCAGAACTTGCATAAGCTGCCCCATCTGAGTTTCCAAATTCTTAATTGAGGTGGTATGATTGGTAAGAACAACATCAATCTTCTTCATGTACTTGATTAGAAGGTCCTCCATACTAGGCTTCTTCTGATATTGAGACTGTCCCTGTTGTTGGTAACTAGGCTGAGGCTTTCTTAGATAATAACCCTAATTTTGATAGGGTTGATTCCTCTGTTGATAGTATGGCCTCTGCTGGTTCCCATAATTATTATTTAAATAATTTACTTGTTCTGACTCCTCTGGCTCATCTTCATCATCAGCAAGTGCTGCTTCCTGAGCATATTCTGTCAGAGTAGTCTTCTATTTTTCAATAAAATTTACTGAAGTCTTCTTTGGATGACCCTTATTAACTGTCATATAGTCCATCTTCTTATTTAACAATGCTATCTGAGCAGATATGCATTGAAAGACTCCAGCTCATAAACTCCCTGCTTCTTTTTTGTAGCCTTTTCCCTTTCATTCCATCCAAAATCATTGTTTGCCAGCAATTCTATGAAATCATGAGCATCATCTGGCTCTTTATCCATTATTGATCCTCCAGCTGAGGAATCAATGTGCATTTTGATCTGAGGAGGCATGACACTATAAAATGTCATCACGATGCTCCTGGATGCTATGCCATGGTGTGGACATCTTCTAATCAGCTCCTTAAACCTCTCCCAGCTTTCATATAATGGCTCTCCATCCACATACTGGAAAGAAGAAATCATATTTCTCAGTTTCACCATCTTCATGGGAGGAAAGTAGCGAGCTAAGAACTTCTTAACTAGATCTTCCCAGCTATTGATACATCCTGGTGGTAATGAATATAACTAGGAGTGAGCCTTGTTACTCAGTGAAAATAGGAATAAGCGGAGTTTCACTACATCCTCCAAGACTCCATTGTGTCGAAATGTACTACACAGATGCAGGAATGTGATCAAGTGCTGATTAGGATCTTCAAGAGTTCCTCCTCCAAACTTGTTCTGTTGAACCATTTGGATGAGACCAGATCTCAACTCAAAGTTCTCAATTGTTATTGTTGGTAGATTGATGGCCTGCGGCATGCCATCAACAGGTGGGATGGAATATTGACGAAGTGTCATCCTCCCAGGATCCACTCGTCCTTCAGTATCATTATTATTTATATTGTAGCGATCTCCAGACATTGTGTTTCTTGACTCAGTTCTTGCTGCTGACCTTGATCTTGTTCTTGATTGTTTAACAATTCCCTCAGGTTCAGGATCAAACTGCAAGTCTTGAGTACCTTTAGATCTTTTCTGCATACACTACACACTTGAACAACAAATTTAAAACTGAAAAAGAATTTAATAAATCATGTTAGCGCAGTTCAAAATAAATCTTAATCTTCAAAGAAAAACAATCCCCGGCAACGGCGCCAAGAAATTGATGGGACGAAACTCGACTGATATTTATGTTCACAGTACTCAATCGAAATTCCTATCAACGTCTAATGTAGTATTTAAGATATCGTCTCCACAGGGATTGTAAGCTAAGAAGCATCTTTAAGGCTAAGATTTAATCTGAATTTCTGAAAGAATTTATATACAAAATGAATCATAGAATCAAAGAATCATGAATTATAAAGTTGAGGTGAAGTAAAAATATCTCATGACATTCATTCAATGAAAACTCAAGTCAGTACTCTATTCTGCAATTGATCTAAACAAAGAATAAACTGATTTGCTAGATCTGATTTTAACTAACTTCTCATGCAAGTTTCATCTTAAATCACAGATTTACCTTCTAGATCATCATCAGTGATCTGTTAAAAGATCTCTCGATTCAATTTTAACAGATCTCAATTATATAGTTGCATATATCTCTATACTACAACCTATACAACTGATAAGCGCAATCTGTAGAAAAATGGATCTGAAGTATATCTCTAGTACTACAATCCTCTGTTCTCAGATCAAAAACCTAATCGCCATCTCTGGTCTAAATCAAATCTCAGATTAACAATATTACGTAACTCTCGTCCTTGTAATTCAATTAGCTCATGAAATCCAGTAGATCTGACTATAATTGAACAAGAAACTTTGCAATTGAAATGATAATCAAAATCAAGATTCAACAGATCAATAGAGTTTTTAGCTAGCACATCTACTTCAACATATTCAATCAAACACAGGAGATCATCATCGACATGCTCAAGATCTAAATCTTACCAAGGAAGATTGAAGCTAGACTCTGTCACAGTTGTTGCTTCACAATCTTCAAGATAAATCTTAATGATCAAGAAAAACAGAGCACAAAACTTCTTTAAGAATCTTCTCTAAAGATGAAGAATAAAGCGTATAGAAGAATCTAGAATTTCTCTTAAAGTATAACAGAATGTCAAGAGTGAAAATCAAACGTCTAAAAACTGTTTTTTCTCTAAAAAACTTCACACTAATTGCTTCATCTGAGCTCCTATTTATAGAGTTTGACTCAATGGCAATTTCGAAATAAAATCAACAAAGAAACACAAATAGGCAAAGTAACATTTTTTTTCCATTTAAGTCGTCTGTTCCTTCGCCTGAACCAAATGACATCTTCCTATTTCGCTTGTCATGATCGCCAAGCTTCAACTCTTTCTAGGCGAAATATCCCAAATGTTGCCTTAATACGTCGCCTGATGCTCAGGCAAGTGGACTTATTTCGCCCAAAACAACTTTTCAGTTAACATCTCCTTAGGCGATGTCTCTTCAAATGTCGCTTGTGATAATCCATAGGTTTGGCGACATCCCACTTTTCTCGCTCAAAATATCGCCTCAAGGTAGGCGAGACTTCATCTTCATCGCCTACTTCACTTATCGAGAAAGCAAAATGCCAAGGCGAGGGATCTCTGAGTCGCCTTCCTTGCTTTACTCTTTGAGGCGAAGATGACTCTATGTCGCCTGTTTCGTCGCCTTTCACTCCGAATTAAGGCGAGATCTTCAGGCGAATTTCCTTCTTTAGCAACATCATTTCGCCAATCGCTGACTTTGGATGAATTTCTGATTTGATCCCTCTTTCTTCTAAATTTGCACGTTTTAGCTCTTTTTTCACAACTTTTCATCCAAGTCCCTGTCTCAGCAATAATAGTCTAGAATTATTGGAAATGCATTCAATATCTCATCTTTTAGTTTCAATTTCATTACATTTATACTCATAAAATATACTAAAATATAGGTAAATTCTAGACTTATCAGTGGGGATGGAATCTCTCGACAAAATACGATTTGCTTTCGATTTGTTTTTTAGATTTATTTTTCTTAAAAAACAAATAAGCATTTTACTAATATTAATTTACTAATTTTTAGTAATATTAATTTACCTTTTGGATGCCACGTGTCCGGCTATCACTGGTCGGGTCTAAATCCGACGTGGTAGGCCTAGACCGGCAAAGTCTTTTCTATAAACATAATATTTGAAATAAGATGTATTAAATATGATTTTCAAATATTCATATCGCTCGGATTATTCTTCCTCTTTCTTTTATTATCCAAAATATCGTCAGACAAATGCTTCCAACGCTAACGCTAGACGTGTTCCTATTTTTCCATGGATCCTGACAGGAGCAATGTGGCAAACAGTCTCTTCAGATCATTCAAACTTACCCATAAGCTAGCTTTATTAATAGTGTCAATGTATTCTTTGTCATCATCCAAAAGTCCTTGTTCGTAGTATGCAACCTTGAATGTTTTATAATCCCATCATCTATAGTCCTTACTTCTTTATAGTTCGTCGGACCATATACCCAATTCAACATGATCCTTAAGTAGCAGTACTCCACATCCCAGTGCAGCATAATTTTGCCTTCCAACGAAAAATCCTCTCTTCTTCGGTGTCTATATATTTTTCTTTTGACTTCATACAAATTTATCAGGAACTCATCATACGTCAGCCTTACTTCTTTAAACCTTCAAAGTGAAATTTTTTATATTATATGTTTTGATGGTGGTTCAAACTCTAGATATACTGTACGAAAATGGGAAGGAATCGCGTAAGATCCCGTACTATTAGACTATGCCTAAATATGTTTTATTCTAATTTTTTAAAATATATTTAAATTTTAAATTAAATACAAATATGTATTATTTTAAAACCCAAAAAAATATTATAGTTTAATATTTCAAATTTCCATATTCAACTTTAATAAATTATATCATTTTTTTCTTGATGAATTATTTAATTTGTTAATAACAATAAATAAATTTGAGGTAATTAATTAATATAATCATGTCCTCAGTTCATCGGAGTAAGTACAACATATCGATAACATAAATTAAAGTAAACTTTTAGGGTTTGGATCGGGGTAAGGTTGGATGTGTAAACTAGAAGTAAATGTAGTGTTAAACAAAAATTCAATCATGAAAGAGTTACTAGTATATACTAATTTGAATCATATTCTTTCACTGTTTTTATCCAAAACTTTAATCACATTGTATTAAAGATCAAGCATGTGTGTGCACGTCAATTTGTTAGTTACTATCTTTCATTAATTAATTACTTTGTTGGCATGTAACATGTGATGATTATCTTGCATTAATCAACGTACATCATTTATTTTTCTATTTTATATATATTCATTGAGTAATGAAAATAAATTTTGATAACTTTTTTAAAAAAATTCATAGAAAATTATGAAATCTGGATATCAGTTCCGTTCTGGCCCAAATAAATCTCGGGCCTGCTAGAAAATGCATTATTGTTTACTAAGCCCATGAAGCCCAAAATTTAAGTTAGGATGGCCCAATCCAATCGAACAACGTGGCCAATTCAAAACACTTAGTCGTGTGGGTCCCACAATGGAAATTTCCGTGTCTCCACCTCGCACTCTCTCAATTGGATCTCTCCAATCAATCATTCGCTTCTCGGCTCTCGAAACTCTCCAGCGATCGGATTATTCGAACAAATAATCTAATTTATCTTTTGTCAGTTATGGCGTCTACATTCAGCGGAGATGAAACCGCACCGTTTTTTGGCTTCCTCGGAGCCGCTGCGGCCCTTGTATTCTCATGTAAGTCGGAAACCCTAACCCTAACTTTGAATTGAGGCGCGAGAGCATATTTGTTTGATTGTGTTGGAATTTCAGGTATGGGAGCGGCGTACGGGACAGCGAAGAGTGGAGTTGGTGTGGCGTCGATGGGAGTGATGAGGCCGGAGCTGGTGATGAAGTCGATTGTTCCTGTTGTTATGGCTGGTGTTTTGGGTATTTATGGATTGATTATTGCTGTTATTATTAGTACTGGTATTAACCCCAAGGCCAAATCGTATTATCTTTTCGATGGATATGCTCATTTATCCTCTGGTCTGGCTTGTGGACTTGCTGGTTTATCTGCTGGTATGGCTATTGGTATTGTTGGTGATGCTGGTGTCAGGTATAACTTCGCATTTTTAAGGATTTTATTAGTGTCTCATGACGTTTGTTTTCGATTGCAAATGTTTGGATGTGAAATTTGATTATGTGAGTATTCATGAAAAGTGAGAACTTTGACTGATATGGTATGGGTGAGGTTAGGTCTTACAATTTGAGAGGTACTAGTTTAGTCCTGATCCAACTGTGGTTATTTGGCAACATGGCATTCCCCTAGACCAGGTTAGTAGGACTTGTTGATGGTGGTGTGGAACTTCTCTGTTATAAGTAAATTTTAAGAAGATGATGTAGATATAGAATGGTTTAATGGTGCCGAATCGAATGGTTTGTCTAAGATGATTTATAATGTCATGAAGGTGAAATGAGATTGAATTTTAGCATGGTTCGTGTACCTGAGGCATGATTAGTATTCCTCTTTTTAGCGTGCTGACTTTGTAGAACTATGATTTTGTGAAGAGTGTTGACACAGGCTTCAATAAAAAAAAATGGCTTGTATTTTATATTACTGAAATGATCTGGTAAGGCATACTCCCTGAAAATTCTCAGTTGCGCGGACGACTGTTTCTGTTTTTACTCTTTTAGCAAGATGGGCATGTTTCTGGTAATAATTGATGGGGAAATGTCTGGTGATAACTTGTGTGAAACAATCTGATTGCATAGCATAAGATTAATTACATGCTGTGACTTTGTTCTTAGGAAGCTAGTTAGCAATGCCATGAAATTAATGTACTTTGTTACCCGCTCTCACTTATGGTGTTTGTTTTCCTGAAATTCTTAGTTTTTGACAAATGTATATCTAACTATTTTTATCATGTCTGTAATGCATATATTCTATCAGTGTTTATTTAACCACTGAATTGACTTTTCATTTACTTGTAGAGCTAACGCACAGCAACCAAAGCTCTTCGTTGGAATGATTCTCATTCTCATTTTTGCTGAGGCTTTGGCTTTGTACGGTCTGATCGTCGGCATTATCCTCTCCTCCAGAGCTGGCCAATCCAGAGCCGATTAAGATCCTGCACCATTCCCATTTCTGAGTCATCACTGCTATGGTAACTGCATGTAATAGCATTCATTTTCGTTTTAGCAATATATTGTTTGAGTAGTACCCTGCTGTTTGTATAATTAGGAGCAAGGCTCTTTCCATGAAATAAAAACATTTGTTTCTTGTCTTCCATCATACTTTCCTCTCTGTATTGTACTAAATACACTTCGGTTCGAGCTTTCATTATAGAACTTGGAATATTTGTGCTTATGCTCTCTTTTTCCCTTTTTTTTTTTTTTCCATTGCTTTATGCTTGGGCTTGTTCATGGATTGTTGGGCTTCGGCTTGCTTTTTGCCTCTCAATAAATTATTCTATGTTCCCTATAGATGAATTGGTGGGTACTTGAATACACGCATTTATTTTGTAAGATCTTGCATTGATGAAGTGTCAGATTATTTATACAAAAGTGGGATATAGAGTACAGTACTGGAGATGTACTATGATCTTACATTATAATACAAGTTGGCATGAGTGAAAAAAGTTGATAGAAATTTAACATCTAGTAGAAAAGTTTTCAGTATGTCAATGAATAGGTGATTGTGAATGCTTTTATCAACCCTAGTCTTGTAGCTTCTTGTCACTTTTGTTTATCTTGATCTGATCTGAGCTGGTTCAATGTTGAAATTTTGCCTTGAGTCTGATTTATCAAATTTCCTTGGTTCCAATCCAATAGAATTAGGCTATGAACAGCTCAAACGAATTCATGATTATGGTCATCATGAACAGACAATCTGTTTGGATTTGTTCACTAAAGAGAGGAGTGAATCAAGGATTGATTGACAAGTGTTTGTTTTTTTAGGATACAAGCAAATAATTTAGCAATGATAAACTAGACAACTATTAAATTAGATTGACCCCTTTTAAGATGTTTGAATGACAATCCTTGAGAGTACATACATTTGTGATTCAAATTGAATCCTCCTCACACAAAATCCAACCACAATCAAAGGTTTGTCCTCTTGACAGCTCATGAAACTTTATAAGAACTCATCATAGATTAAAGCAAGCTTTATTTTATAAATTTGGACCGAACTTAGGTCTTCAAACACCCCACCCCAGAATATAAAAAGTTGAACACTTTGCTGCCCCCAGATCAAAGTGTTTGAGATTTCGCATCACGTCAATTAAAAATTATATGTCGATCCCTCAAAGAACGTGACTAACAAAATAATTACTCCACTTGATCATTCATAAAACAAAATTATAACAATATTTTATTGTCTAACGTGGTGTTCCTTCTAGCTGTCCATTTTAAGTCTTAAAAATGAAAACGTGGTGTATTTTCTAGGTAATATTTTTCCAATTAAAAAAAATTACCACTTCCACAAAATTCAATACAATCATTAAATACAGAGACCCCACAAAAATAAAAACTTCAAAAATGTTCGGCTGGTAGAGTGGAACAATCATGTCAATTTTTCAAATTTTTCCGTTGCTTGGCTTTACAACAGTACCATCCTTATTAAATGGGACCTCAATTTCCAGGCTTCACATTTCAAATAAACAAAAACTGACATAATCAGAAATTTGACGTGGCATTCAGACAACGAGATCTGTAAATTAAGTAAATTTGTACCCTCACGCACCGGATCATTGTCCCTCAACTGAACAAAACGACACTGTCTTCAATTAGCTCTCGTAGATCGAATCACACTGCAGATAGAGAGAGAAACAGAAAAAGAAGAGTCTGTAACGGCTACATTTTCTACTGGCGCCACGTGACGCTATCCGACTTCAGTTTCCGTTTTCGCATGCTGTTTTTTGGCGCGAAGCAACAGTTTATACGTATTTAATAGTTTAACTGAACAGAACAGAACACATCGTGGTGGACCCCACTCTACTTCATTCATTGATAAGTTTCAACTGTTTTTGGTTTGTGTGTTTACTGTCTGAATTGTTGACTAAAATGAAGAACAAAAATCGGCCCCACTTAAGAGAATATCAAAATTGCAATTTCACCTCAAAAAAATCCTAATATTTCAAATATACCTACTTGAGAAGATTCTGAATTGAATGATAGAAGACATGGTGAAAACAATAATAATTATGGAAATGAGAGTTTTCTTGTAATTTCCCAACCAAAGAAACACTCAATCAATCGCTAGACAAAATCATGAACAATTGCACCAAAAAGAAAAAAAAAGCTGCCCCTACTGTTACAATCTAAAAATTTGAAAAATTGAAGGGGAAAAAAAATCATAATTACGGTTAATGGATTCCGGGGTTTCGGGTCTATTATGTGGGTGATGGTTGAGTGGTGGGATCGGCGGAGGAGGGAATATCGGGACCCACACGGCAGCCTTCAAGCATGAAAACGATATCCGACATGGTGGGTCGATCGAGCGGGTCGGGTGATGTGCATAACAATCCGACTTTAACACCGAGTAAAAACTCTTCCCATTCTGATGATTCCGGGTCAAGTTCAAGCAATCCTGGCTCCAGTAGTTCAGTGATTTGGCCTCTTTGGAGCTGTTTCTTGACCCATTTGACGATATCTTCATCTTGTGTGAACATCAATGGTCGTTTTCCTGTCAGTAGTTCGAGTAAAACTATTCCGAAACTGTAAACATCTGACTGATTTGTTGTCTCTCCCATGAGAATAGCTTCTGGAGAGACGTAACCCAATGTGCCTACTTGTGTTGTTGATGTAGAAGCCTCTGCTGGAGTTGGGACTGATAAGCGGTCTAGACCGAAATCGGATAAATGTGCTTCGAAATCTGCATCGAAAAGGACGTTTTGTGGCTTCACGTCGCCGTGAACCATGTTTGATGTGTGGAGAAATGCTAGCCCTCGAGCTATGCCTAGCGCAATTAGATGGCGCATTGGCCAGTTTAGGACATGCCCGTCTTGATGTGATGCTTCTTGCAGAAGTGTTGCGAGGTTTCCATTAGGCATGTAGTCATAAACTAGGAGTCTTAAATCAGGCGGTCCAGCATAGTATCCGCGGAGGACAGTTAGGTTTCTATGCCGGACTTTGCCTAAGAATTCAGCTTCTTTTCTGAATAAGTTATCATCTAATGACCCGTCGGACAAACGCCTGATTGATAGCACCATTCCGTCATTATAGCAGGCCTTGAATACGAGACCATATCGGGTTCTTGATAACACGTTTTCCTCGTCGAAATTCCTGGTTGCTTCCACGGTCTCTGCGAGTGTGATTTTGTTGTTGAACATCACCAGTTTAGGCCCTCCATTGTCTGTGCTTGCTCGGCCTCCGCTTGCTCCTGAGCTTGCTCTTCCTGGGCTGCGCTTCTTCTCAGCTGATGCAGCTTCTTTGAGTTTCTTGCGCCATCTTAAGAGACTGAAAATGTAGAAGCAGCAACATAGTGTCATTAGAAAGATACCACAAGCGACTATCACAATCAACCATAGCAGCCTCTTCTTCCTACGATTATCACCCATGTTCTGGCATTTTTGCCCCAGTGGAGGTCCGCATAAGCCTTGATTGTTTGCAAATGACGATGGGTTACGAAATCGAGTACCCACGGGTTCGGGTATCTGGCCTTGGAGTTGATTGCTTGAGACATTGAGAAACACCAGACTGGTAATGTCTGATAGATTAACTGGAATCTCACCAATTAAGTTGTTTGTAGAAAGATCCAACACTGATAGTTTTGACAAATTGGACAATGAAGCTGGAATGCTACCAGAGAGATGATTATTGTTGAGTAACAAAGACTGTAGAGATGAGCAATTGGAGATTTCATTAGGGATTTCTCCAGTCAGGTTGTTATGACCCAGATCAAGCAGATTCAAGTTCCCCAATTGAGAGACTTCATCAGGAATTTGACCCATCAAAGAATTAGACCGCAACTCGAGCACTTCAAGAGCAGAACAATTACCCACCTCAGCTGGTATCATCCCGGAAACGTTGTTATCAGACAATGAGAGAACCACAAGTGACCGTAGAAACCCAAAAGTCTGAGGGATTTGCCCATAAAATTCATTAGAAGACAGATTGAAGTATTGCAAACTCATCAAACTACTGAACCCTTCAGGAATCTCTCCAGAAAGCTTGTTTTCCTGCAAAGCAATAACTTGCAGATTTGGCAAACCAGACAACTCCATTGGCAACTCACCAGAAAAACTCTGTTTGCTTAAATCCAGACTAGTCAGTCGCAGAAGACTCCCCAAACCCACCGGTATCTTCCCAGAAAAACTGTTACCACTCAGATTGAAGACACTCAACCTACTCAGATTCCCAACACTTGCAGGCACTTCACCAGATAAGCTATTCTTACTCAAATCCAATGTAGTCAAATTGCTCAAACCAAGCAACTCCACTGGAAATGATCCACTCAAGTTATTGTAACTCAAGTCTAATGTCTCCAACTGTGAAAGATTTGCAAAACTTACAGGAATCAAACCAGAAAACTGATTCCTAGCAAGGTTTAGAGTGTTTAAACCTCTTATATCACTCAAATATGAAGGAATCTGTCCTGAAAACATGTTTCCTTCAAGATCAAGTACCTTCAATGAAGTACATTGCTTTAAATCAACAGGGATTGGACCAGTGAACGAATTATTGGCAACTTTAAAATCATTCAATCTTGTTAAACCACCAATATCAGCTGGAATCTGACCATAAAACGAATTACCTGACAAATCCAACGAGATTAAAGAATCGACCATCGTCATCCACACCGGAAAAACGCTTCGAATCCGGTTGTTTTGAAGATTCAACACCTGCAAGATACTAGAGCATGATTTGGATTCGGGTCCAGAAATCTCAGTGAAGGAATTGAATCCTAACTGCAGCATTCTTATCGATGGTGAAGAAGCAGAGGCTTTGCAGAACATTGAAGATGGAACAGTACCGGAGAGTTTGTTCTGAGAGAGGGACAGGACCTGAAGCCGTGGCAGACCTCCGATCGCCGCCGGAATGAAACCGCTAAGCGCATTGCCTTCCGCGCTAAAATGAACCAACGACAAACAGTTTGCTAACGCCGACGGTATAGCCCCTTCCAGACGGTTGAAATCCAACCAGAGATACTGTAGATTCTGAAGCTCACCTATACTAGCCGGTATCTCGCGAGAAAATCGATTATATGACAAATTTAAAAGTTGAACCCGAGATAAACCCGATATATTACCCGGAATGGGACCTGAGAATGCATTGGAAGAAAGATCCAAGTACCTAAGACTCGCCGGAAGGTCACCGGATATTTCACCAGAGAGACGATTCTGCGCAAGGTTGAGAATCTCGAGACTTGTCAAGTTTCCGAGCTCCGACGGAAGGCCACCGGACAGAGAGTTGTACTGTAGGAAAACAGCCCGGAGGAATCTGCATTCGGAGAGAGACGAAGGAACAGTACCGTTAAACGAGTTGGAACGAAGACTCAGTTTCTGCAGCATTTTTAAACTTGAGAGCCGCTCAGTGAGTTTACCAGCGAGTTGAAGACGAGGCAAACGGAGCTCCGTCACTCTGTTCACGTTGTTAATAATGGTTCTACTACAGAACACTCCACGCCAATCACATGGAGCCGCAGGCGTGGAAGGATCCCAGCCGTTCAACACGCCAAGTGGATCGTAGAGATTCAGTTTAAAGGAAGTTAACGCTTCGATTTCTGATAGGTTTTCGGGTGTACGGTCGGCGAAGGATAAAACGGTAATTACACAGAGAAGTAAGACAGCAAGAAAAGACTTCATTGTGGTGTGTTTGACTGTTTGTTTGAAGGTGTGTTTAAGTAGAAGCTGAAAATAAAATGTGCTCTTCTGTGCGTCTTTACTATGGTTTTGCGGTGCCAGAGAGCTGTAGTGGCGGAGGAAGTGGTGGTGGTGGAGTCCTCGACGCCGCCATGTACGGAAGCGGAGTCTGAAAAGGGAGCGTTTGGTTTTTGGTGGGGGTGGGGACTTAAGCTAAAGATTCTGCAGAAGCGCTTTTTTTTTAAAGTGGATATATATGTGGGTTGTTTTATGTAGTGAAATGGGGTTCAATGATTTGGGTTCGCTTATGTCTTGTTTGTTTGATTTGAGCTTATCTTTATTTGCTTCTTGTAAGTTGTTTAGTGTTTTCTATTTCATTTTACGTTATATTCGATTGTGTCCCATTTGATTCTAATTTTCAATTGCCATATCTTACAAAATGACATACAAAAACTTACAAAACGACATACACGGTTATGTAGTGGAGTCAATTCGCTCTTAGTTACACTGTGATTATATAATAAAAATTTCTTGTTTTTTAAATTAATTAAAATTAAATAAGAAAGTACTACATTACTAATAAACAATTCACCGTATTATTAATATTTTTTATGTTATTTATATTTTATAATAAAATAAATAATTTTTAAAATAAAAACATGTAAATTACTATTCATACTTGGTGCTTATAAGCATTGTGGTGTGAGTTAATGACAACCACATAGACATATATATCGGTATTATACATGGATCATTAGACCCACACAATCTCATCTAACATCTTAAATTATTGTCGAATAATAATTGAATCAACATTGACTACCCAGTTTTCCATTAAAATGTGTATTTTTACATTAGTTGAGGCCATAACTCGTGTCATGTACAGGGGTAACTTAACTTCACGTTTCCTTATTATCTACATTCATGGGATTCTAACTACTCTTTCTACTCATTCTACATTCATCCGATTTTTATATTAGTGGAGACTATAATAGTATTAGTATTTTTTAAATATATATTAATTTAGGTTAATATACCCATGGGTAGGTGATGTTGACTCCATTTTTCAACCAAATACTCTAAGTTTTCGAGGTTTTAATTAGACTCTTCATGTTAGCTTAAACGAGTTAGTTAAACCCTTTTTTTACATTATAATTACAGTTCTGCGAGTGATTTACACTTTCCATGGCATGTGAAAAAAATATAAATATAAATATAAATATAAATATATATATATATATATATATATATATATATATAACACGTGGCGCCATATGTGCAACAACTTGAAAGGGGTTAGTTCTAAAATTAGGGTTAACAAAAGTCATTCCATTGTTCACCGTCCCCATAATGAGAGCGATTTGAGCGAGTCGAGAATGATTATTCACCGAAGATATATCTAAGGTTTCGAATTAGTGTAGCCAGCTAGTGTTATTAGTGAATCAGGGACGCATTCTCTACGGTGAAAGTTGAATCCTCTTTGCGTAGTCAAGAGACTGAAAGTGAAGACTTCTTAAAGTTGTAGAGTGAATGTCAGATTTCTAGTCTTTGTTAATGGTTAGTGTTTGCTTGTCAGAGTTATTGATTTTTTCGTAAATTTCATGGACAAATGAAGCAAATGATTATGATAGCAAAACCAACTATTCACTTGATGAAGTGAACATGATAGAAACCTTCGTCCTGGATTCACTTTTCTCTATGAGACTCTCAGCACACTATTCTTCACGATGAACTCCAAATCTTCTTTCATCACAAAAATGTGAAGAGAAGAAAATGAGATACATATAATTTAGGGATTTTTAGTTTATATTATAAATAAACTAACCGGATGTATAAATCGGTTAAGTAAACCGGATTAATAGTCAAGTCAGCATAAAATAACAACTCTCACGCCCATCTTGAAACCTCATTGAATCGTTGTTTCACGTTAGTGAGAAGGATCCAACCGACTCGTTTAAGTCAACATTAAGTGTCTATTTGAAACCTCGAAAACTTAGAGTGTCTAGATAAAAAAATGTAGCCAACACTAGGTACCCATTGGTATATTAACCCTAATAATTTCAATAATAAAATTAAAAATAGATAATTTGATTGATATATCTAATAAATTTGTTGTATTTATCACATCTTTCAAACATTAAAAAAATATTAAAATTATATATTTTAAATCAATTAATTTATTATGAAATATTTAAATTAAAATTTATATATAATATAATATAATGTTAGATCAATATGATTCAATAATCAACTCTTATTAAATATGGATGTAAATGACGCAGGCCAAGCTTATTATTTAACTTATAAATAAATATTTTAAACTTGAATTTGATTGATGCTCGAGTTAATTTAACTATTATTTTACCAATTTAAAAATAAAGTTAATTTTTCTTATCATCACGTTTAATAAAAAAATTATAAAAAAATAATAAAAAAATTCCTGATAGGTTACCATTTTTAAAATATATTATTATTTTATTTCATTTTTAACAAACAATTATAAAGTATTTATATGTACAAACTGAGTTAGGTTCACATGTCTAACATGGAGTATGATTGACTCGAACTCGATTTCTTAGTGAAAAGCTCGTTTAGGTTATGAGTAACTCGTCTCACTTACACCCTTAATAATATTAAGTTGTTCCGAGAAAAAAAAAATCAGGTGATCTTTAATAATCAACCTCTTCTCAGGCAGAAGTTCAGTTTAGAGATTGTAACGGTGGTTTTATTGACCCGTTTTTGTCGATCTTAGCAAAGAAGAAGGTTTGCTGTGTCGGTATAATGTTAGTTGACGATCTCTTGGGACAAACAAATATTTGTTTCCAATTGTATGTAGTTTTGTCCATAATTAGTTGAAGATGTCATAATGAGTCATCGAGCTGGTTTTTGAATCATTTGAGGTATATCATGTAACTTGAAAATGGAAAATTACTAACCATTATTTCATATATATATATATATATATATATATATATATATATAAAAGATAGATCAATCTTTTCATCTAACTTATTTCATTTTAATCATTGATATAATAACGAATATTATGTTGACTATGTTTAGAAATATAATTGAGAAAAATTGATTATATTAGTGTTACCTGATTTGTGCTACTATGAATAGAATTCATTTATAAGTCAAAATTATTATATTTTGTAATGTGAGGAATTTAAATTACTAGAAATAGGATAAAACATTTTTAATGGTAAAATTCAGTGTTGTATTTTAAATTATTCTTTGTAATTTTAAATCTTATAACTTTTTTAATTGTAAAATTTGTATTTATCGAAAAGAGAAGAAAACCTTAACGGTAAAAATGCTTCGTCCAAAAAAAGTTAATTTTCCTTATTGTAAGCTTTGATAAGTCACCATGAAAGCTCTAACTTTAAGACGAAAATGAACCCCGCTATATTTTGTTCAATATTTGCATAACCAATCATCTTAACCTCAACCGTTGAACTAATTATATAATTGTAATAGTCTGACTAGAAACAGGTCATGGGTCATCAAACAGGAACCAATAAAGGTACAAAACCCAAATGGAAATCCCTTTTATGCCCACCCACACTACGGACGAAGGACTTTGCATAGGAGGAAGCTTCAATCTATAGGATTTGACTATTCCACTTCGAGTCTATTAAGGCTGCTATGGAGCCCTCACAGTTGTAGAAAGACAACATCACATACGAGCGAAATGACTAAAGAGGGGTAGGGCACAGATATTTGAGATCCAAGAGGATTCCTCAAGTTCTTGGGAATATGAGATCGATACAGCTGTCAGATATAAAAATTGGTTAATTAATGATTAAATATTAATAAAATATATTATTTTTTAATTATTTGAGAATTAAATATGTTAAAATGGAAAAGATAATCAAATAAGAAAAATTGGCAACTATATTCTTATTGGAATTCCAACTTCTAAGAGATATTTTTTTCCGAAAACCCTCAGAAAGTGGAAAGCATTCAGAAAAATTTTTACAAAAATGCTGCTAAAATTCTCTCATAAGACAGATCTTCAAGGTCTCACAAAATAAAAAAGAAAGTCTTATCATTGGGACTTTCTGACTATGGATTTCTACGACCACCGTAGAAATAGTTCCAATAGTTCCAATTTTAATAAAGTATTCTCCATCAATATCTCAAATCAACAAAACAATATCAACAAATAGAGCCGTAAAAATAATATATATATATATATATATATATATATAAATCTGGTCGTTCTTTCATCTTTGGATGTGTTTTTTTTTTTAATTCTAATAATTAGAGGTTGATATATATATATATATATATATAAATAATGATCCAATATTTTATTAGATATTTGGTTATATCTAATTTATTATTATTATTATTATTATTATTATTATTATTATTATTATTATTTGAGTATAGTTTTGGGTTGATTTTTGGTCTAGATTTGTTATATATGCATCAGAGACAAATGCGTCTATAGAAATCAGAAAAAATATATATATATGGTGGAGAGAAAGTATAACCATAACAAGATACTAGTTAGAGATTGATAGTTACTTTATTATTTGAAAACTTAGACTCTATTTTGCTAGATTTTTGTTTGAATTAGGGGTTATGACGATCCGATTATTGATAATTTCAGGATCAATGGTCAAAAAGTTAAAATGGTGAGGAAACTGGATGAAAGGTCATGCATTCAAGCAAAGGAAGTTCAAGGATACGAAAGGATTCAATGAGAGCAGAAAATGAGAAAATGAGAAGACCAAAGAGGACCTTCGTGTCCTGGCTACTCTTGTCAGGCCGCCAAAATCTTGACCAGGGCGCAAAAAATGGTACTGTAACATCTCTGCGCCCTGGTCCGCACCTTGGCTTAACATGACCAGACCGTGAGAACATTGATCAGGGCGCCAAAATTGGTACCAAAGCCCGGAAATCGCCCTAGTCTGCGCCCTGACATCACCAACCACACAACCAAAATTGGTACTGAAAGCATTCTCGCATCCTAGTCCGCGTCCTGGCTGCTTTTGCCAGACCCCCTAGGAAGACGAAGAGGCTCCGCGCCTGGTTGCTTTAGTCAGGCCGCCGACCAGGGCGCCCAGACGGAAAATTCTGCTGATTTTCTACTTTCTTAAAGGGAATTTTTGGAGGAAAAAGTTTAGGGTATAAAAAGAAAATTGTAGGGTTTTAAGAGGCATCTCTGGCTAGAAAAATAGGGCTTGAAATTGAAAGTCTTGAGCTAGAGAATGAATGAGGAAATTCATCTACCAAGTGACACCAAGAGTAGAAGTGTTTCAATTTTTCCAGTGGTTTGTAACTCCGACATTAAGATTTCATCTTCGGGTTTAGTTGTTCCCTATCCTTCTTCATGACTCTTTTGTGTAAAACTTGTGTTAGTGGTTTAATGAGTAGCTAAAGACTTTGTGGTGTTATTTGACATTAACTATTGTGTTGTTATCCTTTTCAAATAAATGAATGATGTTTCTTATCAATTCATATGAACTTGTTCCTAATGCTTGTTAGAGCTTGATCAATTCTTGCATGATTTATTGGTGTAAACTAGCTTGAAAAAGTGGTTAATACTAGATTTAGGTTCATATGCCTTAATGAATATTTGCCTAGAAATAGGGTTTATGAATTAGGGAATTAGTGATAAGGGAATTCATGGAACTCTTCTTGCACTTAAGTGACATAAGTGTGAAAATAGAATAGTTATTCTACTAGTGTTAAAATACTTAGTAGTGCTTAACCTTGAGGTTAATTGATTGTAATTGACATTTGTGGATAGCATAGTTACATTAGTGAGGGATAAGATCCCTTTTCAACCCATATTTATTCCATCTAGTAACAGGATAACATAGCTTAGTAACTTTAGTTATTACTCAATTGAATTGAATTGTGACCTTATACATAATTGGATCCATTTGATAAATTGTCATTTCTAGCAAGCCGATCATTGTGGATCGATATTTTTATTACTTGATAGCATAGGTGTATACTTGCACCAGGTGATAGGAAAACAACTGTCAAGTTTTTAGCGTCGTTGCCAGGGTTTGGCACAGCTTAGTTATGATTTTTAAATCAATTGATTCAATTAAGTTGATTTGTGTTTTGCATACTTGTGTTTCATTTAAATCTTTATTGGTTTATGCGTAGGTTCCAAAATCCGGAGCTTATTCCCTACAACTCAAATCTGGAAAGACTAGTGAGGGGAACAAGAAGGAGAACCCTTATGGAGGTGCACGGGGAAGGATCCATAAACGGACTTCAAGGAACGATGGTCAATGAGAGAAGGGAAAGAAATAGAGAGGACCGTGAGGTTAATAATGGAGATAATCAGGGTGGTGGAGACCAAGAGAACCTAAATGGTGGCGAAAGGGAGAATTTAGGTGGAGGTGATGATGTTAATTTTTGGTTCGAATATCGCTTCAACCGCTTTGGGCAACCACCAAATCAAGGCAATGGAGAAAGGATAACCATTAGGGATGCCATTAACCTAATGTAGGGGTAATGCATCATGCTATCTGGCCGCCACCGGTAGAGAATGAAAGCTTTGAGATCAAGCCACCTCACTTCCATTTGATTCAAAACATGGTCCAATTCCACGGATTGCCCACAGAAGATCCTCATGAACATCTAGCCTAATTTTTGAACATGTGCAGTACCTTTCAAATTAAAGGTTTTCATCCGGATGCCATCTTGTTAAGGTTTTTCTCATTCTCATGGAAGAACATAGCCAAACATTGGTTGAATTCACTACCACTGGGGTGTATTACCACGTGGAGGCAATTGTCTGATAGATTCCTCACCAAGTATTTTTCTCCATAAATAACGACAAAGATGAGAAATGATATTAATGCTTTCCAACAACAACTGGAGGAATCATTTAATGATGCTTGGGAAAGATTAAAGGAGTTGGTGAGCAAATGCCCACATCATGGCCTCTCGAAAGCCATCATCATCCAAACCTTCTACATGGGCCTTCTACCTACTTACCAGCTAGTGTTGGATTCGTCGGCCGGTAGGACTTTGATGAACTTAACTCCGGATGAAGCCTATGACAAGATAGAAGATATGACCACTAGTTGTAATAGTTTGAGCATGAGAAGATACCAACTCAAAGGAAGCAAGCGGGGACCTATGACCTAAACAAGGTAGATGCATTAGAAGCATAAGTTGCGGCCATGACAAATCAACTTGTCATCATGAAAGCAACTCTAACCCAACAACCGCAACCAAAAAATATTGTTGATTGCTCAAATGCTAGTGGAGGAGTTGAGATTGAAGAGGGGATGTACCCGGACCTTAGAGCTTAAGCCACTTCCAGGCCATTTAAAGTATGCCTATCTTGGAGAAAACGCCATACTACTAGTCATCATAGCCGCGGATTTGAATGGAAATCAAGAGAATAGGCTCATACAAGTCCTCAAACTCCACAAAGAAGCAATTAGTTGGACTATTGCCGACATCAAGGGCATTAATCCAACTATTTGTATGCACAAAATCCTCATGGAGGAGGACTTCAAGCTAATCATTGAGGCTCAAAGGCGGCTCAACCTAAACATGAAGGAGGTGGTGTAAAAAGAGGTACTAAAACTCCTTAATGTGGGTATAATTTATTCAATTTTCGATAGTGCTTGGGTGAGTTCGGTACAATGTGTGCCGAAGAAAAGCGGTATCACGGTAGTGGAAAACGAGAGCAATGAGTTAATACCAACTAGGGTAGTGACCGATTAGAGAGTGTGTATAGACTATAGAAAACTCAATAAAGCCACTAGGAAGGATCACTTCCACTCCCGTTTATAGACCAAATGCTTGATAGGTTAGGTGGGCATGAGTACTATTGTTTTCTAGATGGATATTCGGGTTACAATCAAATAGCTACTGACCCACTAGATTAAGAGAAAACCACCTTAATTTGTCCCTATGGCACCTTGGCGTATCGAAGGAAGCCTTTTGGTCTATGCAACGCACTCGCAACTTTTCAACATTGCATGATGTCGATATTCTCGGATATGGTAGAACAATCGATAGAAATTTTCATGGATGACTTTTCGGTTTTTGGGATAGATTTTGATAAGTGTTTGAAAACTTTGGAAAGGGTCTTAGTGAAATGTGAGGAGACTAACCTTGTGCTCAATTGGGAAAAATGTCACTTCATGGTGAATGAGGGCATTGTGCTAAGGGATAAAGTCTCTAGGAAGGGTCTAGAGTTTGATAATGTCAAGATTGAATTCATAAAGAAATTACCACCACCAACTTGGATGAAGGGTGTTAGGAGTTTTCTAAGGCACACTCTCATATCACCAAACTCCTATGTGCCTTGCTTGAAAAATATATGTCATTTTGCTTTGATCATTCTTGTTTACAAGCATTTCAGGTGTTGAATGATAAGTTGATCTTAGCTCCGGTCATCATCTCACCGGATTTGTCGTTACCGTTTAAGTTGATGTGTGATGCAAGCGATTATCCAGTTGGTGCGGTCTTAGGGAAAAGAAAAGAGAAAGTGTTCCACATAATCTATTATGCAAGCAAGACTTGAACAGGTGCTCAAGTGAACTACACTACAACCGAGAAAGAGCTCTTGGCGGTTATTTTTGCAATGGACAAGTTTCGGTTCTATTTGATTAGGTATAAGGTTGTAGTGTACACGGATCATACCGCCATTAATTACTTGATGAAGAAGAAATATACAAAGTCTAGATTAATTCGATGGGTGCATTTGCTTCAAGATTTTGACGTAGAGATCAGGAACAAAAGGGGAACAAAAAATCTTGTAGCCGATCACCTTTCTAGGTTGGAAAATGGAATCAAGGACGAAGGAACGATCAAGGAGACTTTCCCCAGATGAGCAGCTCTATTCCTTGAAGAAGTTCTAAGACCCTTAGTATGCGGATTTGGTAAACTTCATCGTGTGCGGAATCGTGCCGGGAGAGTTGTCATACCACCAATAAGAAATTCTTCCATGAAGTAAGGAAATATATTTAGGATGAGCCATATTTTTTCAAGAGAGGGGTCAATCAACTCCTTAGAAGATGCATCCCAACGGAAGAGACCAAAAAAGTAATCAAGAGTTGCCACTCGTCCGAATATGGTGGCCATTTCTCATGCGATTGAACTGCGACTAAAATTCTTCAAGCAGGTTTTTTCTGGCCCTCCCTTTTTAGTGGCACTTAATTGTCCATTGCTCAATGTGATAGGTGTCAAAGGGCCGGAAATATCTCAAGAAAGCATGAGATGCCTCAAAGAGGCATACTAGAGGTCGAACTATTTGATGTATGGGGGTTGGACTTCATGGGGCCCTTTTCCTCATCATTAGGAAATGTTTAAATCTTGGTGGGAGTAGATTATGTCTCCAAATGGGTAGAGGCGAGCGTGGTACTAAGAAATGATGCTAAGGTGGTTGAAAATTTTCTCCGAAAGAACATTTTTACAAGATTTGTTGTACCACGTGCTTTAATAAGCGATGGGGGAACACATTTTTGTAATCACCATATATAGAGGTTGTTGAAGAAATATGGTGTTCATCATAAGGTCACCACCATTTATCACCCACAAGGTTACCACCGCTTATCACCCACAAGCAAGCGGACAAGTTGAGATCTCAAACCGTGAACAAAAGAGGATTTTAGAAAAGACTGTTGGTAGCTCTAGAAGGGATTGGAGTACAAAGCTTGATGAGGTTCTTTGGGCATACCGGACCGTATTCAAGACCTCAATTGGAATGTCCCCATTCAAATTAGTTTATGGGAAAAGTTGTCATCTTTTGGTAGAGTTAGAATATCCTTAGGGCAACAAAATTTCTAAATTTTGATTTGGCAAAGGCGGGAGAGAAGTAAATGCTTCAATTGGAAGAAATGGAGGAGTTTAGAAATAACTCCTATGAAAATGCAAGGATTTACAAAGAGAAGACCAAGAAATGGCATGATAAGATGATTAAAGAAGAACCTTCCAACTGGGACAACAAGTACTACTATTCAATTCAAGATTGAAGTTGTTCCCCGGAAAGCTAAGGTCAAGGTGGTCGGGTCCATTCACAGTTAATCACGTTTATCCATCCTGAGCAGTGGGAGTAAAAGATGAGAGGGATGGAAATCTTTTTACGGTTAATGGTCAGTTCTTAAAAGTGTATCAATGAGGTGATACTTCATGGAAGGTGGCTCACCTTCTCGATAATCCGTAAAGTGGTTGATCGTCGAGTTTAATGACATTAAACAAAGTCTTATTGTATTATTAAATTTCTTTTTCACCCCAATTTGATACAATTTGAGTTGAAATAATGAAGGTAAGAAATGGAGAAGGTGATGGAGGCATTCAAGGGCGAAAATGCATGATTTTTAGCTAAATTAGGGGTCTGGGCATCCTAGTCGGCGGCTTTGTTAGGGAACCAAGGCGACTAATAGGACGTAGAAAGCAAAACAAAGGTAAATTCCAGTCCCCGCACCCTGGTCACTTAGACCGGGCCGTTGACTAGGGCACACAATGGAGTCAGGGCTACACTACCACTTTTCGCATCCTGATCCGCGTCCTGGTTAATTAAACCAGGCCGGTTTCCAGAGCGCCTTAATACCCACGGTACCATTTTTTGCGCCCTGGTCACTTCGACTAGGCCGCGAACCATGGCGTCATTTGACTCATAGTACAAAAATTTGCCCCCTAGTCAGCGCCCTAATCACTTGACCAGGACGTCGACCAGGCCGCAGAAGTTGGAATCAGGAGTTACGATACCACTTTTTTCTCCCTAGTCACTTAGACCAAGCCGCATACCAGGACATCGAGGTACCGTTTTGCCTAAATTTTGCGATTACGCGCCCTAGTAACAGTGACGAGGGCGTCGACCAGAGCGTCTGTCACGTCTGTAAGATGAGGCTATTTAATCTTTCGTATTTTAGAAATTTATTTTTTTATTTGAATTTTATTTATTTTTTTAATTATTTTCGTTCAAAAGTAAAATGGGTATTTTAAAAATATTGACTTTCCGGTTTGACTAATTTGACTGTTATAATTATTATTCAATTTGGGTCATCCTAAAACTAAAGGGATTATTGTAGGTTTGTGGTAATATTTGTCATTCATATATAAGTGAAAATAAAGGCTTTTAGAATCATTCTTTTCCGCGTCCTAAGAATTGATTTTTACGTGTTCATCTTTTTCTCTCAAACCAAAACCTTAGCCGCGGATTCCGAGACACTCGCTTTTTTAGATTTTAAATTGCGGATTTGTTTGATCGTTGATCTCTCTTGTTCTAGGTATGGATTTTTTTTATCTCTTTTTGTTTTAAACTCACTTTAATGTTAATTTGGGACCTCTTTATTTAATTAGGGTTTGGCAAATTGGGGTTTAATTTCAATTGATTTTGGGTTTTAAAACCCTTGATTTTAATACATGTGATTTGGGTCTTTTGGGTTTAATTTGGGATTCCAATCGCTGCTCTAATTTGTAAACCCTAACTTTCTAGAATTTGGGAATTTATGTATGATATTCTTAATTTTACTTAGATCAAATTGGGGATCATCAACCTGAGTAATTTTGGTTATTTTTGGATTAGCGAACAAGGTTAGTATCCATGTTTATGCCATCACGATTATATGTTTATGCGAATTTAGATTAATTTAATATGAAACTGAAACTATGAATTGGATTATTGCTGCTGCATTTGAATAGTGACTTCTGGAAGTTATCTGTTGATTTAATCAGTAATCTGTCATTTGATTTGGCAAATTTTTTTATTATTTGTCTACTCTGCTTCTTAAATGTGGATATATTAATTGATAATTCATAATTATCTAATAAACCGGAATCTTAAACTCTATAATCTGTTAAAAGTCTTGTCCTAAATTAATACGATAAGACCAGCATGTTATAGGGAAAACTAGATGTATACATCGATGCGCGAGAGCGTATTTGGCCTTGATTGCCAACCTATTCTCTGGATGCTACGACATCATTCTGGGGCTTTGCTCATGTCTGGATGTGACGACGTCACTTCAAGGATCTTTTATCCATTTCAGAGGGTTTTACCTTATCTCTGTATGTTTCTATTCCCGATTTCTGTTATTAAGTTAAGGACATGCCTGGTAAGTTAAATATCATATAATAATCTAACATCTATTATATTAAAACTGTTTCTGCTTCTGCTTATGGATGTCTGATATGAACTACTCTGATTTTTGTCAGCAGATTGTTATGTTGGGTTATAACTTTTGGGTAGTATGATTTTGACTTCCTACTGGCCATAAGCGATAGGAATAAACCTAAATAGATGATTAGAGCTTGAATAGCGAAAATCATAGTTTGAAATAAGCTGAAAATGTGCCCAGTGGCCCTGACCGAACAAGTAACCAAATTTTTAACTGAATTGTCACTTAAATTACACTTAGAAGGTAGATTGGTCTCTGGCCGAACTTTTTACCGAGCTACTTATCGAATTGTCAATTCGGTGAGCCATGTGACCTACAGAAATACTCCCTAGCCGAACTTAGTACCGAATTAGTTACCGAATTGTAGTTTGGTATAGTCTTAGGAGACAATCAATATCCCTAACCGAACTTCTTACCGAGTTGAGTACCGAATGATAATTCAATGTGTCTCTCAGATTACAAAACTATCTGACTAAATTGTATGCCGATTTTGATACCGAACTATCACTTAGATCACTGCAGACTTGAATAATCGTTTTATGATCGAACTAGTTGTCAGACTCCTTACCGAAATACAATTCGGTAACTCTGGTAATGCTTCCTGGCCGAGCTACGTATCGATCTGCGTACCGAATTCACAGTTCGGTATCTGTCACTCCCTTTGAAATAATTTGAAAACTTTTAAGCTGCTTTCATACGGTAATTGCAATAATCTGTAATCACTTATCCTGGATAACTTAAAGGGGATTGTAATCGGGATAAATTTGTTTTATAATCAACTTGTTTGCTCATGTATGTAATCCCCCTTGGTTGTTCACTAATCTGCATACATGTGTGACATTTTATTTGTTAAGTAAGACGCATCCTATGTGTGCTTGTTGGGTATTGGCTTACTAACTAGACATCGATAGTTTGACCCTTCATGGTTTATATTTTTGTTTTGTATGTTTTTTAACCCGTTTGGGATGGAAATTGCTGAGTTCAGACAGTCAGGTGGAATAGCCGGATATCACTCGCATGTCAGCATCAAGCATTGTCTGGGATCTTTGAAATACTTTTTTTTCATTGTTATTACATTTTGATTTTGAACTTAGTTTAGAAATTTGTAACCGCTTCTTATTTTTGGGTAATTTAGAATAGTCAATTTTGAATAACTTCAATATTGGTTATTTTTATTGGAACTTGTAATTGAATTTTCAGATTTAGAACTCTCTTTCTATTATATTGAGAATCTTTTAATTATCGATTTTTAATATTATATCTGCTTCGTACGTTGTTATATCTGTCTGTCCACTCAAATTTGCACGTGGCATTCAGTCTCCGCATCCCTTCTGTCAGGGTAGGGGTTCGGGTGTTACAACGCCCAGTCGAGTCTAAAGGTTAAAAAAATACAATTTTAAACAAAACAAAAACACATTCTTCTCCATTCTCTTTGACGAATACGCACAATACTCATCTTCACACACATTCAAATGACGATTCAAGGTTGTTTACCCCTCCTAATCCACACACAATCAATTTGTATATGATCCCTCTCATTTTCTCTCCAATCTCAAGGTAAGAACTAAACCTTAACACTTTCAATTTGGGGGTTTTCTTTGAATGGAAAATTTTATGTTTAACTATTGCCTTATTTGATAATTCTTATGGTGAATTGGTGAGGAATAGGGTAATTTGTGTTTGTAGAAACGATGCTAAGCCTTAACGTGAATGTTTTAGTTCTACCATTGCTGCTTGGAATTGGTTGATCTTAGAGCTGATAAATTTATCTGAGATTGTTGTTGGATTACTGCTTTAATTGATGAGAATGTGAATTGGATGGCATTGTGATTGATTATTTGATTGTCTTGTGTTGACTACTTGTGAGTTTCTCTGCCATTTTGCTTCCAAAATGCTGCTGAAACTGATAATTTGATTGTGATTGGTAGTAAATTGCTGCTAGTTATTAAGAACGAGTTATAAATAGCATTGTGATTGTATTTGTAATTGTATTGTGTTGGCTATGTTGGGATTTACTATTGGAATTCTGTCGAAATGCTGCTAAAATTTAGGAAGAGACTTGGTGACAATGTTTTGAAGTGTATAGGAATAGCAGTAGGGTCAAGTTAAGGCAGTCATAGTGGTCCTCTTGTTACTTACTTGGGAATTACATCATAAATGAACATGCTGCTAGATAGATTTTGTGGCTAAGATTTGCTCTTAACTTTTTGCCATATTCTTTGGTGATATTTAGCTGATTATGTTAGTTATTCGTGTTATGACCATGGTGAGGCAATGATTAGCTGCAATAAAATTATATCCTCCACCATTTTCTTAATCCATGAAGCTTATTCATTGTTGGTTTTATTATTGTAGATGGTGCACTCTGAAGCTTGTGAAACTAGCAGCCAGAAGAAGGATAAGGCCGAAGCAAGCAAGAATTATGAAAAGAAGCAAGGGTCTAATGCAATTCGGTTTACCAGGAAGCTGGCTGCTGAAGTGATAGTGGAGCAAGAGAGGGCCATGGATTTGGAGGACCTGAGCGGTCAACTGAACATCATTCAGCTAGTTGTGGAGTTACATGAGTGGCAGAAAATAATAAAAATAAAGGGGCAACACAATTTAAGCTGGGTGACCGAGTTCTTAGCTTCCACACACCCGGAAGACTTTGTAGACAAAAAGGGAGTGATAGTTAGAAAGAAGAAGGTGAAATTCACTCCAAAGGGGATCAACGAGTTCTATAGGACTGGAGCTTCAAGAATGATCCCAACTACTAGAATAGTTTCCCTTTTCGCAATACACCTGTGGAGAACATCACAGCTGACTTCGTCCAGGACTTGAGAGCTTATCCGATAGAACCCTGGATTTTAGAGAACAACAAGGTGAACCATCATGAGTTGACATGCAAAGTAGCCCTCTAGAACTTGGTTCTAAGACACAACATTCTCCCTTGCTAAAAAAATCAAGAACTCACCCCTCTCAAGACAAGAGTGCTAAAGTGCATTGCAAATGATCTCCCTTTCGACTTGGGAGAGATCATGTGTCAATTTCTAAGAGAGCTCTACCTCAAGCCAAACTTGGCGCGTATTGGTTTTCCCCACCTCATCACCGCTCTATGCAAGCAAGCAGGGGTTTGAGAGGAACCAAAGGATGAGTATAGGTATTCGAGTAAGAACTTTAGGAAATGAGATTGGGACCAAATTATGAGATATAGAGATGATAGAGCGTATGAAGCCGAATGTATCTCTCGTTGTGGCCCCAGCAGAAGAGAGATCAAGTGTCACTGCAAAGTAGAAGCGGTGGTAAAGGCAGCAACACGAGCAGGTGAGCAGCAGATGGTACCCTTCCAAACCATTCCTAAGGAGCAGCAACATAGCTACAACCAGAGCCCATGTCAGCACAGCCTACCTCAGCAAAGCCATTTCCAGCAGCCTCCGCTTTAATAGAGTTATTTTACTACATATCAGTTTGATGTTATCACTGGTATGTTCACTTCTATGTAGGCGCAGCAAACTACATTTTATGAGCGCACGGACCAAAGGCTGGATAGATTGGAAGATAAGGTCGATGCAAACAGTCAAAGAATTGATCTGCTTCGCGCTCAGATGGATAGTTGGACAAGTTTCTGGCATGATGGGCCATAGCAGTATACACCAACCTCCACCAGCTTTTAGCTCAGGAGCAGGAGAGAGCTTTAGACGTGGAAAGACGCCGATGGATTCAGATTAGTACGCCGAAGTTTATGGTCGTTCCTTTCCTCTATCATTTTGTTCATATATTCACTATTTTTATTTAGCTTTCCTTGTTGAATTTAACTATTATTTTGGGTTGTTTTTGTTGCTTTAAACTTGGATTTTAGTTGGATGGTGTTAGTATTTAATAGAAGTGCTGAAATCTTTTTATCTTTATAATGAGTTTGTGAGTGTGTGGATGGTTTTTCTCTCTATAACATTGAGGATAATGTCACATTCAAGTTGGAGGTGGTGTACATATGCACTAAGTGTTGCATTATGTTTTCCAAATTTTACACTCATTGCATTTTTCATCCATTGTAAGTAAGAGTTGTATTGCATTGTAAATAGGTTTTGCATTTGCATTCAATTAAAAAAAACCTATTTTTTTCAACAACTCGCAACGGTGCTTTAATGAACATGAGCATATGATTTTCAATAAAGGATTTGCATCAAGGCAAATAGAACCCACTCTTTCGAAAGAAAAAAAAAACTCGTTTTTAATTTAGAAAGAACCAAAAATGAATCCTTAGTGAGTGGGTATCGTAGTGGAGATTACATGGTGAGATTTTGAGACATAACCCGCATTTTTGTTGAGTGTGTATTTATTTCTTCAATTCCATACACATCTTTTTCATTCATTCATTTAAAGACCCAATCTAGGATTGCATGAAATTCATGGGCATTCCTTAAGTGTATAGGCATGGATTGAGTCATGAGTGAGCATTAAAACCAACTCAATGAATTGATTTGGGCACCGTGAGGGAGAGATACTCAAAGAGAAATGTCCAATCATCATATTCACCCTTTCTAAATGAAATTAAACTAGAAAACCTGAAGAAAATTGTTAGCAAATCTACCCTCTACCTTTTCTTATCCTAGCACCATTAGAATTTTGTTAAATCATGGGCTCTTGTGTAAGAAAGCTGGAAGGAGTTAACACAATGTAAGTTGGGGGTAGCTGATTGTATTTTGGTCCAATGAGGATAACATTCGATGTTGTTTGGAAAGTTGAGAAAGGTTTTATAAAATAAAAAAAAAGTTGCAAAAGACAAAGAAAAGAAACAACAAACTTGTGAAATAAAGGGAAATTGCCCTTTAGTAGTCATACTCTAAGAAGGGGAGGAATACCAAAAATTTAAAAGGGGTAGAAGAAGAAAGTGAGGGAATTCCTTAAGCAAGAGTCCTATTTGACCAAACATATACCAATCCTATCTAATTCTTTCTAAATCTTTTGACAACCTAAACCAAACCCAACCATAACTAAAAACATCTCAATTGATCCTTGAAGCGCGAATTGAGCTTACTCATACTTTGAGATCCTTGAGCGCCATATAGTATCCATGCATTTTCATTTTATAAGGTCGATGATAATTCAAGTTCCTACATTTTTATCCTTATGCGCTTAAAAGTCGTGGTAGTTCTTTTCTTGTTCCATTAATATTATCACTCTTACCTAACTACCACTTTTGTTGAGAGAACTCTAGGATTCGAGAGTATAATGCCAAGGAGAGCTCCTGTGAGTTGTAGAATCGAAGCGAACTTGATTCCACTCCTAGGGTAACTTAGGTGCACTATAGAGGAATTCGAGTTTTCAAAATAAAGATTAGAAATGAATTGTTGGTTAGTAGCCTATTGCTTCCTATTATTGCTCTGGTGGAGTTCATGCTGCACATTTTCATCGAAAATTAATTATGCATTTTAACGTTTGTGGGTATCGTTCTTATAAGCCCTCACGAGACAAAACTCCTCCATTAAGGACACTTAATGGTTTAAATGTGTCATGAGCTAAATGTCACCGAGTAACCCACGAAAGTGTTCTTTTAAATTGAGTCTAGCATTTAGAGTAAATAAGCATGAAATGTTGCATTCTTCTTCCTTTCGACTTGCTCGGGGCGAGTAAGGATTTAAGTTGGGGTATTTTGATAGTTGCTTTATTATTCAAAAACTTAGACTCTATTTTGCTAGATTTTTGCTTGAATTAGGGGCTATGACGATCCAATTACTGATAATTTCAGGATCAATGGTCAAGAAGTCAAAATTGTGAGAAAACTAAATGAAAGGCGCCAAAATCTTGACTAGGGCGTCAAAAATGGTATCGTAGCAACTCCGCGCCCTGGCTCAACATGACCATGTCGCGAGAACATTGACCAGGGGCGCCAAAATTGGTATCGAATCCTGGAAAACACCCTGGTCCGTGCCCTGGCATCACTAACCACGCTGCCGAAATTAGTACCGAAAGCATTCTCGCGTCCTGGTCCGCGCCCTGGTTGCTTTTTCTAGGCCGCCGAACAGGCCGTCTAGGAAGACGAAGAGGCTCAGAGCTATGGCTTCTTTAGCTAGGCCGCCGACCAGGGCGCCTAAACAAAAAATTTTGCTGATTTTTGACTTTCTTGAAGGGCATTTTCAAGAGAAAAAAATTTAGGGTATAAAATGAAAATTGTAGGGTTTTGAGAGGCGTCTCTGGCTAGAAAAATAGGGCTTGAAATTGAAAAGTTTTAAGTTAGAGAATGAAGGAGGAAATTCATCTACCAAGTGACACTAATAGTAGAAGTGTTACAATTTTTCCAGCGGGTTGCAACTCCGACATCAAGATTTCATCTTTGCATTAAGTTATTCCCTATCCTTCTACATGACTCTTTTGTGTAAATCTTGTGTTAGTGAATCAATGAGTAGCTAAAGACTTTGTGGGGTTCTTTGAACCTTAACTATTTTGACTTTTGTTATCCTTTTCAAATGAATGAATGATGTTTCTTATCAATTTATATGAATTTGTTTCTAATGCTTGTTAGAGCTTGATCAAATCTTGCATGATTTATTGGTGTAAACTAGCTTGAAAAAGTGGTTAATGCTAGATTTAGGTTCATATGTGTTAATGAATATTTGCCTATAAATAGGGTCTATGAATTAGGGAATTAATGATAGGGGAATTCATGGAACTCTTCTTTCACTTAAGTGAAAAGTGTGAAAATAGAATAGTTATGCTACTAGTGTGAAAATACTTAGTAGTGCTTAACATTGAGGTTAATTGATTGCAATTGACATTTGTGAATAACATAGTTGCATTAATGAGGGGATAAGAGCCCCATTCAACCCATATTCATTCCATCTAGTGAAGACCATAGCTTAGTAACTTTAGTTATTACCCAATGGAATTGAATTGTAACCTTATACTGAATTGAATCCATTTGATAAATTTTCATTTCTAGCAAGTCAATCTCTGTTGATCGATATTTTTATTAGTTGATGATATAGGTGTATACTTGCACTAGATGATAGGAAAACAACCATCAGAGATGAGGCCTCAAGTTGGAAATACAAGTAAATCCAACACTTGAAGCTTGTTGCCTATGTTGTTCTTCATTTGAGCTTAAAGGGTTATTTTGTAAAATTATGCTATTGAAAAATAAAAATAAAAGTAAAAAGTGAATTAACATTAAGATTATATCAATCTGCTATCATTTTTACTAATAATGCAGCAATTAGGGTGAAAATGAGTCGAGTTCGCTCGTGAATGTTCGAGCCCGCCTTGTCTAAAGTTTGGTTCGATCTCGGATTCAAACAAACTTCTGGTGGGTCAAGTCCGAACTTAAATGAGTCGAGCCTCGAGTTTCAAAATTAAAAGCTTGCGAGCATGGCGAGCCTATATGAACCTATTATATATATATATATATATATTAAATTATTATTTAATATACTTTAACGAATCGAGCTCGAGTCCGAGTTAGTATATAAGCTCGCGAGCCGAAACCTATATAAGCTCGAGCTCAGATGAGCTCGAATACACCTCTAACAGCAACATGATACAACATTTGTGTATATTTGTGATGTCTTTTTTGAACTATAAAAGCAACAACATGTTTAGCTTAATTCTACAACTTTTGGTGTGGCCATTTTATTGTCAATTTTACAATACTACGTTTACATTTTTTTACTATAATATCTCAATATAAACAAAAACAATAGCGAAAAAGAACTTCAAAATATTGGCAAAAAACAATATAATCTATTATATTTAATTGACACATTTGATAAGATTTATAAGAATTCAAATGAATTGCTTGTACCTATTCACAAAATAAGTTAAAATAATTTATTATACTTAATTGACGAATTTGATAAGATTTACAAGGATTCAAATGGATTACTTTTACCTATTCACAAAATAAATTAGTGTAGAAACCTTAATATGTTACAACCTAACAACATTTACATCATATAACATGCATTTTAACCAACAAAACCTTTTTAGCAGCATTTACATCATATAACATGCATTTTAACCAACAAAACCTTCAAAAAAAACCTAGCAGGTACTAATTACCTAACTCAATGTGCTACTGATTTAAACCTTCAATAGACCTCATCTTCATAATACCCACCATCATAGTAACTACAACTACGTGCTTCCAATTGAATGAAGTTATCATGCTTTGGTCGATCAATTATCAACTGTACTAAACTTCAAATATTGTCTCAAGTATTATGTAACAACCTCACCTTCATAATTCTTCACTTTATAAAGAAACTCCAAATATCCCTTTTGGCTCGACTATCGAACTTAACATCAACCAAACGGAAGAAATTATAGCCTCTATGATTTTATACATCAAATAAATAAATGTATTATAGTAAACTAGCAAATTAAATTTAACCAAGTGACGGGTGTCGAATCCGTCAGTATTTAATTAACCTGCAAATACAAATAATTGTAGCAAACAGGGTCGATCCACAGAGAACGGAAATTAATAAATGTATCGTATTGACCAAATCAAAATAAGTGGGGGGTTTCGAGATTATGCGAGTATTTAAAATAAATCTAAATCGGAGATTAAAAATCAATTATAATTAAACATCCAGCTAAGTCAATTTATTCGAATCAGGTGTTGATCATCGAAGTTAAAAATATCTATGTTGTTTAATAGTCGCAGTTATAGTTATTGACAACGTGCCTAATAACCAATCTTTTCCTAGATAGATTGACCGGGTACGACCCTTTGAATCAATCACTAACCTAACACGTAGATTGCATTATGAATTAGAAAAGACCCGTGACCATAACCAATTGAATCGGTACGACCATTCTTGAATTATGATTATACACTCTCAACACTACCTAGGTCAAATTAACTACGAGCTATTTGACATGCAATGTGTTAAGCCTAATTAACCAATCAATTGCGCACTTAATTAATTAATCAGAATCAACATGTGCATTTAACCATGCCCATAGAGAGTGCATAAATATCAAACAATATAGCAGAATAAAACAATTCTCACAACACGGTAATTAGAATTGACTTAGCTGGATGAGGTTCGTTTAGCTCCTCATGGGCGCGGCGAACTTCATTTGCTTAATATAATTGATCGTTCAAGAGAGAATAAAAACCCAGAGTATTTTCTGTTTCTCTCGATAAAAATTCGCCATCAAAAGGAAGGGGAGAATAGTTTTACAATCGTCTCTTCCTAAGATAAATCCTCCCCAGAAAATCTAAAACGAACTCGTAAAAATCTCTAAATCAAAATCTCATTCGTTCAGATCACAATTTAAATTTTAGAATTAAAAATATAACAACTCTGATAAAATTGACTTGGTCTTGTTGACTTGTCTTTAGCAAATCCAGCTTTAAACCCCCAGAATTCTTCAATACTTCACAATTGCCTCCTAACTGTCAACAAATACAAAAATAGAGCAATTAGATAGTATATATTCAATAATGTCCCCGAATTGTAAATAAAATAAGGTAGAAATGTTGTGCATTTCATGCCCAATCACCAAGGAAAATCAAACTAATCCTATCTAGTCAGTATGCTACAGACCTTCTTTGTGGTTTGCTCGAGTCTATAAACCCTTAATATTATATTCTTCCTACACTAACAAAAGTTTGATTAGATCTCTTCTTCCGTGGAGACTAAAAAATTAAGGATTTAACAACAAAATGAGGATGTGAAATTCGATTTTACTATTCTAAGGAAAGATTAGGTTGTTAGGCGCGATGTCAACAACTATAACCGGGTTTATTGAATTAACATAATTTATTTTTAGTTTCACTAATCAATACAGAACTGCTTTGATTGACTTTACTGGATTGTTTACTTTATTTGATTTTTATTTATTTCTTTTTAGTTTGTTAATGAAATCAAATCTTAAAACCCCCTATTCTATTTTTCTGCTAAACCGATCATTCAAAAAGTAAAATTAATTACTGTTCTCCATGGAATCGACCCTGCTTGCCGCTACTACAGCTATTAAAAGAAATTAGTTATTTTTGACAAATTCGACACACGTCAATTATCTCACATTGGTTAGTCTGTGCACAGACATCAACCCATATATGTAATTACATGTTGAATCATGAATTTGATGTTGGGTTGATCTAGAATCGCCATTGATAACTATTTTAGGCAATATAGTATGATTGTTTTTTATCAATAGTGAAGGTAGTTTTGTTAATTTGAACAATTATCCGTTGATCTTTTGCTGCATGATTTGATTATGATCTGTCTTTTATAAATTTTGAAATTCACAATAATGAGTGGTGTTGTGATCACTTTTAGTTTCAATATTATGTTATTGATATTTAGGGTGTTATATGTTTGAGTTATGTGTTGTCTTTCCTTGTTAGAAACAGTCTTGGATGAACCTTTAGTTTTTCTTATGAATATTCATTATTTATGATGAAGAATAACATAATCGTGTGAACATTCATTATGATGAAATCTGAGCCATAATGTATTTTTAATTTATTTTATGATATCACCGTAATTCAAGTACATGCCTCCTTTAAGGTTATCATTAACTAATAGGATAGGTCATGTTATGTCGTTGGAGATGTTGTGTCAGAGGTATTTGATAAAGGGGTGGGTTTTAGCAGGTATGCAGAATTATATACTCGAAGAAGGGAATTGATAGGGAAAGATTTGATATATTTTTGTACTTCTTGTACCATAAACCTGGTGTTTCAGTTAGAAGATTTTATATTCGCGATGATAGTGGGTTTAAATTTGCACGATTAAATGACAATCCGTTGGAAATATAAGTTGCGAAGATGGAAAAGATCATCTGTATCGATGGAATGCACGTATACATGGATTGGTAATTAATTGTATGCAGACAATAGTATACTTATACATGACGGCGAAAATTTTGCCAACACACATCATAATAATCCTTGCAATTCGTTTTAAAATTTATAAACTCAAAAATTTATTTATTAATAAATTATAAAATATATCCATAAATATTTTGCAAGCCCTGACGGTGTAATTTGCTAGTTATAAAATATTAGGGTTATTTCCAAAAACCACCCAATTTTTCAAATATTTTACTTCTAGCACCCGGTTTTGCAAACTTATACTAAACCACCCCCAAAACCACCCAAAATTAAAACCACTAGTGGTTTTGGTGAGGTGTATGTGGTTTTGGTGAGGTATAGGTGGTTTTTGTGTTTTGAAGTGGTTTTTGTGTGGTTTTACTAATTATTTAGTTTTAATAATTTTTAAATTTTTGATTTAATATTTTTAGTAAATTTTTAAATATTTTATTAAATAATTTAATTTTTTTATATAGTTTTAGAAATTTTTAATTTTTAATTCATTAACTTTAGTAATTTATAGTTTTAATTTCTTACTTTTATTATTACTAAACTACAACTAGTATCAATAATTTTTAAAATTTTTAATTCTTTTTATTTAATTGGCTTAATAATTTTAATAATTTTTATTTTCAACCTTTAATTTTTAATTTCTATACATACAACCGAAAATTTCTAATTCAAATAGTTTTTTAATGAAAAATTGAGTTTTATTTTTATATTTATTTTTTCAAAAATAAAATAACTATTAAATATATCAATATTTTTAATTATTTTTCAATCTTAAATATTTTTTATTTTTTATATATATTTTTAAGACCTATAAAGTTATAATACAATAAAATATAAAATTTTTTAATAAATTTTCAAACATACTTATAATTAAATAATCTCTTACAACAGGTTTTAGTAAATTAAAAAATAAAATTTAAATAAAAAATTATTAGATATATTTAACCAAATATTTAAAAATGATTAAATCTACATAATATTTTTTTAATTTAGTAAATTTTAAAAATAAAAATTAAAACTGAAATTATTAAAAAAGTATTAAATTATATAATAATTTATTTTAGTTTAGTAAAATTTTAAATAAAAAATATTTAAATTTTAGTTAAATTATTAAACAAAAAATTTAATAATTATTAAAATTAAATACTTAGCAAAACCACTCAAAAATACAAAAATCACTCGATAACACAAAAACCAACCACACCCCACCAAAACCA
>CM062394.1:22844287-23025000 GCA_031304145.1 Cardiospermum halicacabum | reverse complement strand
CTATTTTATATGGGGCAACACCATTTAAGCACAACTCATGGAAACTAACAATATAATCATGATTAACTGGAAACATATCCAAGTCACACATTCAGAATTCTGATTGAATATATAAAGAAAAGTTCAACTTCAATAGCCTTGCAACTCACTCAAGTAACCATCAAAAGTAAAGGAGTCTCTTCCTATCACAATAAACTCAGATCAGCAGGCACCTTCATAATTCCTATACAAGATCTCCATATTTTCATTTCTCCTTGAAATTCTTCAAGATTTCCACAAGGCCGCCATCAGCAAGCAAATCTATCTACTTAACTATTTGATATATAGAAACCTTCCACTTCCAGATAGAGAGTCACTCATCATCAATATGATTATCCCATTGTACAGATCATGAACATATATAACTTGATGCTGTCCTTTCCACATAAAATAACCACAAAACCCACATACACTATCCTTGAACATTTCATACCTAAAGCAGATGAAGTCTATCGAAACCATAAGCAATACGATATTCTTAATTCATGTCCTCCATAATGTCACCTAACTAAACACAAAAACTCACAATATTCTACTGACAAAAAAATTAACCAAAAGGATGGCTGTACAACAGGATGCATGACATCAATCAAAAGCATAATAAATATACTCAATGAAGTATTGCAAAAGGAAGCAAACAAAGTATCCAACTGCAACCATTATATTCTGAAAGTCACAGCCTGCTTCAGCATCTCCAAGAGCACCTATGCATAATTATGTGAGTGAACATTAGCATATCAGAATTTATCATCGGACTTAGGAACCAGTTGAAATACGGAAGTGCACTGGAATTACCAGAATTTATGATTAAGCCTAGTAGTAATAGCCACCTCTGTATGAGTGATCATCTCCATGATAAGGTGGATATGCACCATACTGCAAAAATGAAACTAGCATACACATCATGCCATCTTTAATTAAAAGGAAATAAATACTAAGGACAGGAGCTTACATTAGTACGATAATAATCCTCAGGGTGGAGACCAGTGCCGGTCCCAAAACTTTCTGAAACATACGAAAATAGAGGTCAGCAATGTGACAATACAATAAAACATAAAGGTAATAAGTTCAAAACTGAACAAAAAGTACGTGCCAGATGTTATTATCTGAAACACATACCATGATAACGATTTCCATGAAATGGAACAGCTGGATCATTGTAATCCATTCGTGGACGTTGTCTGCTTGGTCCCATATAATCAGGACCATGGTCCTACAAGCAGAAATAAATTAAAGATCACTTAGGGGAACAAATTCATGAAACAGATAAATAAAGAGAAAGGAAAGTTTAACGAGGGAACATAATAGATCAAACTGATATTACCATTGCATAAAATGGACGTTTTACTCCATGCCTACGGTCATCATAAAAGTAAGAATCATTAGATGGTCTTCCAATAAATGGTCTGTCAAAGTCTTCTTCCGGATAAAATGGATGTGTTCTATAAGGCATATGATGATCCATGTGCGCAAAATGCTCTCTATCAGGACCATGGTGCCAGTGTCTATTGGGATTAGGCCTTGATGGACCAGCTTCAACCACAGCTCTGTCAGCTGTATGATGACCTCTGAAGGAACCTCTCCTTCCACCTGTAACTGTAAGGGTAAGATTTATCTGATAAATTCAATCAGCCCTTATGTGTTCCACAACAATCGCACAGCATGCCTTGTTGCAATTCACAAGAGCGCGCACACATATTCAAAGGAACAGAAAAAGAAAGACAAAGATAACCTCGTGCAATATATGGCCTTCCAGGAAAGTCATTGTATCTATTACCAAAACCATGCTCATAGTGAGCCATTCTAGTAAATTGACCACGCCCGTGAGGATGAAAGCCTCTACCACGATGGGAATTTGCTGGATGAAAGTGATGTCCACCATGCCCTAAACCTCTTCCTATAAGTCATTGAGACACTACATTAGAGGGAAATAGCAAGTTGCTTATACTCCAAAATCTTAATACCTAGATCATTAACAAGTACCAGATCTGGAGAAGGTTGCACCACCACCACGATCAATTCGAAATCCCCCTGAAAGTCCACCTTTCACTGCCTGAATTTTTGGCATAGGATTTGACAGCCTTGCTTTCAATTTAATCTAGGAGCACATGCAATGAAAAGAAAACATTCAATAACATATTTGATGAACTAAGAAAAGTATATCCTCAGTCATGCTCCCAACAAATGATGTAAACTTTCCTTAAAGCCTAAATGGTAAAAGTCAAAGTGCATATATAATAAAAGAGACCTAAGGCATGAATCAAGTTAATAGGGAAAGACTAAACAAGAAGAAAAACATCATATATACATCCAGTTTCATCTTGAAAAGGAGAACAATGAAGAACTTCTTTAAGTGAATTAATTCATATCTACTAATCACTAGTTTAAATAAGGTAAATTCATAACACATGAAAATTTAAGAACAGGGAAAAAAATGTTCAATTTCATCATAATGTGCATCAAGTTTCAAACTATTACCTTTGAGCTTCCATCAACTATTTCTTTACTATTTATGCCACTGATGCAACCAACAGCAGCTTCATGAGTTGAAAAATCAACAAATCCGTAGTCCTTCCTCTTAGCAGATGACATATTCCGGGCAAGAACAATCCTAACAATCTCCCCATACCCACTTATGTGTTCCCTAACCTGGTCTTCAGTCCAATGAGGGGGAACACCATCAAGAAATATTGTCTTTACCTGGGCCATTACTTCTGGGTCAGGCTCACGTAACGGTTCAGCAAAAGCTACTTTGACAGTTCTTTCTTGGTGGCCAAATACGACATCAGGCTTCTGAAGTCTCTTGTACGCAGCCATGGCATCGACATGACAAGAGAACTCAACAAAAGCAAATCCACGACTCAAACCATCATGTTGAACGTCTGGGACAAGTGTAATGTTCTCAACACCTTCAAGGCCATAATCTTTCATCTTTTGCTTGATCTGCCAACCCACATAACATCAAGAATAAATAGTCAATCATGAGAAGTTAACCACAGTACAAGCTACGGATACTTACAGCTTCTTTTGTCCATGTATTGCAGATGTTTCCCACAAACAAAGTGTCATTGTCCTCGCTCGGAGCAGTCCCACATCGTTTTCCACATATCTGTCAAGTTGAAAAGTTAGGAGAAGTGGTAAGCAAATGTAGGGGTGAAGAAGCTATAGCTGCTTACCACAGGGTTTTTCATCTCAGATAAAGCCTTCTTAGCGTGCTCCTTATTTGTAAACTTCACAAACGCATACCCCTTATTTTTATTGGTAGAAAAATTCTTGTGCAACCGAACTTCAACTATCTCACCAATCCTCTCAAAAACTTGCTTCACATCCTCCTCTGTCGCATCACGATCCAACCCACCAACAAATATCTCAAGTTCTTTCTTAATCCTGCGATCATTTGTGATAGCTTTTAGTTCTCTGCGCTCTTCTTCCAATATATCAGTCTCTTCAGTGGGTTCATCCATATCATCCTCAGGGAACTCATCCTCCTCATGATCTCCATAGTCTACCTTATCACCATACTCCTCAAACCCCTCATAACCACTGTAGTCATCCTGCTGCATATTAGCCCCTCCTTGCTGCAAATCCCCTTCCAACTTGTCTACCTTATCACCAGAATTGGTTTGAGGCTCAACTTTTTCATTAACAAGTTCTGTTTCTTCCTCCTCCTCCGGATCAAGCTCTTCTTCATCCTCATTCTCAAAACTAGGCACCAGCACTGGTGCATCTTGCCTAGTAGAATCCCTTTTCTCTTTCTCCTTTTGGGTAGGTTCTATTCTCTCATCAGATTTTCCAACATCAACAATAGTTGATCCTTTTGGCTTCACAGAGTCCCCCTTATTTTCAGCAGGATCCATTGCTATATCCACCTCTGCCTCCTTAAGAGATACTTTTTCATTGTCTTTAACTGCAACTTCTTCCAATTTTTCCTTTTGGATTGATTCTTTACTCTCATCCGATTCCCCAACCTCCACAATGATCGATTCTTCTAGCTTCATAGAATCCCCTTTCTTTTCAGTAGGATCCACTGCCATAACTACATCCACCTCCTTAGAAGATGATTCTACATTCTCTTTGTTTGTAGTTTCTTCATCTTTTTCCTCTTGGATGGGTTTTCTACTCTCATCAGATTGTCTAACCTCTACAGCAGCAGACTCTTTTAGCTTCGCAGAATCTTCCTTCATTTCAAAGGGATCCACTGCCATAGCCACCTCTGCCCCCTGAGAATATGATCCTTCATTGTCTTTAGCTGCAGTTACTTGCACCTTGGTCACTTCACCAGGATTTCTTACAGCAAAATCTTCCCCTTCCGCTCCATTCTCAACATCAGATTCATCTCTCTTCTCAGCCTCCTCCTCTTCCTCTTGAGATCCCTGCAACTTCGACATTTGGTCCAAACCACCTTTCCTAGAAATACCACCTCTACCTTTTCCTCCCCTTTTCTTTGCTGCAGCTCTCATAAGTACTCTTTTCTTCACTGGTGACAACATGTCAGCATCCTCTAATTGTCTTACTTCTTCAGCTAAAAGTTCAACACGAAAATCAATTGATCAAATAAATCTACATCAACTCAACTGGTCTACACAAAATTCAACTACTCGATCAAAGTAAAAGATCACAAGCCTCATCAAACTTCAATACCAAATCAGAACATTATTATAAACACCAACATAACCAAAAAAAAATTTAGGAATAATCAAAAGAACATGCATAAACTTACAGTTCTACTTAGTCTCAAGAAAATACAGTCCGATACAACTAGGGAAAAGACAAAGCACGAACACACACATCTACCCAATCAACAATCCATCAATAAAATTTCATCTCTATAAAGCAATCCACACATAAAACATTCTTTCATCAACAATTCACCAGCAAATCAAAACAAGTACACGCTGCAAAATTTTAATAAACAGAAACTCTATAAGCACACAATATAGAAACATAAATATCCAACCCATACGAATTTCCTAATTTTTCTACAAAAATATCTCTATAGTAACCACAGATTACACGGGAAAGTTAATGAGTGCATTGACTATATTTACCTGGTGACTCTTCCACCTTTACTTCAACCTTAGCTTGCTTAGCTCTGTTGGCTGCGGAGCCGCGCCTCCCTTCCGAAGTTTTAGGTGTTGCCGAGCTCGAAGGAGTGGTAGTTGGACTCGAAGTTTTAGTAGCAGCTTTCCTTGATGGCGGCGTCCTCTTATCGGCATTTCGAGTCCTCATATTTTCGCAACTCAATCAACTATTTCTTCTAGGTTTCGCTATCGTAGCTTGTATATGCAATATGCGAGGGATTGGAAAATCTCTGCAATTAGATAGAGACGACTCCAGCGAGAGATTTTTCTAATACAAGCAGATGTGGGTGGTATAATACGATGCAAAACGACGTAGTTTGCTGATTGACAAATATATGACAGGTGGATGGTCACAGGGTCCGACACGTGTCCTCCATAACCCGCCCCGTAAAAGTTCATAACCCATCCGTAAAAATCCACGCATCCATAGCTCTGGTCTCCATCAATCTCAGATACTGAAGAAGAGGAAAGAGTAGGTAATTTCAGTTACAGTTCAGTCACTGTACCTGCTACTTAAACTTAAAGGGAGTTCTGCTCTGATGGGCGCTTCGGAATCCTCTCTCTCCACCTCGTTGCCGCAGGTTTCAGTTCTACAAATCACAGGTTATGCTTTTAACTAATTGAATTTGATTTTGACCCGTTAATTTGTTGTTTTCGTGAAGAATCGAGGCGATGAGATAACAACCGTCTCTAAGAGGACCGTGACAGCCGACCCTATATTGGAGAAACTTAAATCCCTCAATATTGTGAGTTTGGTGATGTAAACATTGGTGTTTTAATGTTATTTATTGATTTTGAATTTTAATTTGTTATATGACTGTAGACATCACCGATACTGACGTCACCGCCGCCTACAGAAACTAGCTTGACCGATATTCTGGTTAGGAGATCGGCTTCTTCGGCACCATGTGAGTTCTGCAAAGCTATTCTTTTATCCCTTTTTGTTTTTATTTATCCAGATTTTAATTGAGTTTGAGTGGTAAATTAGGGTTTTGAAGTGAAAAATAAGTATTACTGTGAAAATTGATTCTGAAAGATGTTCTCAGTGCTAGTTAGTTAATAATACAAATTTTCAAAAGCAAATTTTGTAATTGTGATTTACAGTGTGAATTTGTATGTTGATGCAGTTTCTGTTTTAACTTAGGTTGGCTTGAATTGAACTGGAAAATTAGGGCATCATATTGAACATTTCATATTAATTACTACAATTAGTTATGATCCGCAAATCATAGAATTAGCTTCAATTTTTTAATTAGTTTCGCAGATATGTTAATGATATGCATTGATTTTTCTTCTCTATTCATCTAGTAGAGAAGTTTGTTTAATTGGTTCATGGTAAAGCTCTTTAGTTTTTATTTGTAGGCCATAATAAAAAATGTTTTAGAACCTGTTCATCCTGCTAGATGTTAGTAGCAAAAAGAAATATGCATCTCAAGTTACTAGGCAAAACTGATCTCTTTGTTTTATAAGTAACTTTCCTGGTTGCTGCTTATTGCAACTGATAACAGTTTGGTGAATGAAAATAATTTTGCATCTCACATTGTACAAATGAAATAGGTGTTGTAGATCCAAAGGTGATACTAGAGCTATTCTCAGTGTATCGTGATTGGCAAGAGAAGAAGGTCCAACAGATTAGCAAGAGACAGGTTTGAATTTCCACCAATGGCTTAAAAACACCAATAACAAGATTATAAAAAGATGGATTTTTTTTTTTAATTTATTTATTTGTGTGCTCACAGTGGTGTTGTTCTTGGATGCATGTCTTCCATTGTTCTCATAGAAATCTCTTATTATTAGACAAACAAATACAGAGATTAATAGATCTTGTCTTGTCATCTGCTGGTGCTCTCTACTGTGGATGTAAATTTTACTTCTCAAACAACCTATTTCACTTTACAGTCATGTAGTTGAACTATCCTATAATGAAATTGAAATATAGGAATCTTCCCGTGCTTGCTCTAAAACTACATTATGTAACCTATTTTCTTTTTTATCTATTTTTGTTTCTTTGTAACCTATTTTCCTTTTAATCTATTTTTTTTCTTTGTAACCTATTTTTCTTTTAATCTATTTTTATTTATATTTATCAAATTTCATTTGAGTTTGGGTTAGTTTTTAGTTGTAGACTACAAAGGATTTTAGAATATATTCATCTTGTTGGATATTTAAAGCAATAAGAGAACTCGTAAACAATTTAAAAGTGTATTAGAAACTTTTATGGTTGTGGCCCGTTACCTTACGGGTCTATGAAAATGGTTGTGATATAACATTTTGCAATCTAACCATGGAAATGATGGTTATAAAATTCATTTTATTTTAGATTTTTTTAAAAAAATAATAATAATAAATTATTTATTTATTTATGTACGTCTTGGATTGGAATGTGATTCATGTTTGAATTTCATATTAGGATCTGAATACTTGGTTGTTAAAATATCTGGACTCACACGGGTGTTGTGTGTAGGATGTTTGTCTTCCATTGTTCTTACCTTATTAAATTAATATTAGACAAACAAGTACAAGAGAGATTAATAAATCTTTACTTGTCATTTGCTGGTCAAATGTTTCTATTGATGATGAAATTTGAAAAAGATTTAAATAAGTTAAAAGGTTAAATAAGTTGAAGTTTGTCGCCATATGGTTCAGGCAACCCATTTTGCTTTATAGTTATGTAGTCTGAACTATCACACAGAAAAAATAGAATATATAGGGACCTCATAGTTCATGCACTATATCATTAGATGACATCGTTGCAGGAAGACTTAGAAAACAGGATAGAAGTTGCAGATGCTTTGGCTGTCAAACTTCACCAAAGATTTAGCTATTCAGTATCGGCAATGAAGACAACATCCCAACATTTATCCGAAGGTAAATGGTTAACATCAAATCCATATTACCTTTGAGATTGATCGTGGAAACTGTTCTACCAGGACTAAAAGTTCAAGAGATTTTCCTTAGACAGCAGTTGAAGTTGATTCATTTGATCCGACTACCTGCACTTTTGAAGTAGTTCATTAACTCTAAACCTGTGAAAACATATGCAGTGCATTCATTGAAGGTGGAACTTGGTGAGCTCAAAGGAAGGCTAACTGAGGTGATCAGTAACTGTGATGCACTTTGCAAGAGAATAGGTTCTGAAGGACCACATTCCCTTCAGGCTTCAATCAAGCCATTTGTCCCTCCTGACATTAAACCAGAAGGTAGCAGTAGCTTGTCCACCGAGGTACAGGATTCTAAACACAATTCCAGTCCTGCAGAAGCTGATTTAGATTAACTCTTCTCTCTGATTTTCATGTACAGTTTTATTTGTGGTATCTCATAGTTTGATCAATATTGAGATTGAGATTCTTTATAAAAAGGATTCTGATCACTTGTTACTAACAGTTGCATATATAAATGTATTGCGAATTGAGCCCACAGAGCATTTTCTTATTTAACGAAATGTGAGACCTCTCTGTTGGTGGTCACATGCTTGGTTCTTTTGATTGTTCGGTTCTCATTACACATGAGAGATCTTGAGGAGAAAACCATGTCTCTGCCGACATGTTTGTCGGCTATTCTCTCTGTAACACGGTTTGCAAACCCCAATCTGATCTGTAAATCTACTATTATACATCAACTGACACACGATTAGAGGTAACCGATATAGAGAACCATCATACTACCACAGTAGGTCAATGTGCAATAAAGTCCAAAAGCATTAAAGTAAAAACATACCATTGATCACTTTGATAGTATGACACATATAATACTTCCAGAAACATTATGTCATAATCAAAGTACTCCTTTTTATTTAGACTGTTTTACAATCGAAAAGACACAAAATAAAAACCTATGAATTTTGCTTTAGCATGATAAATCCGGATACAAAATTCAAGCAACATCAGACAGACAGACAGACAATAAATGAAACGATCTTCTAAATCAAAATCTAAGGCTGCTGCTGAGCATCCATGTAACCAGCATCAACAAGAACCTTCTCTCTTTTAGCCAGTTCAACATCTTCATCAACCATCATCTTCACCAATTGCTCAAATCCCACTTTAGGCTTCCATTTCAACACTTTCCTGGCCTTGCTAGAATCACCCTTCAAATTATCAACCTCAGCTGGTCTAAAATACCTCTTATCAATAACCACATGATCTTTCCAATTCAACCCAACATACCCAAACGACACATCAAGAAACTCCTCCACAGTATGTGACTCCTCAGTCGCCACAACATAATCATCAGGCTTCTCCTGTTGCAACATCAACCACATTGCCTCCACATAGTCCCCAGCGAAACCCCAATCTCTCGACGCCTGTAAATTCCCTAAAAACAGCTTGCTCTGTAACCCAACCTTAATCCTCCCTACAGCGCGTGTAATCTTACGCGTCACGAAATTCTCCCCTCGTCTTGGCGATTCATGATTGAAGAGAATTCCATTACAAGCAAACAATCCATACGCCTCCCGGTAGTTAACAGTGTACCAATGCGCAGCACATTTGGAAGCAGCGTAAGGAGAACGAGGATGAAATGGTGTCGTCTCCGACTGCGGCGGTGGAGTCGAACCAAACATCTCCGACGATCCAGCTTGATAGTACCTAATATGCGATCTTCCACTATCCGCAATATGAGATCTCACCGCCTCGAGAAGACGAAGAGCACCAGTAGCGACAACATCAGCAGTATAGTCCGGGATCTCAAATGAAACCGCCACGTGCGATTGAGCAGCGAGATTATAAACCTCATCAGGTAGAATCGTATCAAGCCAGCGACGAAGAGACGAGGCGTCAGTGAGATCGGCGTAGTGGAGCTTCATTCTAGCTTTGTGAGCGTTGTGTGGGTCGATGTAGATGTGGTTGATCCGCTGCGTATTGAAGTTGGAGGATCGTCGGATCAAGCCATGAACCTCATAGCCTTTCTCGAGGAGGAATTCAGTCAGGTAAGAGCCGTCCTGCCCAGTGATTCCGGTCACAAGAGCAACCTTCCGGTTGGATTCGCTGCCGTTCGGGCCGGATCCGGATCTGGTTTCGTTGGTCTCGGATGCCATTTGGGAGAGGATTCAAAGTGTGTCTATGCTGTGCTGTGCTGTGCTGTCTGTGTGCTTTAGATTTGGAAACTGGGGTTATTTATAGGGAGGATTTGGTAGAGAGACTTGTCTTGGAGGTTAGAATTGTCAAACGATGGAAATGTTGTACAAGTTTCCGCGGTGGGTTTTGATTGGTTGATTTTGACACGTGTTTGTTTGTTATTGGTGTTTAGGCTTTTGGTCAAATTTGGAAGTGAGACGATTAAATTGAATCGATGAGGAATAAAAGTCTAGCTCATAGTAATTGATATACATCTCAAACTTCAAATTAAGAATTAACTGCACATAAATGAAACCATATAATGGGTTTGCCTGATGATGAATTACCGGTTATGAAATAAGTTGAGTAAACTACCGATTTGAAATAGGTGCTTACACGGTTAAATATAACATAATTTAATATTTTTAATTTTTTAGTATAATTTATTTATTTTAAAATATTTTTTTTATATTTTTTATTTAAAATTAAGAGTCCATTAGATTTCTAGGCCACAAAAAGTTTACTATACAATTATAGGCCACTTTTAAAAAGTTTGTAAAACTAAACTTTAATTTTCACTTCATAGGTCATTCACAGCCGTGGGCGTAATTCATAGACTGTGAGCATAATTCACAGCATCTGTAAATTGTAAAGTTTCAGAGGTATTTTGGGAAATTTGGCTTATGGAGTGAAAACTAAACTTTTAAAAGTTTGTTTTTGTATATTTTTCAAAACAGACCTATAATTGTATTTTAAATTTTAAAAAGCTCATTTCTTAGAATTTTCACTAAAATTAATAATACAATAGTCATCATTTAATTAAAAAATAAAATATATATTTATTAAATAAAAATATATATAATTTACAAATTTTAATCACATTTAATATATTAAACAAATAGGAGTTTTAATTAAAATAATATATATTAATTAAACAAAAAAATATATAATTAAAAATATTTATTACAAATAAGAGTTTATTATTATTATTATTAAGGGTATTTTAGTAATGTTCATGATTTAATGAGATTAAAATAGGAGTTTTTTTATTAACGATTTGTAGATAGCTACTTTAAGTTTGAAAATCGCTAATTGAAAATTTAATCATTAATAAAAGAAAAGAAATTATCCAAAACAATCAAATTGCCAAGAAGTTAATAAAAAAATCAATATGAAAGCATTTATCATCAATATGAAAAATATTTAAAATTAGGCATAATCATCACTAAAACCCTTAAACTTGGTGAACATTTTCAATTTGATCCTCCAACTATACGAGATTTTATTTTAACCCATCAACTATCTCATATGGGGTTGATTTGCCCCTTTTGACCTATGTGGTGGATGATGTGGTAAGATTGTTGTATATACTTGACTCTAAATCACGGGTAGATCTATGGTGGGTGCCTACCATCAGTGGCTGTACACTGTATACCTTCAAAATCATGACAAATGTAATGGTAACTTATAATATATTATAAATATAATTTATTTAAGTATAATTATGACACGGTTTTTCTTCTCACTCATACTGTCTCATCTTTACCTTCCTCTTTCTAATTATTATGTTTCATTTCTTTTATAATAATAATATTTTTTTATATAATATTTTATTCTCCTTCGCACTGTATTACCATCATCTCTACCTTTGTCTCTTTCTCTTTTTAGTAAATAAATCACAATAAAATTTATAAAATAAAATGAATTACAAATTTATATATAGATTATGAAAATATTTACATTTTTAATTACACAAAAATTATTTAAAAATTACCAATATTTATTTATTTTTTTAGAAAATAATGGATTGAACACTATTTGATAATTTATTATTATTTTATATAATCGAATATCACATAAAATTAAAATTCCAAACACATCAAAATTCTTTAAAAATAATATAAAATTTTGGTACTTTTAAAATTTATTAAATGAATAAATTTATGTCTAATGCTAAATCTAAAATAATGTTAACTAAATATAAATATTAGTTGTAAAAGAATTTTTTATTATATATGTAAACGGATTAAATAATGAATATATTAAACATATTAAAAGAAGAAAAAATAACTAAATAAAATAATTTTCTAAAAAATAATACACAACCCAGAATGCTCAAATTATTATCATTATTGATTATAGAGTTAAACTATAGACTATATATATATATATATTAATTATGTGTGTAGATTTTATCTAGTTTGATCTCTAGATACGTGGAATTGAATCCGATCAGAACCGTTTGGATCATGATAAATTTTAGAATTCTATGTTGGTTCCAATCGGTATTGTCTGATCTCGAATTTTTACTCACCCTTTATTCTAAACATTTACTCATTTGATTGTAGAGTTGGTTTAATAATTTCAAATAAATAAAAATAAAATAAACATAGAGACACTAATGTTTAAGTTAATTTTCATGGTTTCATAATGTATTGTTATGTTATGTTTTCTAATGTACTGTTATGAAACCATGTTTGGATAGACTGTACAGTAATATATTATAGTGTAGTTTTTGTGTTTGGATTAATGGTATGGTATTGGTATAAAATGACCACATTACCCTCTAATAAGTAGTATTATAATATAAATTGATTTTAATAATTTTCTTCAAGTAATATTTTTAATTGAATTTAAATAAAAATAATATATTATGATATAAAAACTAATATGATAGATGACTAAAAATTAAATAAAAATGTAATTAGGTATTTGAAGGTTAAAATTTTTTTAAAAAAAATGTAAAATAGTAAGGATAAAATGGGAATGTAAAAACATATAACCATGCATACACTCCAAATTGATGGTTATACAAAATGGGTCTTACATATCCATTAATGAACACTACACTACCATGGATACCTATAAAACAATCGTGGTTTAGTTAAATAATTTTTGTGTAATTAAAAATGTAAATATTTTCCTAATCTACACAGAAATTTGCAATTTATTTTATTTTATAAATATTATTATGATTTATTTACTAAAAAGAGAAAGAGAGAAAGGTAGAGATGATAGTCATATAGTGTGAGGGAGAATAAAATATTATATAAAAAATTATTATTATTATAAAAGAAATGAAACATAATAATTAAAAAGAGAAAGATAAAATGAGATAGTGTGAGTGAGAAGAAAATCCGTATCAAAACTACACTTAAATAAATTATATTTATAATATATTATAAGTTACCTTATATTTGTCATGATTTTAGAGGTACACGTTGTACAACCATTGGTGGTAGGCACCCACCATAGAACTACCCCTAAATCACCCGCCACATCATCTGCCACATAAGTGAAAAGGACTAAATTGATCCGATATTAAATAGTTGAGGGGTTAAATTGAAATCTCGTATAGTTAAAGGGTCAAATTGAAAAGGTTAATCAAGTTAGGGGTTTTGTGATCATTATGCCTTAAAATTAATACATTTAGTTTAGGTCGTTTCGTATGTTTTGCACCATATGTTACATAGGTGTTGAAGTAACGATTAGTTGTTAAATTAGATGTTGAAGTAATGATTTGGCATGAGTGTTTGGTAATAAGAATTAGACATTGAAATAGCTTTTAGATGTAAAATTATGTAAACAATACAACATATATATATATATATATATATATATTTTACCTTACAATGTAATTTATTTATTTTAGTGTTAATATTCATTTTTAAACAATTTTTTCTTTTGGGATTTTTAATTTAAAACCTACATTCTTTTAATTATCAACTAATTAAAAAATAAATAAAATATAGACTAACTAAAAAAAAGGTTATTTTAATACTTTTAATCATATTTAATAAATAAAAATATTATTAAAATTAATCTAATTTAGTACCTATAGAAACTTTTAATATTATTAAGGATATTTTAGTAATACTCATAAATTGATAAGGGTAAAATGGGGGCTTTTTGATTAGCGATTCGTGGAAAGTTACTTGAAGTAGCGTTCTATAAATCAATAACTAAAAATCTATTCGCTAATCAAAAAACTTCTCTCAAACGATTAAATTATCAAATCTATTAGCTAATAAAAAAAACTTCTCCCAAACGATTAAATTGTCAAATTACTACTAAAAAATCTACCTATTAAACACACGTTAAAAAAATCATAAAATTTTGAAAACATTTTGAGCCCAATTTTTTTTAATTTTTTCTTATTAATTTATTTATTAACTTTTTATATCATATATAAAGTTAAAGTTAAAATAATAGTTTAATATGCTTCTTAAAATAATTTTTATTGTTAAATTTAATCTGTTAGAATTATTTTTGTTATTATCAATCAAAGAAAATGTATTAATTAATTTATAAAAATATTTATATTATTATATATATCATTTATAACAATTAGATTGAGGGATATCATGTAGTGAAAATTCTTGAAAATGTAACCGATATGTTATTTGCATTATCTTGTTTTGTTGCAGTCATTTCTGCTAACAACAATCATATGAATCTGTGATCTATCCCTGAGAAGGAAAAACTAAAAGAAGTTGGGAACAACTATCTTGACTGGGTTAGGAACCTAAGAATTATTCTCAGACGGGAAAAGAAGTTGTATGTTCTTGATGAACCTACCCCAGATGAACCACCACACAATCCTACCAAAGCTGTGAAAGATCAATGGAATAAGCATTTTGATGATTCTATTGATGTTAGATGTCTCATGCAATTCACCATGGTTCCTAAACTTTAGAAGAATGTGACCATATGGCCACTCATGAGATGAGTGCTCATCTGAAAGAGACTTTCCAACAGAAAGCAATGCAAGAAAGATATGAGACTACCAAAGTTGTATTTCTTGCAAGATGGCAGAAGGTGCATCAGTTAGCGCTCATGTTTTGAAGATGAAAGGCTATATTGATAAACTTGAAAGGCTATGAAAAGGAATGAGTTTAGAACCTGCTACGGATGTGATCCTTAACTTCTTACCCGACCGTTATAGTCAGTTTATCTTAAATTATAACATGAACGTCATGGAGAAATCCATTACAGAGTTGTATGTGATGCTTAAAACTATTGAGACTAATGTTGTCAAGAAGCCTATTGCTTATTTGTTTATGGTTAATAAGAGAAAGGGGGTGAAGAAATAAGGAAAATCCAATGCAAATGTTGCAAATGAGACGAAGGGTCAAGGGAAGGCGAAAGTTAAACATGCTCCTAAGGCTGATGTTCTAAAAGAATGAGTTTGTTTCCGGTGGAATGAACCTGGTCATTGAAAGAGGAATTGTACATTCTATTTGGAGGATCTGAAGAAGAAGAAGAAGAAGAATGGTGGCGACTCTACATCATCAGGGATTTATGTTATAGAAATTAATTTGTCAACTTGTACATCTAAGGTATTAGATACTGAATGTGGAGTTCATATTCGTACAAATTTATAGGGGTTCAAGACAAGTCGTCAACTTAAAAAGGATGAAGTAGACCTGTGTGTGGGAAATGGAGCAAAGGTTGCTGCATTAGCAGTAGGAACCTAGGAATTAGTTTTGCCCAATGTGATTTTGTTAATTGAACAATTTTTATTATATCACTACTCTAAGTAAGAATATTATTTCTATTTCTATTTTGGATGATGAAGGATTTAGTTTTAATATTAAGAATAATAAATGCTCCATTTTCAGCTCCAACAAATTACTTTATTGTATTGCTAATTTGTATGCGGGCCTTTATGTCCTTAACCTTGCAACACCTAATGTAGGTGACATATATAACATAAATACTAAAAAGTCAAACTCAATGATCTATTTATGGCATTATCGTCTCGGTCATATAAATGAGAAACACATATCTAAACTCCATCAAGATAAGCTTTTAGACTCATTTTATTATGAATCATTTCAAACTTGTGAATCATGTTTATTAGGGAAGATGACAAACCAACCCTTTACCGGCCATGGTAAAAGAGCTTCTGACTTATTAGGCTTAATACATTCTGATGTATGTGGTCCAATGAGCACTTAAGCCAGAGGTGTATATTAGTACTTCATCACTTTCACAGATGATTTAGTAGATATGGGTATATCTATCTAATGAAACATAACATGAATCTTTTGAAATGTTTAAAGTTTACCAGAATCAAGTGCAGAATCAACTTGAAAAGACTATTAAAATACTTCGATTAGATTGTGGTGGTGAATATCTTAGCCAAGGTTTGACGACCATCTCAAGAGCTGTGGAATTGTTTCACAATTTACTCCACCCGGAACACCGTAATGGAATAATATTTCTGAGAGGAGAAATCGAACTTTATTAGATATGGTTCAATCTATGATGAGTCAAACATATCTTCCTTTATCCTTTTTTGGTTACGCCTCACAAACTACAGCATTTACTTTACATTGAGTTCCGATAAAGGCGGTTGAGAAAACTCCATATGAGATGTGGACTGGCCGAAAGCCTAGTTTAAGTTTTCTTAAGATTTGGATTTGTGAAGCTTATATTAAATGACCAATTTTTGATAAGTTAGCACCCAAGTTTGAAAAATGTATTTTTGTGGGATATCCTAAAGAAAATAAAGGATACTACTATTATACTTCATCCGATTATAAAGTGTTTGTTGCTTGGAATGTTACTTTCTTAGAGAAAAAGTTAATCTCTAAAGGAAATAGTGGGAGCAAAGTTAATCTCGAGGAGTATCGAGAAGCACAAAAAGGTTTAGAACCATCAACAAATGGATCTCAATTAATTCCACAACCTCAAAATCCAGAAGTTATTCTGCACAAGATCCACAAAATATTGTACAGTCTGTTCTGAAAACACAAAAGACACGTAGAAGCTCTAATAGGATACAACGTCTGCCTTCTAAACATTCATCTTAGTAACTGATAGTTGTGACGTACAACTCATAGATAAAGATAAGCCTACTATCTATCAGGAAGCCCTGTCAAGTTCAGAATCTAAGAAATGGCTTGGAGCCATGAAAACTAAAATGCAGTCCATGTATGACAATCAAGTTTGGAATTTGGTTAATGCGCTTGAAGGTGTAAAAAATATAGGGTGCAAGTGGGATTTCAAAAAGAAAACTGACATGGACGGTAATGTGCAAATTTATAAAGAAAGATTAGTGGCTAAAGGTTTCAAACAAACTCATGATATTGACTATGATGAAACTTTTTCACCATATACAATTGGATCTATCATGTATGCCATGATTTGTACTCATCCAAATGTCTCATATGCATTGAGCATGATGAGTAGATACCAATCTGATCCTGGTAATGAAGAATATCCTCAAGTATTTAAGAAAAACTAAAGATGCATTCTTGATTTATAGAGGTTTGGAAGAAGAGCTGGTTGTGAATGGTTACACAGATGCGAGCTTCCAAACTGACGTAAATGATTTTAGACAGGATATGTTTTTATACTAAATGGAGAAGCAGCGAGTTGGAAAAGTTTCAAACAAAAAACTGTTGCAGATTCTACAACAGAAGCTGAGTATATAGCTGCTTCAGAAGCTGCTAAAGAAGTTGTGTGGATTACGAAGTTTATCACTGAGTTGGGAATGTTCTTAGAATAGACAATCATGTGAATCTTTACTGTGATAATCATGGTGTTATTGCACAAGCTAAAGAGCCCAGATCTCACCAGTGATCCAAACATATACTCAGACGCTATCACCTCATTCAAGAAATCATAGATAGAAGAGATGTCAAGATATGCAGAGTTGCGACAGATAACAACGTAGCTGATCCACTAACTAAAGCCCTCGTACAACGGAAACATGATTTTCATGCTAGGTCAATGAGTACTAGATACATGAGCGAATGAGCTTAACGCAAGTGGGATATTGTTAGTGATTATGCTCTAGGCTCATATGGACCTTATCTTTTTTGTTACATTTTATTAAAAATAGATATATTATTATTGGTGTTATTATTATTATTGTGTTAGCATGTTATATAAATATAATATTATGTCCCTAATTATTCTATTATGAAGAGCTGGTACGAGTTTGATTGATAATTATGTGATAATTATATATATGGTACAAATCAAATTAGTATGTATTTATTGGGGAACAAATACTGAATATACCCATTACAAAATGACTACATGGAGACGTCTTTAGTAATTCTCGTAGTAGTTATGATTACTGAATCCTTAGACCTAGGTATTTACAATTCCTCCATAATGATTATGATGTTTTAATATAGTCAAATGTTATCTTTAACTGTATAACCATAAAGACTATAATTGGATGTTATATAACTTATGCAGTGGGAGTGATTATACAAGATGATATTTATTTCTCTTGATAGAGAGATGGCTTTTTAAGGCTAAACAACGGTCATCGGCGATGTGACATGATCCCTCAGTTCTCTTGGCCCCGGCCGAGATTGAAAGCCTATCGCTCGACCATCTTACACAGCATGGCCAGCGGCTTTAGCTTCTGCTACTGACAATGACTACAGCTCTGACGACTGGCCTACTTACTTACTTACTCACTTGCATGTCGCATAGCATAGGGGCTGGCTATTCTTCTATGGATTGGTGAGCAAACAGCCTTGAGTTGTGAACTGTGATGACCAAAAGGGCTTATAGTCAGTAGTCAGAGTCTTGTGGAATTCGACTGTCAGTTGAAAGTGCTACCAAGCTGAGCTCCTGCCATGCTTCTACCACTACGATGTGGATCCAATAAAGGGGATTCACATCAAATGCGAATTCACAGTTTGCACTGCACTATTTTGACGATGTTAACGATTCATCCCACCCCAAATTAGTCTCAAGCAAGATAGATGTGAGCTTTCATGGTCATGCTAAAATAAATTAATAAATGCATGGTCATGCTAAAATAAATTAATAAATGGTTTTTAATGTCATTTGACTTATCAGTTTACTTAGGGGTCGAGAAAATGATATTTGGATGAAATATAGTTGACGTGTAACATGCTATGTGTCCAAATAAGATATCGTGAAATAAAAGAATTATAAAATAAACTATACATAGGAACAGTTAATTATTGTTAGTTATAATATCTTGCTAGAGACCAATTATAATGTCAGACCTCACATAGACATATATAATAATGCATTTAGACAAGCAACATACATGGATGGATTTAATATCAGATTGGTTTGTCAACTAGCTTAGAGCCCAGATTTAAATATCTTAGATTTAGATTTCTTTAGAGCAATCTAGAGCATCCAATATAATCAGTTTCCAAAAAAAATATTGAACAGTTAGTCAAGGCTGTTACAGATGCATATGAATCATTTTGCCCTAAATTACTTAACTTTACTTGGTTACATATGCAGGATGTGATGATAGAAGTAATGAAAGTCAAGGGTGGCAACAACTACAAATCTTTGCATAAAGAAAAACATAAATTGCAGAGGGTCGGGAGACTGTCATCATATCTTAACATACTAAGGGAGTTACTCAAAGAGGTGAATGATTATCTCAATGAAGGTCAAGTTGTTATCAACCAAGATTCACATTAATCTGAATTACAAAGGAATCATATAAAGACATATCTTTTGTTATTTTGTAATTAAGAAATATGCTATATATGCAAATAAACAACTATTTGCAGGTAATAAGTTTAGATTAGTTATGTTTTTGTCTACTTTGTATAAAAGGTTTTTTAATTGTAATATTTCTAAAAAAATGTCATGTATTTGAATTACTACTGCTCTAATTCTAAATTTCAAGCAGTTTATGTATAACATACTACAACATTACATAATATTACAAACTAATATCTCCATGGTATACAAAGCATCAACAAAGAGGAAACAAAAATAAAAATTATCTATAAGCATGAACATGAGTGACTTTAATTAACTTTTTGAGATTATTTACCATTTTCATTGCATTAAAAACTCCATAAGCAACAGGTATTAAATGTTTAACCAACAATCCTCTTCTGAGAGATAAGATTGGTTGTATAGGTTGATTTATAACGATTCTTTGTTCTAGCTCTAGCAACCCTCTTTGATTGAATTTTAGACTTCAAGTCTATTATTACTAAGCTACAATAAGAATGCAAATACACTATGAAGAAAAAAGATTCAGTTAGATCAAATTAGATAATAAAATGCAAACACAAAATAACTCAGATGAAATTCAATAGCTTTAAAGTCAAAAGAAGAAGAAAAAAGAAAATTGAGTAATTGAAAAATAAAAATAAAGCAAGATTAAAGAAGGGCTAAAGACATTAATGAAGAACTTATAATTACCTTCCTTAAACACCCCACAAAATAACACTGACGAAACATAACTATTTCAATCAAAACCAGCTTTATGTAAACTTAAATCAAAATTAATTTTGGTCGTTGTAGTTATCAACACAACCAATAAAGAAAATAATAACTCAATAGAGACCATAGTCTACAATTAACAATATAAACACAAAACTCTAATTTAAAAGTCAAAAATAGAAAACATGTTCCAGTTCCAATTAAAAAGAATAAACTTACCATGCTCTATTCTATTTGTTGTTGCTGCTTGCTTTCTTTGTTCTCAAATTTGTCTGTAGGAATCCATCTTGTACTTCTAATGGTGGAGAACAATCCAAGTACCCAAGTTGATTTGGCAAGTATTGGAAGTCGATCCAGTGCTCGAGGTCATGTGGTTGCGTTTCATCATCGTCCACGAAAATGACAGGGTATGGTGCACAATAAAAATTGCGAAAGCTATGCGCAGACCCCTCAATAATCACAGGCGACTTTTGCTGTAACATCTCTCGTTGTTTCCTAACCTTTTTTGTATATTCCCATTTCATATACCTTTGGGATCTACTCAACAAGCGATTACTTACATCATGAGGTTCCAAAAGATGCTCTGGGGTGTTTGGAGCGACTAAGGAGGTAACTTCATTATTTGAAATTGCGGACTCCATAGATATGCCAAAAATAACGAATAAAATTTTTTTTTTTAGAGATTAAGAAATAATAAGAAAAGGTAAAGAATTAATTAACGAAACAATAAAGGAGATCAATTTCTTACCGTGAAAAACCCATGAAACTTTGACTCATATATGTTTAACATGTGAAAAATCAAAGAAAATAAGAAGTCACAAGGAAGTAAGAAGTCACGAGAAAGTGAGAAATCACCATATCGATAGGTTAGAATTTTATTCAGTTATAATGATTTAATAGAAATTTTATAGAAGATGGAGCCCACCTTATAAACTAATTAATTAAAAAAAAATTGAAAAATGTAATTAAAGAAAACAAGAGTATATACATATCTATATAACTCCTACTTTTATTTAATTTATATTTTTACTTTTAATTTTAAATTTAATATTTTTTTAATTCCATATTTTATAGAAATGGAATTTGCTATTAGAAAATGAATTAAAAAAATGAAAACCTAATAAAATAAATAAATAAACACTGAATTAAATTAATAATATATAGAATTAAACTCACTTCTAAATTAATTTCTTTTTTTAAAAAAATATACTAAATCTAAATAAGTAGATATATTGAATCTATGTATAAGACATATGACTAATATATATATATATATATATATATATATAATATATTTCATTAATTGGGTCAATTTTTTTGTTATAACATAGTTTTGGTAATATATTATATCTCTTTTATTCATTTCCTAATAGAAGCTATATCAACAAATATATACATACACATATATGGTTTATTAGGTCTTTTATAACGATGGTACAATGAACATATCTCCTCCTACAACATATTTATATACACATAATTAATATATATATATATATATATATATATATAAATATAATACAGTTGACATCAAAATGATCATAATTTGAAGAATTTGAATAACGTAGATGGGTGTGGGAAAGAATATTTGTCTAAGGTATGTTCAAATTTGAGTTTTTTTTTTTTCAAATTTTATTTTTGATGGTTATTTTAAATATTGATTTTACTTGATGAATAGTATCTGTGGAAAAATAATTATATTTGTGTAAAAAATTTAAATATTTTAATGGTAAAAATTTAAAATTGAAAATGTTAAAATAATAATAAAATTATATTATTGAGATAAATTTTCTTTATATTTATATCATTTTTTTATTATTTATTCTAAATAAATAAAAGTATTTTGTAATTATGTTTTTTATTAGTTTAGGAGGAGGTGGGTTTGTATTTTAAAAATGGTAGTATTTTTATTTCTCATTACTAGATGGAGTTTATATTCAAATGAATTTAGGAATAATTTTTTATAATTTTAAAATTTTAAAAAATTATTTCAAAGTTTTAAAAGGGATTTAAACACTATATTTTTATACAACAAAATGGAAATATATTTTTTTAAAATTACTTATTCTTTCTAGATGATTATGGTTAGGAGTATTATTACCATTATTATCTTTATACATTTATTTTTAATTTTATTATTTTTTTATATTTTTAAATAATAAAAGAGTATAAATAGTATAGTTGAAAATTCTAGCTTAGTGTAATTTTATTACAATAATTATTATTGACTTTCAGTTAAAATTTTAAAAATAAATTTATGAACTTTCTTTCTCTTAATATTTTTTTCATTTATTATAGTTATTTATTTTTTTCAACTTATAAAATCAATTATAAAATTGAAATGAATCTTAATTATAATGGAAAAATATTATACTTCAATCAACAACCCTAATAAGTATAAAAAATATTGTATTATCATAATTTTAACTAGAAATTCAAAACTAAAGAATCAATTGGATTATACTAAATGTATTCACTTACTTTATTTAATAAATAAGGTTATAAAGTTTTAAGTAAATAATATATCACAAAACGAATTTTAAATTATTAAAAATAGAATTATGAATATAATTTATTTAATATTTTTATTACAAACATATATTTCAATTAAAAATTAAAAATATACTTAAACCTAGAGTAATTTATGAAATATACTTAATATTAATAGAGTTAATTCCAAAAACCACCGCAAGTTTATTGAATTATCAAAATACCCATATCAGTTTGAGTTTTCTCTATTTTACCACTTTTCTTTACAAATAGAAGAACAACACTCCACAACAATTAACATAAAAATTAGTAAAATGAAGAAAACTCAAACTGATGTAGTATTTTAGAGAATTCAATAAACTTGCGGTGTTTTTTGAGATTAACCCATATTTTAATATATATATATATATATATATATATATATAATTCGAGTCTTCATAAAAGTATAATACAAAATTATTCAAAATAAAAATAACTAATTAATTTACAGCATTAAGTATTTTCACCCTGCATTAATTATCTTTTGTCCAAATATTAATTGTCTTTCATCTTATTTAATAACCTTCCAAAATCTTAATAATGAAATAACCTTTTTATAGTAATAAAGAAAATCAATTTCTGGATTCAATGACACTCCAACCAAAATGATTTGCTTTAATAAAAAATATATATAAATAAAAATCCAAATAAATCAAAACCTTTGCTTTTACATTCAATAATAATTCTTTTACACTAATAAAATAATTTTTAAAAAAATCCAAATGAAAATTTTTAATAATGCTAAACCTTTTACCCTTATTTTTATTTTAATTTTTGGAAAAAATTTTTTTATAGACCATAAAAATTTACTATATAATTATAGGTCACTTTTGAGAAGTTTGTAAAACTAAAATTTCATTTTCACTCCATAGGCCATTCACAGACTGTGAGCGTAATTCACCGAATCTATGAATTGTAAAATTTCAGGGGTATTTTTGAAAACTTGGTCTATGGAGTGAAAATTAAACTTTTAAAAATTTGTTTTTGTATGTTTTTCAAAACAGACTTATAATTGTATTTTAAACTTTAAAAAGCAATTTTTCAGAATTTTCAATTATTTTTTTTTCACTCCTTGGTGCTACTATTAAATAAATAATTATTTATTTAAATATATAATGTAATTTAACAGACTACAAAAATTTACATCATAATTAACTATATTATATTTTAAATAAAATTGAGATCCAATCGAATTATTATAAATAAAAATATAAATAATTCATCTAATATAGTTATAGGTATAATGTTCAAGTTTATCTCAAGTGAAATAAATAATAATAATAATAATAATAATAATATGAACCGGTTAATTTTTTTCTCAATTTCATTTTAAATTATTTAAATTAAAAATAATACATAACACTAACTTTTCAAGAATATGTACAAAGATAAATATCATCGTCCTTTTTTTGTCAATTAAATAAATTTAATTTTTTTTATATATTTTAAAACATTTAAAAAAATAAATTATACAAAACTAATTTTTTTAATTATTGTTAAAAAAAAATCACAACGAAATAAAATGAAAAGCACTAAACAAGAAAGCAGATAAAATATAACAGCTTCCTTATATCTTACGTCACGACGTAACTTAACACGCGGTTTATTATATTTTGTCAGCTTTACGGTGTAGTTTTAAATTCCAGTTTGAAACAAATCAAAATTGAAAAATTGTGATAACACAATTATTTTAGTTTATTTTTTTAAAAAAAAAAATTTTTAAATTTAATTTTGATCTACAAATATGAATTTTTTTTTTTTAAAAAAATTTAATTTTAACCTACAAATATGAATTTTTTTAATAAAAAATCTAAAAGTGCACACAAACTGTTTTTATTCTTTTAATAATAACTCTTAACAATTTTTTTTTTTAGCAGAATGAACAAAAATCCTCTCCCCACTAAATATAATTAAATGTATAAATTTTTATTAGTAATTTTAAAATAAAATAAAAAAAAATAATAAATTAAATATAAGAGTAGAACCATTATATTCCTCCTCTCTCATTTTATATATTATATATATACCTAAGTAAGTTCAAAGTAGTATTATATCATTATTAGGTATTTAATATTTTTAATTTTCTTTTAAAGTATATTACCAGTTCATTATATGATTTTGATTATTGTGTTTGGTTTTGATCAGCTGAAGATGAACAAGAAAAAGTTGAAGAAATCAAGGAAATCAAAAAAGGTTTCATGGGTTCCCGACGAAATTCTTTGTGAGGTATAATATATAATCACAAATAATTATATGCTGTCTTCATGGCTTTTATTTGTTATTTACTTAGGTTTAATATATAAATGGTTTGATATACAATTAAATCGAAAACTCTATCACTTTATCTAGATTTGATGGATATATTTGATAAATACTTGTGTGAAGAAGATGATTTTGTGGGATGATTCAGATATATAAAATAATTATAATATAAAGTAAAAAATCCTAATTTTCTTTTAGCCAAAATTTTGAGCCAAAACCCCTAATATATTAGGGTTTGGTTAGAAGATTTTAATGAGTAAAATTGATGGGACGAAAATATAAATAATCAAAATTGATTCTTAATAGTTTTGTTTTTCAAAATAAAATTTTGATAATTTTAAGTTTATAGTGTAATAGCATTTTTTTATAATAAAAATTAAATTTTGTTAGATATTACAATATACTTGTCGATATCTTAGTAAAGCACCGATTTTAACTTCTCCATCAATAAAATTTTAATTATAAATAATAATAATAATAATAATTATTATTATTATTATTTTTATTTAATTGAATTAATCTCGATTTGATATTAATAAATTAATCTATCTTATATGTTAATTTAAATTTAGTACAAAACAAACGGAAAAATTATATTTAATTTATTATTTTTATTTTTCTAAACAAATACTTAATTATATTCATTATTAGCGTTTATTCAATTTTATTTTTTATTTTAAGTAAAATATATTTAAAAAATTTATTTATTTATATTTAGTGATTTGGCTGTTTTTAAAATAAATTATATATTTTTTAAAAAAAAAATTTAATTATAAAATTTTATAAATTTTTATCTATGATTTATTTGATTAAATATATATATATATTATTTGATCATATTTTTTATTTTTTATTTTTAAAATTATTTTTGATTGATTTTAAATATTGATTATTATATTAAGTTACTTTTGTAATGAGATTTCGTTCCATTTATTAAAATAATTCGATTAATTCATTATATAGTTTAATTATTATTAAGCACAAATCTATTTCTTTTAAATGGATTGAATTGATTTATTATTATTATTATTATTATTATTATTATTATTATTATTATTATTATTATTATCCGTTTGTTTTAAATTGATGCGGATAGGTGATTTCTTGAAAATTTATCTATTTTTCAATTGGTTTATACACAAGTTTATTAATATGTCATTTCGTTCGTTTATACAAATGAAATTTTAGTTTTTTTTATATTGGTTTTATTTATTTATAAGCATCTTTTATTATTTTGTCCATTTTTTTCAATATGTAAATTATTAGGTCAAATCATTTCTATCCATAGAATTTTGTCCATTTTCTTTTAGAGTGACTATGAACTTATTATTCCAGTTATTAGGTCAAATCATTTTTTAAACAACGGAATTTGATTCATGTAAATGATGTAAATGGACTAATATGCTTATGGATTATTACGTGAAGTAGTTTCTATTGATAAAATTTTATCTTTTTTTAGAGACATTTCATTTATTTATATGCATGTTTATTATATCATGTTGTTCTACACATGAAATTTTACTCATTTACTTCTCAATTTATTGTATTAATTCATATACATGTTAGATTATTGATTCAAACCAGTTTTACTCATAAAATTTTATCCATTTCTTTTAAACTTGTTTATGACTCATTTATGTGCATATTAGAGGGTAAGGTCACATTTTTATTTTTGTTGAAATAAAATTTATTAGTATAAAATTAATTTATGTATATGTAGATTATTATCCCAATGTGATTTCTCCAAATTAAAATTTCTCCTTTTTAATTTGACTCGGCTTATTTGCATGTATGTTTTACCACATCAAGTATTTTACAAGTAGAATTTCATTCATTTATTTCTAATATAATCTCATCCGGTCATATCTAGGTTAGATTATTATATCAGGTCATATTTACGACTTAATGTTGATAGTTAGGTTAATTCATTTTCATAAATAGAATTTTATTTATGTGAAATTAAGTTATATACATGTTGATTATTACGTTGGAATGACTATGATAAAATTTGACTTATTTATATCATGTTTTATTACGTCAAACTGTTTCTATACATGAAATTTTATCCATTCATTTCTATACTAATTTTAGAGATTCATATGCAAGTTAGATTATTAGGTTTCTAGGAATAGAATTTATTCATTTCTTTTAAATTGATTTGCCACTTATTCATATGCACGTTGATGATTATGTCTAATTTGTTTTTTTTTTTTTTAAAAAGAAAAATTAAATTTTATTCATGTATAAATAAATTGTTTCTCCCACTAGTAATTTATCCTAATTTTCTAGCCAATTTATTTATATATGTTACTTATTAGGTTAAACCATTTTTACTTACGGAAAGTTCATCCAAAGTGAATAAGACACCGTCTTATTTTGCTTCAAACCTTTCCGATTCGTCTCCCAATATTGAAATATTTAAGAAAATATATGGAAATATTTGGAATGAAAATGCAACCGAGATATCCAACTCTACTGAAGATGAAGAATATCCTGAATTGCCTCCTGGATTTGAAATCAAAATCCAGCTAAACGTGGAGCAAAGTAAAGAGACTCAAGTAAGAAATTTTAAATATTATTTATATGATTGTGACACATTTTGATATAAATGTGTTTTAATGTATAGGAAGTGAAGAAAGAAGAGACTGAGAAATTGCAAGATGTGAAGGAGCATCAAGATTTTTATAACATTCCATGGATTCCTGATAAGTATAATCTTCATCGCTCAAAATTTCTTTTTCTAAATGTTGCATTTCTGATGGAAAAGTACAAGTACAATTTTCTTCTGCTTTTTAATACAGTTTTAAGTTAGACATTTATTAGTATTTCAATACAAATAGACGATAATAAATAAATGAGTATCAAAATGAATAAAAATATAAATGAATAGAGCTGATAGATAATGTGATAGTTGTAATGGAATGAGTACATTTGATATATGCAGTTTCTTTTAATTGTTCAATTTTGTGATAATTCTATGAGTGGGGATGTCAAACGCTTCTTCAGTATCACTCAGAACCCTAATATAACTTTGCAGTGAACCACCATTTGTTCAACAAGAACCAGATAACTTCCAGGACAAGAAACCAACTCCAGATAACTTCCAGAAGAAGCAACCAACACCAGCAACAAAGAGCACAGCTTTTCCACCACCACCACCACCTCCTATGGAAATCTACACCCCACCAACCATCCTTCCAAGCTATCCACCACCACCATACCACCCGCCACAGTTCGGTTTCCGATCACCATTCTCAGGACTTCCTACTCCAGGTCCAGGTCCAGGTCCAGTGCCAGTGCCAGTGCTTGGTTATCCAATTGGACCAATGCCATATTTGCACCCTCCAATCAATAATGTCATGCTACACAACACTTATCATCAGCAAGGAAACATGGTTCCCCCTCAGTTCTATGGTCAACAGCCCATTGTGTTACCATCTAATGTCAATGGAAATGTTCAGAACTCCTCCTCCTTTCTCCAGCAACCCGGTGGCAATTTGAAGAGGTAATTATATAATTTAAAATACAAATTACTGCATGTTTATTTGTTTTCAACAATGCCTGCTATTGCTTAATCAAATGATATGATGGTGGTCATAATCTTTCAAAATAACTACACATTCAACCTGCTCCCTATTAGATTCATCCATTTTGTCCATGCAGCTTCTAATCCGATCACTTAAGATGGTAGAATGAGCCATTTAAATAGGGGATAAGTTGAATATACATATATATATATATATTCAAAATTTGAATTTTACCTATAAGGTTGAATTTCAAATTCTTTCCCATATAATTTTTGTAAAATTTAAGTTGCATTCCTACTATGCATCTAATTTTAATTTTACTATTGACTTAAAATATTTCAAAAATTAGTTATTTCATATATTTATGATCACATAAAATTAAAATTAATGGTGATTATTTTATTTTTTATATAAATTATAACACGGCTAAACAATCTTCAAAATTTATAAAAATATATCGAATTGATATTTTTAAAATTAAAATAGTAAGTTATAATAAAATTGTCAGTATATTCTGAAACGCAAATAAATTTATTTAAAATTTATTTTACTTATTTAACGTAATTTTCATATATTTTTATTTTTGAACTTTAAATTAATTTATTAGGTTAATTAAAATTACTAACCTAATCTCTCTAGTGAATGAGATGGACTTTCTAAAAGTAATCATTGCTAATTTTTTAGAGTTGTAAACATTTTGTAAATTTAAAATAAAATATTGATGATGTGAAGTTTGAAGAATTGAATATAAATAATAGATTAAAGGAAAGTGATGGTTGAATGCAGGAATAGATGTTGAAGGGTGGGTGAGGTTAATGGTGGTGGCAGGGGCAGTGGCAGTGGCAGCAGGTAAAGGAAATGAAAATGAAATTGAAGTGAAAACTATATATCTAGTGTTTGGTAATGTTATGTTAGTGGAGATTTTGACTGGTTTTAAACTGGGGTTTTGAGTTATCTATGTTTAAGTCTAGACTTGAATGTTAATTTAATTTGGATATTTGGTTAGGTTGATTGAGTTGAGTCAAGAATATTTGACTGATCAGGTCAGGGTTTAGGGACCCACATGACAGGGAAGGGTATTTCGATAAATTCACATTTTCATTAACATTGTTTGACCCTCCCTCTTTCTTAACCTTCAATCTTTCATTCCTCGTCACGTGACCTTCACATGCGTTGTCTGACCTTCATCCTTACTCAGCTTTTATTTCTCCAACATCAAATCTCAACTAGTTTAGATTGATTGGATCGTAATCCACTTTCTTTACGGGTCATGTCCATATTACAGATATTTTCAATTACTTTACCTCTTTTGATCTATTCAACGCTTCACCTCTTTTGCCGGATTCCCATTGTTTACGTTCTAGAAATCCATACGTATCAACCACACAAAGTCATCTTCATGCTATTACTATTATTATTATTATTATTATTATTATTATTATTATTATTATTATTATTATTATTATTATTATTATTATTATTATTATTATTATTATATTATTATTATTATTTATTATTATTATTATTATTATTATTATTATTATTATTATTATTATTATTATTATTATTATTATTATTATTATTATTATTATTATTATTTTATTATTATTATTATTATTATTATTATTATTATTATTATTATTATTATTATTATTATTATTATTATTATTATTATATTATTATTATTATTATTATTATTATTATTATTATTATATTATTATTATTATTATTATTATTATTATTATTTATTATTATTATTATTATTATTATTATTATTATTATATTATTATTATTATTATTATTATTATTATTATATTATTATTATTATTATTATTATTATTATTATTATTATTATTATTATTATTATTATTATTATTATTATTATTATTATTATTATTATTATTATTATTATTATATTATTATTATTATTATTATTATTATTATTATTATTATTTTATTATTATTATTATTATTATTATTATTATTATTATTATTATTATTATTATTATTATTATTATTATTATTATTATTATTATTATTATTATTATTATTATTATTATTATTATTATTATATTATTATTATTATTATTATTATTATTATTATTATTATTATTATTATTATTATTATTATTATTATTATTATTATTATTATTATTATTATTATTATTATATTATTATTATTATTATTATTATTATTATTATTATTATTATTATTATTATATTATTATTATTATTATTATTATTATTATTATTATTATTATTATTATTATATTATTATTATTATTATTATTATTATTATTATTATTATTATTATTATTATTATTATTATTATTATTATATTATTATTATTATTATTATTATTATTTATTATTATTATTATTATTATTATTATTATTATTATTATTATTATTATTATTATTATTATTATTATTATTATTATTATTATTATTATTATTATTATTATTATGATCATCATCATCATCATCATCATCATCATCATCATCATCATCATCATCATCATCATCATCATCATCACCGTACTCATTTCCTCTTCTTTCCTCATTTTATTAAGTCCATGTTTGGTGTTGGTAGTTAAAATTAAAGGTTAAAATGACCGTTCGAATTGTTGTAATTGTTAGTGGTTTGAAATAGCAGTTAGAATAACGGTCAAAATAGCAGTTGTAATAACCATTCAATAATAGCTATAACAGTTAAAAGTAGCGGTTAGATATAAAATTACAAAAAAAATTGATGTAATTATCTGACTTTATTTCTTAATGGAAAATAAAAGGATACTTTGATACTTTAAATATAGCGGTTGAGAGAGAAAGTTATGTTGAATAGCGTTCATCAAACTGCTATGTGGACTGCTAAACGTTATTTTAAAATGCTATTGCCGAACACCTATTTTTGTCAAACGTTGTTTAGACCGCTGCTCAAACTGTTAAACACTAATAAAACAGGTAACGCCAAGCACAAATTAACTCTTTTTTATATAAAAAAAAGTCACCGTAAACAAAACAAAGTAAGATTTAGATATGGATTAATTTTTAAATAAAATAAAAATAATATAATGAACTTAAACTTGTCCAAGTTAAAAATCAGTCATAATTCTGAGGGATAATGTGATGGTGGGTATTTGTGCAAAATTTTCACTTAGGTACTTCGACTTTGTGGGGTTTCATGTAGGTACTCCAACTTGCAAATTACAAGTCATTTAGATCCTTCGGTTGACGTGACACAATCTGTGAGTAGTACCTATATAAAACATCGTAAAGCTAGAGTACCTATAAGATCTAATTTTCAAGTTGGAGTACTTATATGAAACCTCGTAAAGTTGAAGTATCTAAGTGAAAATTTTGCACAACTATAGGTACCTAGAGTTACATTATCCCTAATTCTTATCATATGAAATAAATTTATATATTTAAAAAATAAAATTTTAATTTTCCATTGGTAATTTTTTTAGTGATAGTATTACCATGATTTATTATAAAATATTTAGAAGAGTACAATTATTAAATAATAATATATATTTGAAAATTTCACATATAATTGTAAGGGGCATGTAATAGCGTACAAGAGCATGCTGGTGAAAGTTGGAGGAAAGCCAGCGCGTGCCAAGAAGGGTGGGAGTTACAGGGCACGAATCGCATTCGGAAAGGCCTAAAGAACACGGAAGTGTGGACCACCGCCCAACTCAAGAAAGGTGTTATCGCATTCAAGCATATAGAGCTTCACTTTGTTGCGTAGGATACACGGGACTAGAGCTAGGATAAGGAGAAACCTTAGTCTATCCTAAAGCAAGTTGGTTTCTTGGAAGACAAGTCAGGGCCCAGTCAGGAGAGACAGTTCGAGTAGGAAAAGGAGACTTGATCCAACTCTATTCAGGAAACAAGAACCCTATAAAAGGATGTCTAGGTCAATGCAAAAGGGGGGTTTACAAAAATCTTATAACCATACTGTGCAAATCAGTCCAGGGTTACCAAACCTTAATCAAGAAATAAAAAGGGTGTTGTGGTGTTCGACATCCTAATTGTAGATTTGCGTTTACAGTTTGCCGCTGTCTATGGGGATTTCTGATACCCAAAAGTGCTTATCTATAGATGGAGAACAATCATCCCAATAAGAAACATCAACTTACTCTAGAGAAACAAGTAGCCCAACTTAGGGCAGAACTCGAAGAAAAAGTCAAAAAGATGAAATACTGCTGGAGGAAAGAAATGGATCAAAAGCCGGAAAACCAAAACCAGCAACGATAAGCAAGCGTCGTTCTCGATGAGCCAAATTTGACTCACCCACCAAAAGGGAATGGAATCCTTCGTCATCAAGAGAATTCGACGAGAACGAGGGAAAGGTAACAAAATTGAGGAGAGAAACGAAATGACTCCAATTCATATGTGCCCTTCACAAGTCTTGTGAAAAAGATCCGCTGGCGGACCTCAGGGAGTAAAACGAGAAGCAACTGGAGAGATGAGGAAATTGGTCAAGAAACTATTGGGAAAGAAATTAGTCCTGTTAAGAGGGTCCATCACCAGATATTTCGATGGTCTCTTCGTCGATAAGGTTTTCGAAATACCCATTCCCAGTAGGTTCATGATACCTCATTGCAAACTGTATGATGGATAGACCAATCTTGAGGATCACATCATATGCTACAAGAACCGTATGAGAACGTGCAACATACCTCTGGAATCCATGGAGGCGATCATGTGAAAAGGGTTTGGCACGATGCTCACAAGGGTTGCGCAGAGATGGTACTCCACCCTTCCACCCTGAAGTATACGCTCATTCTCTGAGCTCGCAACGAAATTCATTCACCACTTCTCCGATAGCAAAAAGAGAGAGAAAGACGAGATAGACCTATATGACTTAAGAAAAAATTGGCATGAGATGCTAAGAGCATACGTAAAGAAATTCAAAGAGATCAAAATGTTCATCGTCGATTGCTAGGACGCAATCGCCATCGAGGCATTTATAAAGGGGCTCATACCCGATACCCTCTTCCATATGAATCTCCTAAAGCAAAAGCCAATCACATTTAAAGAAGTAATTCATAGAGCCGAAGGCCAGATAGAGTACGAGGAGGACCTTGCTCACCGAAATGACCCAGATGCCTACCTTTGCCAATTTTCGGATAAGTCCCAGCAATCTCGAAAAGCGCATGAAAAGGCCAAGATGCCTACTTTGCCAATATTTGGATAAGTTCTAGTGACCCCGAAAAGTGCATGAAAAAGACCAAACGCCTACCTTTGCCAATCTTCGGGTAAGTCTTTGCGACCCCGGAAAGTGGACGAAAGCCCCGATGCCTCTAAATCATGAAATTTTGGACAAGTCTCCGTCTCGAAAAGCACATTAAAGGCCCAAATGTCTAAAGCGTGAAATTTTGAATAAGTCTCCGTGATCCCGAAAAGTAGGGGTGGCAAAACGAGTTTGCGAATTGGGTCTAAGCAGATTCGACACGACACGAATTCGCATTCGGCTGACACGACACGAATTCGTTTATAAGCGGGTTACAAATTTTGGATTCGACACGAATTCGTTTATGACACGATTCGACACGATTGATTCGATTATTCGATAAAAAATCTCAACTTGTGAACTCACTAACCCATCAACCCGCCAACCCGCCAAATATAAATGGAACATTATCAATAAATATAAAGTTATAATGAACCAAACACTAAAAAATAATCACAACATTAGTAGATATATTGAATCCAATTCCACAAACATCATCTCAATCCAACAGTTCAATAAAATTCATATATAACTTCATAAAGCAATAATAAAAAATTCAACATTCATTTTGAATTGTTTAGCAGTAGAGTGAGCTAACAATTCCATAGCCAACAACAATTGAAGTCTTACAAATCCCCATCTCTAACCTACACCAAAAAAATAATAATAATGAATAAAAATAAAACAAGTAATAGATATATACATATATCAAACTAAATGAAACTATATATCATATAAGAAAATACCTCCGATTTAATAATTGCTAGGATTTGAGCATCCCGCCAAATCATTAAATGATAAAATATCCTCGGTAACTTCTTCAATTGGGACACTTTCAATCTCAACATATAAGTAATATTATTATTAGATTATATGAATTCTAACTATGTAACTATTAAAAAAGTTACTAACCTTTTTCCCATCATCCAATCTCGAGAGCAAATGAGTGCTTCCACAGTATTTGGTTTAAGAGTACTCCTATATTGATCTAACACTCTTCTGCCATTGCTAAAAGCAGATTCTGATGAAACTATAGAAATTGGGATGCACAGAATATCGCGAGCCATAGCAGCAAGTTCAGGAAAACGACCTTCTGTTACCTTCCAATATGCCAAAATGTCCAAGTTAATGTTGCTCGCTATCTCCAACTTGCGCTCCTCCAAATACATCTCTAACTGTGATTTTTGATTAACATAAGACCTTCCACCAAGTTCATCTTCAAATGCCTTCAAAGTACGTGTGTGTATATATATATATATATATATAGAGAGAGAGAGAGAGTAGTAAATAAAATACTTAAAATGTATTAAATTTTTTACCTGTAGAACTGGATCAATATCTAAATCAGCTCGCTCATGACTTTGTGCAACTTCTGATGTAGCACCAATGTTACTAGATGGCTTAATTGACCTCACCATATATTCATCAAACAAGTCAAATAACTTACTCCTAACTATTGCCAATTGATCCGATCCACATCCGTACAACTTATCATACACATATTGAATGAATCCCCATTTGTAACGAGGATCCAAAACAACAGCAATGGCTAAAATAGTACTAAAATCACACCAATATTTTTGTAATTTCGGATACATTTGATGTACCATTTTCTTCATAAATTCATCTGTACTGTCTAAATGTTGTTTCAAAGCCCAATGAGTCAAAAACACTTTAGGCATGTATAAATTCTCAGTAGGATAACTTGAACTGGAAATAATGCAAGTAGTCTCATAAAAATATCGCAAAAACTTAGAAATCTTCTTAACTTTCTCCCACTCAATTAATGAAGGACAATGCTTATACATTTCATCTTGATAACTTAAAGTACACCAAGCGCGTTTAAAATATAAAGCACTATCTAACATCAAGTATGTCGAGCTCCACTTAGTAGGTACATCTTGTCTTAAACCCTTCTTGACATCTAAATTAACTTGTTTCACACATTCTAAGAACTTTTGCTTCCTAACCTGTGAACCCCTTACATATTTAACACTCTCACGAATTTTATCCACGGCTTCATCTATTGCTTTCAATCCATCTTGGACAATCAAATTAATAATGTGCGCACAACACCTAATATGCATATATTCCCCTCTACAAATAAGCACATTATTAATATTTAATTGGCCTCTTAAATTATCAATAAAGCATTTGTTAGATGAAGCATTGTTCAAAGTCACAGAAAAAAGTTTCTTATTAATACCCCAATCACATAATACAGACATAACTTTATCAGCAATTGATTTCCCATTATGTGGAGGAGGCATAAAGAAAAAACTTATCACTCTTTTATGTAACACCCAATTAGCATCAACAAAATGTGCAGTGATACTCATATAACCATCAGTAGCTATAGATGTCCATAAATCTGAAGTTAAGCAAATCCTACTAGGAACATTACTTAGAACTTTTTTCAATTCACTCTTTCCCTTTTCAAATGAAGCCAACACATCAGATTTCACAATATTCTTAGACACCATATGGAATTCATCATTCAAGTATCAACCATCCTTCTCACACCTTTATATTCAACAAATTGGAAAGGTAAGTCATGCATTATAATGGTTTCAGCAACAATCTTTCTAAACTCTTCCTGACTCTTAGGAGCACGCATGCTAACAGACATTGGTTGCATTTGACTTTTCTCAAAAAATATTTGACCTACATCACGTGATTTAAATTTAACACACACCTTCATATGACACATCATGTTACCTGTACCACATCTTGTAGGGCAAATGTAAATCACTCCACAATATTTGCACTTGCATCTGTCCTTTCCATTTTCATTTTTACCGATCATTTCAAATACCTGTCACACTTTGGAAGTTTTCTTCCTCCTTTTCACAGCTCTGCTATCAACTTGAGTTGTACTTTCAGCATTATCGGAAGCATGTTCTACAATATTTTGCTCATCTTCAGAATTCGAAGACACATTCAATCTGTCATAAAAATTAATCGTTAATTAATATAAAATTTATATAATTGATGTAAAAGTAAAATATAATTTACAATTATATACATGTAAAATTATATTAATAAATATATTTAAATTTACTATTACCTTTCTTCCTCCATGAAAAATAGAATAAGAGTTTTTTTTGTTGACCACTTATACTTGAAAAAAAAATACAAAATAAAATACTCCATAATAATAATTTAAATTAATAAACTGTGAACTCAATATTCAATTCTACCACTGAATCAAAATCGCATATGCAAAAAAGTTAATGGAATGTCATAGTGTTAAAAATTTAAAATTTAACAACCATTACTATGAGGTATAATAGTATATTAAAAATTAAAAAATTTTACACCTTATTGTCATAGTGTTACCATAATTGGAATTTTACACCTTATTGACATGACAATTATTAAGAAGTAAAACAATACTATTACTACTTTCCTTTCTTTGACTATGATTACTTAGTTCTTAATCCAAACCAAAACTTACTTGAGCCCATAGGAAATTAACGTGTTAATATGTGCAAATTTTATATTATAATATCTTGATATATACCCATAATCCATTTACTACTTAGAGGGAGGTAAAAGGGAAGATGCAAGTGTAGATAAGTCTGTGAAGTCATCAACCACCTCATCACCACACCACTACTACTAATACTATTCCTACTCTATTTTTTCTTTAGTTGACCGACTTCACTCCTACCAACATTAATTCTCCACTCAACTCTTTCTCATCTTTTTACCTATATAAATACACCCCAAACTCTCACTCCTCTCTCATTCTATTCTCTTCTTTTTTAAAAACAAAAACACATGTTGTCTTACTTTCTTTCACTCTAAGCTAAATATGGCTTTTGAAGCATTGAATTCTCCAACAGGAAAATTTAACTCAAAAACCAAAAAAGAATTTCAATTGTCAATGAATATAGCAGCTTTAAAATACAGTGAGTTAATAGAGTCTAAACCTGACAATTTGCGATACTCTTCCATGCCATTCAAGGACGGTAGTTTCGCAATCTCTTTCAAATTCCTCTGCCACACAGAACACCAGTACATTTAGACTTCAAGCAAATCCATTACAGTATTTAGTAATTTATTTTAGTAACTAATTTTATAATTTCAGTCAACATATTAAATGACTCTAAATCACTACATTGTCATTGTTTCCAGAAAGTAGTCAATAAGAAAAAAAAAAAATAACTATTTATAAGAAGTAAGTGGAATGAAAATATCAAAAGAAATAAAATCGAATGAGTTTGATTTGGTTTAACAATTTTAAGAAAACCTGATCAACAAAAAAAATATTGAAAGTGTCGTCATGAGGAGGGTGAGAGACCGTGAGAATGTGAGTGGGAAGGGAGGGAACTAGGGTTTTTTTTTTCCAATTAGTATTTATATTTTGGTAAATTATTAATATATCTATATATTTACATAATATTATAAATTAACCCTAATTTAATCGTGTTGACCCGCTAACACGATAAGCAAACACGACACGAATTCGTTTATAAATGGGTCATAACGGGTCGACACGATTATGACACGAATTCGCTAAGTCTCAACCCGCATTCGCTAATTTTTTTGCGAATTCGTGTCGGCCCGCCGTGTCATGACCCATTTTGCCACCCCTACCGAAAAGCGCATGAAAGGCTCAAATGCCTCTAAAGCGTGAAATTTTGGATAAGTCTCCACAATCTTGAAAAGTGCACAGAAGGCCCAGATGCCTCTAAAGTGCAAAATTTCGAACAAGTCTCAGCTATCCCGAAAAGCGCACGAAAGGCTCAGATGCCTCTAAAGTGTGAAATTTTGGACAATTCTCCGTGATCCTGAAAAGCGCACAAAAGGTCGGACAACTCTATAGTGCGAAACTCCGGTGCCTCTGTGACCTTGAAAAGCGCACAGAATTGGCTTAGACACTCCTAATGTAGATTCTGAAGCAAACTACTAGATTCCAAAAAGCGTGCACTCACGGAAACTAAAATAACAATGACAATTAACAAATAATAATACCTGTCACTATGCACAAAAGATAACTAGAACTTTCATTAAAGAGTCCCTTAAATGAGGGAACCAATTCTTTTACCAAAAAAAGAAGAAGTTCACTAGAAGAGTGCAAAAGTGGTATAAAAGTCGCTTCAGAGGGCGGCGTTGTAGGTGTCCAATTTGGCCTTAACAGATTCCACCATCAGTTCACTACCTATCACTTCCTCCAGCGTAAGGGTTCGAATGCTCACCTCTTTTTCCGCACTCTCTTCATCTAAGTCGATGTACTTCTTCTAGAGGGCACTCAAATCAGCCTCTAATTGAGATTTGGCAGCCTCAAGAGACAAATTCACAGCCTCCAGCTCCGATTGAGCAGAACAACGCTCAACCAATTACACTCAAAGTTAAGCCAACTTAAGATCTCGATCAGATAGTTTCTTCTCGAAAAGAATTTCATTGGTATCCCAAATATTCGCGAGCTTGACCGCAACCGAACACTAGGAAACTACCTTGCCAAATCAGCCTTCGCGAATGCCAATTCATGCTCTAATACACCAATGCGTGCAACATGCCCTTTGGCAGATTCCAATTCTTTTGCAAGAGTCACAGCGCTCTCCGCCGCCCCCTGACGTGATTCTGCTAACACCCGGTGCTTGTTGTTTTCCTTTCTCATTTCGAGATACATCCTTCTAAAGCCAACGGTATACTAGAAGCTCTACAAAACCACACAAAACCAAGCGTAAAAAAAAGAAAAAAAAACAGATTTCTGCCCAATACGAAAAACCTTGAAGTCATGAGCGGTAGTAACATGATAAAACTGAAGGGGTGTGAGCTTCCAAAGCTCGTTTGCATCCTTATCGAAGTACTAGCTTTGCAACTTCGCACAAAAACTTCTAGTGGGTCTCCACTAAGATATCTGACGGAAAAAAAAAAAACTAACTTCACATTCTCCGAATCCTCCTTGAGGTCGACATTAGAGACATTGTGCCATTGAGAGCTCTTATGTTAACACGTTGAGATCTAACCTCCCAATCGGGCGCGTCGTCCCGATTATACTTGTCTAGAGAAGAAGAGGGCTCGGAAGGGGAGACTGAAGGCCATTGGGACCGCCCGCAAGAAGCTTCTGGAGTTGGTGCTCGCGCTCAAGCTTTGGCTAGCCCCGTGTCGCCCACGCCCGCGTGCACACAAGACTTGGGGACTTCTGATTGCGCCACGACCCATTCCCCCCTGCGCTCGCAAAAAAATAAGGATTTGGGATTTGGGGGCTCTTTTAGCAGAGAGGGCGCCATTCTGACCAGGCTCTTTCTTCATTCCCTTTTCAGCTAAAAGCCTCTTATAGTTATCTCGTGCCTCTAAGTACTTACGAGAGCTAAACACGATGTCATGGATATAATCTATGAAAACAACTGGTTAACAAATGGTTATAGGGGCCAGATAAATATGCATGTGAGCATGGAGCCTGAGACTCAAATAGAGGATTTAGGAGCAGGTGTACCTAAGCTCATGAATGCTTAGAGAAGAGAACCGTGCAGGTTTTCCAAGAGCGTGTTGTGGTCCTGGTCGACGGGGGTATCTGTAGCATGCGGGCGCTGACGACGGTCGCACATAAAGTTGACCTGGATAACTTTTTCACCTCTTGCGCACCTAAAATAAATAATCCAAACACATAAGACCCAAGATGATCAGAAAAATTCCTGAGCCTAGATTCTGCGGGACTGATTAAGGATTCAGCAACGAGGAAAATGTGTCTCTGAACATAAGTGTGTAATACCCCTCAAGAAATACTTTTCCCTCCATGCTTCTCCACTAGAGGAAAAGCCGATTATGAGGGGTTCCTTTTTCGAACTCAGGTGCACGTTGAAGCGCCTGACTTCACGAGCATCATGTTTCAAGAATTAGTATTCAAAAATGTCTCGAGCGATAAAGTCCAACTAATAGTCCTCCTATAAATTCTCTAAACTTAGTATCAGACAAATAGATTTAGGCAGTAGGTGGCTAGGGTGAATTTGGCAAAGGTGACAGAGTTTGGCTAGAAGTCCTGTGATGGAAAATCGGACCGCGTGTTTGAGCATGCGTAAGTAATAGGGTTCCCATCCAAGAACCACCAAATATATTCGTTCAAGTTTTGTGGGCATCCGAAGCGTTAGGAAAGGCTAAGGGCAGTAGTCCTATTGTAGCTCGAGTAAATCGCCCGCGGGGACGATAGTCAAAGGTTTAGCATGTGGGGGATAGATATTCAAAGTGCGCGGTCCAGATTATAAATCTTGCCAAACCTCATGTTCTTGCACGTATTCACTAGAGGGAGAAATCGAATCGCGAGACAACGTGAATGTGTTAAAGAAAACCATTTCCTGTCCTATCAAGTTAAGGGTTCTAGCGAATTGAGGAGCATGGTCTGCTTTGTCTTCTGACATCAAGGATCCTTAGCGAATTAGAGGAAGAATAAAGTAATTAAAAAAATGAGAAGATCGAAAAGAAACAGGGACCAGCTAAGGCTGGGAAATAACAATCAATCAAGCAGAAGCAATTGACAAGGGTTTCGGTATAGTGTGGTCGCCGAAAAAAAAAGACACAAAACTGCGCTTGGCCTTAAATTTAAAGCAAATATGTGCAAATGAGAAAGTAGTAACCAACGCCAGCAAGAAGAAATTGAAGTAAGCACAACATACAAAGGCAGTTAAGGAACCACAACAAAATTTAGGGCGTAAAATGGAATATGATAGCTAGAATCGTAGAGGTAGAAGATAATTACCTTCGTAAGATAAGAGAGTTGAAGTTAATGAGAGCTAGTTGTCGATGTGAGAGCTGTGAAGGGATAACTATTCGTCTCTGCTTTAGGGTTTCAAATAAAATTGAAATGTTGAAGAAAATGAGTTAAAGGGGTGAGAGAAAGGGTATAAATAAGGAAGTGAGGTGGGTCAGTGATAGGGATGTAGGCAAACATGAGGATATTTGACACAAGTCCCAAAAATCTACATGTCACTTTAGTCCCCCACTCCAATTAAATCAATTTAATTCTCAACTAGGATGGTTAGAAATGAAATTTGGACGAGTTGTGTCTCGAAGATTGCCCTTCCATGCTCCTCATGAAAGAACATGGGGATTTCTGTAAGAGGCAAGTAATAGCGTACGAGAGTGTACTGGTGAAAGTTGGTAAAAAGCCAGTGCACGCCGAGAGGGGTGAGAGTTACCATCCCAAAAGTGTGAAGCGCGCGAATCGTATTCGGAAGATCTTAAGCGCACGGAAGCGTGGACCACCGCCTCATAGCGTAAGAAAGGTGATATCGCATTCGAGCACACAAAGCTTCCCTTTGTTCGTGCGCAGGATAAACGTGATTGAAGTTGGGATAAGGAGAAACCTTAGTCTATCTTAAAACAAGTCGGTTTTTTGAAAGACAAGTTAGGGCCCAGTCAGGATAGACAATTCAAGTAGGAAATGGAGACTTGGTCCAACTCAATTCTAGAAATAAGAACCCTAAAAAAGGGTGTTTAGGTCAATGCAAAATGGGGGTTACAGACATCTTATAATGGTACTGTAGAAATCAGTTCAGGGTTACCAAACTCTAATCAAGAAATAAAAAAAGTGTTGGTGTTCGACAGCCTGGCGGTAGATTTTTGCGTTTACAATAATAAGTTTAATTTGTAATATAAAATATATAGTTTTAAATATAATACTCCCTCTGTCCTTAATTAATTGTTACACTTACTAAAAATGGATGTCCCTAATTAATTGTTACACTTCCATTTTTAGTAAATTTTTATAATTGAAAAGACAATATTACTCTTATACTTTTTCAACCACTCAACTCCACTAACCAATATAATATACCACTTTTTCAACCACTCAACCCCACTAACCAATATAATATACCACTTATTCCATTTTTAAAACTTTTTAATTTCTCACACTATCTCACAACTTTTTAGGACCCCCTTTTCCATTTTGTATTCAATTGTAATTTATTTGTTGTTGTATGGGCAAATTTGACAATTCATAATTTATTACACTACGTCACAAATTTCCAACTGTAACAATTAATTAGGGACGGAGGGAGTAATATTTTTAAAAAATTAGTATACTTTCACAGAAATTGCATACCATTATAATTTATAAATTAAATATCTAATAAAATATATAATTTGTTTTAAATTTTAAATTTAACATTATAAAATCATATTTCGTCATATTTTATTCCATTCGATTTTATTGGATGAATATTTGATGGGTTCGAATCCGCGAAGATAAAAAAAAAATTAATATTATGATAATTGTAGTTAGTGACAAGTAAGGTCGATCCCATGTGGAATAACAGTTAATTTTAATTTTTCTTTGTCCAATTGGATAAAAAAAACGAAGGATTTTAGAGTCAATGTAATTGAAATAAATTGAATTAAAGAAAACAAATTAAATGAAAATAACAATCGATATAGTGAAGCAATCCAGTAAAGCTAATCAAACCAATTTTATGTTGATAATCGAAACTAAAGATATATTATATCGATTCAATAGACTTAGCAGCGCCCTAACAACCCATTTTTCATAACCTATTAGACTAATCAGCTTTAACTCTTACTAACCAATCCTTAACCTATTAGTAAACCCAAAAGGTGCATGACAGGTTTAACCACAAATTGTATTAAGAATTAGAAAGACCTATAAACATAACAAACAACTCAGCACGTTTATTTAGTTGTGATCATAATGTTCTCATAACATGACGCATCATATTGATTATTATTTAGGTAACTTCAATTAAACAATTATGGATTTAATTTTATTGACCGACGAGATACTAATCTAATTAATAAATCAACGACGCACATCACTTAACCAAATAGTACAACCCTAAACCAAAAAATACATAGAACACATAAATACTGAATGATATAAATCAGGAAGAATAAATTTCATAACACGAATAAAACAATTTACTTAATTAAAATGACTACAACTAAGATCCTTATTATAAAAATAAAACTACATGCAAAAATTGAAAACTATAAGAGGAGAGGTTCTTTTCCTAATCATCTTAAAAATTAAAAAAAATATATTAAAAAAAAATTCTAGAAAATTCATGAAAATATAAATTTCTCCTCTTAAAATCTCATAATTATTAAATAATATATTAAATTTTAAAACTTGAAATCTCATAATCTTATTGAAACTAAAGCAAACTATATCTTTAATGAAAATAATTTATTTAGCAATCTTATTCATTTATAAGAGTTTTTTTAAAGAGTGCCATGTGATATTGGTTAATGATTGATTTTAATAGTTTCCACCAATCACCATCCTCTTTTTTTTTTTTTTTTTTTTTCAAGTTCTAACATTATTTATTTGAACAAGGTAATAAAATAAACATCCACCAATGAAATTACCTTAACTAATGCTACCATAATACTCCTTAAAAAAAAAAAATCCTATTTAAAATTACAAATTCATCTCTTAATTAAATAAAATACTAAAAAAGATGTAAATTAGCGTCACAATATTCAAATTTCGTCCACAAACTTTAGGAAATAAATATATATGTTGCACATTTTGTATCCTAATCAATGTCTTTAGCTCTAGTTAATTTTTATTTTTATTTTTATTTTTTTTATATTGTTCATTCCTTTCGCATTTGGGCTGAACCTATAACGAAGCTTTCCCGCTTAACAATTATATTGTAAATGGATCATTTCACTTTTAGTAATTTGAATTTTTATTTATTTGTTTCTATTTATAAACTTTTCAATGTTGAAATTTTAAAAGATAATTAAATTTACCAATATATAAATTTCACCGGTCTATTTATTAGCCTAGTTAAACGTAAGTAAAGATTTTTTTTTTTAAAATAAAAAGTTAAAAAAACACTTGAGCAATACACCACCAACACACTTTAAAGTTTCCATGCTACCTTTGTCACTTATGTAATATGAAATAAACACATCATGTTATTACGAATGTTAATGTATTAGGATATAATTGTGTGATTATTGTGATTAATTTATATGGCTGATAAATAATGAATATTATTGTATTTAATAATTTTACCCGGAGATGTTTGATAAATATCTAAAGTATCCATATTTTAGAAGAGATTCTACCAAATTTTTACTGATTTATTAATTCTGTGTGGTGCCCACCGAAATTGAGGTACTGGCTCCGCCACTGGCTAAGGAGATGCTTTCATGAGAGAAGGGGCTCCTACTTTTAATCAAATCACAAAAACAACTCTATTATCTACTTTTTAAATTTTCAATTGTATTCTTTCACATTACTAATTTTGTTAAATCATTAATTTTTTTTTCCTATTTTGAAATTTTTATCTTTATAGGACTATCTATAGTTTTAATATTATTATTTAAATAAAAAAAAGAATTTTTTTAAATGACTAATAATTTTTAATTAAAAATAATTATATTTTTCTTGAATTCTGTTGTTTGATCTTCATTTTAAGATTGGTTTCTTACTTTGTGGTGCCAAATAAACCACAGCCAAATATTAGGCTAATATTGCTTGAATAAAGTAGCTAAACAGCTTACAGATGTCGTCTCACAGAGTTTAGTTCTAATGAGTAAAAATCGGATGCTTTACAATTGCCTCTACCCCTTATTTATAGGAGGTATTTGGGTCCTATTTCGATTTGGATTGGTACTCCTTATTTTCCTTGAATTCGGTCTCCTTTTTGGGCTCAATCTCTTCTAGGGCTTGATCTCCTTTTATCTATTTGGCTTTAGGAATCCTTGTTTCAATAGGGGTTGGTCTTCATTTTTCTACCGGGCTTTGGAAATCCTTGGCCTGGTATGATTAGTCTTCCTTCTCGGATTTGGCGTTGGAAATCCGTGTTTAGTTAGGTAATCATTTGGTGGGCTGGAGCGTTTCGGTTCGGATTCTACTTTGCTCGGCCGAGTTGAACTTCGTTGGGCCTTTTGATCATGTCGGTCGAGCTTGATTGGCACATTTCTTGGGCCTTTGGCCCTCTTATTCGGTCGAGGGTAGCTTTTGGGTACCCTCTCTATATTCGACCGAGCTTGGTTTTTAGGGTACCCCTTCTGTCTTCGGCCGAGCTTGGCTTTAGGCTTTGGTTCCCTCTGCTTGCTCTTACCTTCGACTATGATACCTTATGGTCATTTTCCCACCACAGTAATCCCCCATTGCCATGGCTTGAATCTTTCGAGCATGGCAATATCTGTCGTTATCTCGATCGAGTTTGGGCTTCCATTTGTTTTTATTTTCGGCCGAGGTTTCTGTGGTTTTCTTGGTGGGCCACGTCAGCCCTGGCTGTCTTGTCTCAATTAGATTTGGCGGCTCTTGGATTGTTGTGCCCTAGATTTGCCATCATGGCGGCTCCTCGACTGCCGTGTTCAAGATTTGCCATCATGACGGCTTGCCTATATAAAGGTTGGTGGTTTACTTCTTTCTCTTGATTTCTTCACTTTCAAATCTTCTTTCTCTCTCTATCTTCGAAGACCGTCTGCCTCCCTTGCCGGTTTCGACTTTCCGGCGATGTTTCGAGGTCCTTTCTCCCACTTCCGGTCAAGGTTAGCCTTCCTTGCTCAGATCTTTGTCGTTGTTGGTTTGTTTTGCTTGTGTTCTGGTTCTTGGTGAGTTGTTGGGTTTGAATCTGTGTGTCTGTTCGTCTGCTTGGTTTGTTTTTCTTCTTTTTTTTTTTGGATCTACTTCGTTTGCCTTCGCTTTCTGTCTTTTTGTTTGTACTAACTTCGGTCGAGAGTCTCTAACCTGCTGCTTTTCTCGATCGATTGTAGATGTCCACTGATTCTTTGGGCACGTCGTCTTTTGGGGGTCTGACTTCAGAATTCTCGACCGCGGAGGACGCGGGCGAGAAATGTTCATCGGTCTGTAATACTCCGGCCGAGTCTAGCCCTCAGGGCATTCTGCCTCCTTTCTTTAATATTAGGAGCACAATGACTATGGACGAGCTGGAATCGGCCTTCTTCGCTTACAAGTTCCCTAGTTGGATTAGGGCCCGGTTGCCCGAGCCCAAGGAAAAGGTTGATGATATGTTGGCCGATGGTTGGGAGCCCTTCTACCTTCGTCATTTCAAAATAGGGCTTAGGTTTCCAATCATGGGATTGGTCGAATAGTCAGCTAACTCCCATGTCAGCTAACTCCCATGACTATTAGGCTTCTCCTGTGCGTCGACCGTTTGAAGGAGAAGTACAACTTAGAGTTTACGGTCGAAGATTTTTTCTACTCGTACTTTGTGAAACGCGAGAATCTCGAGTTTGGGCGGTATGTGCTGAATGCTCGGTCAAATGCCCAGCTCTTGGTCTAGGGTTTTCCTTCTAACGAGACCAAGTGGAAGGACAAGTACTTTTTTGTTAAAGGGGTGACCCGTTTGTCAAAGGGGCTGGGTTACCCTCCATACTAGCGGGACTCTTGTAGGTTTTTTTTTTTTTTTTTTGGCGTTTTGGCCGAGTTTGATCTTGTTCTGTGCTTTCTTTTCAGCGAATTTCGGAACGAAGAATTGTAGATCTTCTCCTCGGGCACGTGCTAGGAGCGAGGCTATTCTCGTTTTATCGGCCGAGTCTCGGGATTACAGGACGATTTTGGGCGAGTTGTCTGTCAGTCGTCTTTGGGCTTTCACTAGAACAAGTAAGTTGTTTGTGTTGTGTTTCAAGTTCCTTTGATCGAATTTTGCTGATGTTTGTCTTTTCAGAGTTATCCGACTACGTGATGTCCAAGCCTGAGGGTCAGAGAGCTTTGGCCATGCGGGCCATCATGCGCCAGATCCAGGCGGAACAGGAGAAGGCCCATGTGTCTGGTCCTGCTGGGAATGAAGGGCCGGTCAAAGAGCGATCTGAGCCGGCCGTCGAGCCTGTCCGTCCTCCGAGTCCTGATCCTTCGGAAGCTGCTGAGGCTTCTCGTCCGACCGTTCCGGAGGGTTCTCGGAAGCCTTCACGCCCCTCCGCGGCGAAGTAGAAGCGGCCGATGGCGGGTGGCGTGGCGCCGGCCAAGAAGCGGACCAAGCATATTGGTCAAAAGCCTCGTGGCGATGGTCGTCACGTGATTGACTTCCCAGGGGATTCTTCTACTAGGGAGATATCGGCCGAGATGATTGCGGCCGCGGATGGTTTTTTCTTTCCCCAGGACGAGGAGTGGTTGGAGTCCTTGTCCTTTACAAAGTTCTACGAGATGTCTATCTCGAGCCTTTATAGGGTAAGTTCGTCTCTTGTTTGTTCTCTTAGGTGGTTTCTTTGCTTACCTTCTTTATCTTCAGGGGCTCCAAGGGGCGGTTGGTATGCGCAAGCATTTCGGCCCTGTTTTGCGGGACAGGCGGGCTCTTGAGGCTAAGTATCAGTCTGTCTCGGCCGAGTTAAAGGCGGCTCAGGATGACTTGGGCAAAACAGTGGCTCAATGTGCTGAGGCTGTCGGCCGAGTTGAGAGGGTGGAGGCTCATAACGCTAGGCTAGAGGCCTCAATTGCTTCGAAGGATGCGGAGCTAAAGCGCCAAGCGGCGGATTTGGAGGAGTTGAGGGCGGCGAAACGAGCCTCACTCGGTCGAATAGAGGAGCTCGAGAGCCGCGTTGAGAGTCTTACCATTGAGGCAGCCCAAACCGAAGTCGTGATCAGGTCCTTTTCTTTGGAGCAGGTCATCAAAGGGTCTTTGACTCCTGAGTCTGCTCAGAAGGAACTGGACGCGTTGGCTGCTCTTCGTGAGGAGAGTTGATCGAGTATCGTGTATCTTTTTCGATCTTTTGTGTACTCGTTATAACCCCCCTTTTTTTATTAATGAAATTTCTATCTTTACTTGTACTTTGTGCTGAATTTGTTTGTGAGGGGTGTAATCCCCTAACTTTTTAATTGCGATTTAAGCATATTATTTCTACGCTCGCCGTTTTTGATTATTGTAGTTCGGTTGATTTTGGCCGAGACGTGTTTTATTTGATATTTGGAGATCTTTTCGACCGGTCTGCTTTAAGGATTTCCGGGTTGCCCTTTGGGCGATTTTCGCTCTTTGAGCAGTTGGTCTTCGCCCGAGACCCTCCAGATTTACCGGGGGTTTGCCTTTGGCAATTTTCGGGTTGCCCTTTGGGCAGTTTTTGCTCTTTGAGCAGTTGGTCTTCGCCCGAGACCCTCCAGATTTACCGGGGGTTTGCCTTCGGCAATTTTCGGGTTGCCCTTTGGGCAGTTTTTGCTCTTTGAGCAGTTGGTCTTCGCCCGAGACCCTCCAGATTTACCGGGGGTTTGCCTTTGGGCAGTTTTTGCTCTTTGAGCAGTTGGTCTTCGCCCGAGACCCTCCAGATTTACCGGGGGCTTGCCTTTGGCAATTTTCGGGTTGCCCTTTGGGCAGTTTTCGCTCTTTGAGTAGTTGGTCTTCGCCCGAGACCCTCCAGATTTACCGGGGGCTTGCCTTTGGCAATTTTCGGGTTGCCCTTTGGGCAGTTTTTGCTCTTTGAGCAGTTGGTCTTTGCTCGAGACCCTCCAGATTTACCGGGGGCTTGCCTTTGGCAATTTTCGGGTTGCCCTTTGGGCAGTTTTTGCTCTTTGAGCAGTTGGTCTTCGCCCGAGACCCTCTAGATTTACCGGGGGCTTGCCTTTGGCAATTTTCGGGTTGCCCTTTGGGCAGTTTTTTCTCTTTGAGCAGTTGGTCTTCGCCCGAGACCCTCTAGATTTACCGGGGGCTTGCCTTTGGCAATTTTCGGGTTGCCCTTTGGGCAGTTTTTGCTCTTTGAGCAGTTGGTCTTCGCCCGAGACCCTCCAGATTTACCGAGGGCTTGCCTTTGGCAATGCATAAGTCGTTGAGAGTAGTGGATGAGAATAAAATGCTATTTTATTGCATTGAGGTGGGGCCCTGTTAAAAACCCCTTTCAGGGAAAAAGGGTGCCCGTTATTACAATTATCATGCTATATTCAAAATTGGTACCTTTTAAGGTGATGTATGTTCCAGCTATGCTCTATCTCCTTTCCTTCTTTCGTGAGCAGCTTGTAGGACCCTTTTCCGGATGCTCGTCCCACTTGGTATGGTCCTTCCTTGCTTTCGGCCAGTTTTCCATGGGCTTGATTCCTCGTGTTTTGGAATACCCTTCTGAGTACCCAATCTCCAGGTTGGAAGGCTCGGGCCTTGACTTTTTTGTTGTACTACCTTGCTATCCCCATTTGGTATTCGGCTATTCTTCGCTGTGCGCCATTTCTTTTTTCATCCGAAGTATCTCTCTCGAAAGCTAGGACTTGTTCATTGGCCCTTCCATTTAGTCTTTCTTGTGGTGATAGGATTTCTGTTGGGAGTACTGCTTCTGTTCCGTATACTATCGAGAAGGGGGTTTGCAATGTTGAAGTTCTGGGGGTCGTTCTGAATGCCCAGAGGACTTCGGGAAGGGCTTCGGGCCACAATCCTTTGGCTCCTTCCAGTTTTTTCTTAAGTGAGTCTACCACCGCCTTGTTGGATGCTTCGGCTTGGCCGTTGGCTTGGGGGTACCTTAGGGTCGAGTATGTAAGTCTTATGTTTAGCTGGTTGCAGAACACTTTCAGAGTCTGCGCTATGAATTGAGGGCCGTTATCAGTGATAATTTCCCTTGGTATGCCGAATCTACAGACGATGTGTTTCCAGATGAATTTCTGTACTTCTTGCTCTCTGACTCTTTCTAGTGCTTCAGCCTCTATCCATTTTGTGAAGTAATCGGTTACCATCAGTATATATCTTTTTCGACCCTGTGTGGATATCGGGAAAGGCCCGATGATATCCATCCCCCATTTGTCAAATGACCATGGAGAGGTGATGCTGTGTAGATTTCCGGCGGGAAGGTTGGAGTAATTAGCGTGTCTTTGGCATTTGTCGCACTTTTTTACAAGTTCGGCAGCATCTGTTTTCATGGTTGGCCAATAGTACCTGGCTCTGTGTGCCCTGAATGCTAGGCTTCTCCCTCCGGAATTGTTTCCGGCTGGTTCTTCATGGAGTTCTTTCAACACTAGTTCGGCTTCAGGGAGGGAGATGCAGTTTAGGAAGGGACCGCTCATGGATCTTTTAAACAGTAACCCTCCGATGATGCAGAACCTGGCAGCCTGGGCTCGCAGCTTCCTAGCCTCTGCCTTGTCTTCAGGTACTTGACCATGATTGATGTAGCTGATGATTGGGGTTCTCCAATCGCTTCGTTCTATGGCCAAGGCTTCTTCGTATTCGATGGCTGCTTTGCGAAGAAAGGCGTATACAATTGGTCCCGTCAGCTCGTCTTTATGCATTGAAGCTCCGAGGTTTGCCATAGCGTCGGCCCTTTCGTTTTCTTCCCTTGGGACCTGTTTTATTGTGGCCTTTTGGAAGCGTTTCATAAGACCTTTGGCTATCTTCAAATACTTGGTCATCTTTTCGTTTTGGGCCTGGTATGTACCGTTTATTTGATTTACCACTAGCTGGGAGTCGCATTTGATCGTTAAATTGTGCGCTCCACTTTCTTTTGCCACTCTTAACCCTACGATAAGGGCTTCGTATTCGGCCTCGTTGTTGGTGGCTGGGAATTCGCATCGGATTGCTTGAAGTATTGGGGGTAGGTTTGGGGCCTGAGGTATACGCCTAGGCCGCTGCCGCTTTGTCTGCTAGCCCCGTCTACTTCTAGTATCCATTCATCAGTTGAGGGTGTTATCAGCTGGTTAATATTGACTGAGGCTGTTTCGGCCGGTGGAGCTTCGAAGTCAGCCATGAAATCTGCCAGCGCTTGAGATTTGATCGCTTTCTTTCCTTCGAAGGATATGTCGTGCTCGCTGAGTTCTAGAGCCCATTTCTTTAATCTCCCGGATCTGTCGGGGGAGTGAATTGCGCTCCGAAGGGGTAGCGCAGTTATGACCGTGATTGGATGCCCTTGATAGTATGCCCGAAGTTTCCTCGCAGCGAATATAAGACTTAGAATGGCTTTTTCCAGGGTAGGATATCTGGTTTCGGCCGATGTTAGAGTCTTGCTTGCAAAGTATACTGTTTGCTGTTTTCCCCCGATTTCTTTGGCCAGAACAGCGCTTACTGCGATCTCTGAGTGTGCCAGGTATAAATAAAGTTTTTCGCCCTCTTCTGGTTTTGCCAGGAGCGGGGGGCTGGTCAAGAAATCCTTGATATCGGCTAAGGCCTTGCTGCATTTTTCGGTCCATTCAAATTCTTTGGACTTTTTAAGAGCCTCGAAGAAAGGCTGGAATTTTTCTGAAGCCTTAGGGATGAACCGAGTTAGCGCGGCTAGCCTTCCTGTGAGTTTTTGTACGTCTTTCTTGCTTCGAGGTTCTGCTATGTTCAGGATGGGTCTTATCTGATCCGGATTGGCCTCGATCCCCCTCTTCGTGACTAGATAGCCCAAGAATTTCCCTGCTCTTACTCCGAACTGACATTTTGTGGGGTTGAGCTTCATGTTATATTTTCTGAGTGTCTCGAAAGCCTGGCTCAAATGATGTACATGGTGAGCCGCGTCCTCGGATTTAACCAGCATGTCGTCGATGTAGACTTCCATGGTTTTTCCCAACTTGTCAGCGAACATCTTGTTCATGAGCCTCTGGTATGTAGACCCTGCGTTTTTTAAGCCGAAAGGCATTACTTTGTAACAGTAGATCCCCCTCTCCGTGATGAATGCAGTTTTTTCTTGATCGTTGGGATGTATCAAGATCTGGTTGTAACCTGAGTAGGCATCCATGAAGCTCAACATCTCGTAGCCCGCAGTTGCATCGATGGTGAGGTCGATATGTGGCAGCGGGAATGGATCTTTTGGGCACAACTTATTCAGATCTGTGAAGTCGATGCAGACCCTCTATTTCCTATTCTTTTTCTTGACGACTACCACGTTAGCAAGCCAGTCCGGGTATTGGACTTCTCTGATGGATCCGTTTGCGAGGAGTTTTTCGACCTCTTCGTTGATAATTTTGTTTCTTTCGGGGGCAAACCTTCTGCGTTTCTGCTTGACTGGTTTCGCGCCTTCTTTCACGTTCAGCTCGTGGGTTATGATTGCTGGGTCGATCCCAGTCATATCTTCATGTGACCAGGCAAAGCAGTCCTGGTTGGCTTTGAGGAAACCTATCAGGTTTTCCCGTTCCAAGCCTTCTACTGCGGCCCCAATCTGCAACGTTTTCGCCCCTTCCTGGTCTAGGGGGACTTCATCTACTTCGTCTTCGGCCGGGCTTCGGGGTGCGTTCAGCCAAGACGTTAATTGCTATTCCTCAACCCCTTTTTGCTTTAAGCAGTTGGCGTAGCATTCCTTGGAGGATCTTTGTTCACCCTTTATCTGTTTTATCCCTCGCGGGGTTGGGAACTTGATAAGTTGGTGATATGTAGATGGGATTGCCTTCATATCGTGTATCCAGGGTCTTCCGAGTATTACGTTGTAAGCGGACCTCGAGCTTATCACGAGAAAGGTTGTGTGCAGATTGATTCCTTCTGTGAACACTGGTAGTTCGATCTCCCCGATTGTCGAGGTGGCTTTACCATCGAAGCCGATAAGGGAGACGGCCTTTCTGCGCATCATCCTCTCGTCCAGTTGCATATTTTTGAATGTTTCGAGGAATAGTATGTTGGCCGAGCTTCCGTTATCCACCAATACTCTCTTTACAGTTAAGTTTGCTATCGAGATTTTGATCACTAATGCGTCGTGGTGCGGCGCATTGACCCCATTGGCCTCTTCTTCTGTGAAGGTGATAGAGTAGTTATTGGTTGTGGGTCCGTCTCTGATGCTATATACGCTGAGGGAGTTTCTCAATTTTCTCTTTGCTGCCGAGCTTGTTAGTCCGCATATGTCGGATCCCCCAGCTATCATGTTGATCACCCTTTCTTCTTCCGCATTCGCGACTGGGACCGTCTTTGGAGATCGGCGATTCTTATCAGCCTCGGCCGCGATTTCTCGCCACTTTTCAGATAAATATTCCTGTAAGTGGCCTGCTTTTATTAGCTCGGCGATTTCTCTCTTGAGGGTCCAACAGTCATCCGTGTTGTGGCCATGGTCTCCATGGAATTGGCAGTATCGGGATTTATCTTTCCATGCTCCTGTGGGGTTTGCTGGCTTGTCAGGCCATCTGACTTTGTCTCCCATTCCTTTAAGAATTGTAAGGGTTTCTCTTGTGGGAATGGTGAATGGATAAGGTAGTAGTTCTTTTCTCCTTCGGCCGTGTTCGGAGTAATCTGGCCTCGAAGAATTATGGCCGGTATAATCTGGTCTAGACAGACCGCTGTTGTTAGTCTCCTTGAAGTTGTTCCTCGGCCTTTTAGTTCGGCCGAAATTTCCAGTACTATTTTGGCCGCGGGAGCTTGGCTTATTCTGGGAGCTTCTGTGATTTTTGGGTTGGAGTTCCTCCTCATACTCCATCGCGTCTTCGGCTCTTTCCAGAACGTCTTCGAAAGTGCGGGGTTTGATCAGTTTTAGGCTTTCGTAGAACTTGGAGGTCTTCATCAAGCCTTTGATGGAAGCTCTGGTGGCGCTCTTGTCTCGGCAGTCGGGGATGGCCATTTTGATTTCTTTAAACCTTCTGACATATTGTCTGAGACTTTCAGCACTTTCTTGTTTTAGATCATACAAATCATCTACGTCTTTCTCCTTCTTCCTACTGTCTGAGAATTGGTTCACGAATTTGGTGACCAGTGATGAGTATGACTTGATGCTTTTCTCTGGCAGAGCCGAATACCACCTCTGGGCGGTCCCCGTTAAGGTGGAACCGAAACTTTTGCACATAATTACTTCCATATCCTCTTCTGGGATATTGCAGGTTCCCATGCGATTTTTGTATCCGGCGATATGGTCTTCAGGGTCTGTTGTCCCGTCATATGGTCTCATGTTTGGAATTGAGAACCTTTTGGGCATCTTCGTTTTTAGGATCCAAGATGTGAAGGGCATGTCGGAGTATCGCATTGTTGATGACCTCATTGTGATTCTTTTTCCCGAAGTTCTTTGTATCAGGTCTTTGAGTTCTTTGATTTCCCGATCGCGGCGTCTCTCTCGGTCTTTACGGGTGGATTTAGGGCCTATGGTCTCTTCATCGGAGCTGCTTGAATCACGTTGGTCGATGTTTTTATAGCTTTCTGTCGACCCGTCACTTTCTTCTGATATTCCTCTGCCGGAGTCTTCAAAGTTGAGCTTGCGCTTTCGGATGGGCGAGTATTTCCGGCTCGATTGCCGGGTTTTCTCTTTGGTGAGGTTCGTGGACTTCCTTCTCGATTCTGCTTCTTTTTTCCACTGCTCCTTTTCTTCTTCAGCTTTTTTCAACATCTCAGTCAAGATTGCCAGCTGTTCCTCTGGCGTCTTTGGAACTTGATCTTCTACATTGATGGTATTAGGGTTCATTGGAGCCATGTCTGATAAGAGCAGGTGTGGACTGTAACTTGAATTTTGAATTTTCAACCTTAACCTTGTGGTCGTGGGTTCGAGCCCCACGGTGGGCGCCAAACTGTGGTGCCAAATAAACCACAGCCAAATATTAGGCTAAGATTGCTTGAATAAAGTAGCTAAACAGCTTACAGATGTCGTCTCACAGAGTTTAGTTCTAATGAGTAAAAATCGGATGCTTTACAATTGCCTCTACCCCTTATTTATAGGAGGTATTTGGGTCCTATTTCGATTTGGATTGGTACTCCTTATTTTCCTTGAATTCGGTCTCCTTTTTGGGCTCAATCTCTTCTAGGGCTTGATCTCCTTTTATCTATTTGGCTTTAGGAATCCTTGTTTCAATAGGGGTTGGTCTTCATTTTTCTACCGGGCTTTGGAAATCCTTGGCCTGGTATGATTAGTCTTCCTTCTCGGATTTGGCGTTGGAAATCCGTGTTTAGTTAGGTAATCATTTGGTGGGCTGGAGCGTTTCGGTTCGGATTCTACTTTGCTCGGCCGAGTTGAACTTCGTTGGGCCTTTTGATCATGTCGGTCTAGCTTGATTGGCACATTTCTTGGGCCTTTGGCCCTCTTATTCGGTCGAGGGTAGCTTTTGGGTACCCTCTCTATATTCGACCGAGCTTGGTTTTTAGGGTACCCCTTCTGTCTTCGGCCGAGCTTGGCTTTAGGCTTTGGTTCCCTCTGCTTGCTCTTACCTTCGACTATGATACCTTATGGTCATTTTCCCACCATTGGTTTTTGCATATTTTTGTTTGTAACCCTAAAATAAATAATAAAATTCTCCATTTTGCTAATTTAAATAATCTCTCAATTATTCAAATAGATAAATAATGGTAATAGTTAAGATGTAAGAAAAAGTAAGAAATAAATAAGAAAATTAATAAATATATACGTTAAAAGAATTGTCTATTTTGGTAATTTAGGAATAATCCCTTATATTTACTCAGGTCATTTATTTTCACTTATTTCAAAATCTCATTATTAAACCACCTATTTTCGAATGGATACCCAATTAACTTAAAAGCAGTTTACACAATAAATTGCGATATAAGTGATTATTTTATAATTTAAGTAGCCCCAAACATACCCTATATTTTAAATTGAGAAATAAGTGATTATTTTATAATTTGAAGCAACCTAAACATACCTATTATCTCATGGAACAACCCTAAGACCATCCGCCGTGAGAGTCTCTTAGGATGTGTTTGGTTCATGTCCCATCTAGAGGAGACAGAGTACAAATACATAGGTCTCTATCTCCAAACGTGTTTGCTATCCGTCTCAATTCCATTTTGTCATCGTCTCCCGTGTACAAGACACAAAATTTTTGTACTCCTTCAAACTGAGGTACAATTTTTTGGAGACGGAGATAGAAACTGGGAAGTAAAATATACTCCTATTATCTTCATCAATTCTAGATATGTAACAAGAAGAAAATCACATTGCATCACCAATGTTGGGAGTATATTAAAATTTGGAGTAATTTGGTCTTTTTAACATTTTTTTTCAATTTTGTCTCCCTAACCAAATACTGTTTTGTTCTGGAGACGAATACAAACTTTTAATTTTGTCCACTGTAATTAAACACTTTATTGTCCCTAATTTCTCTATTGTCTCGTCTCCGAATTTCCGTATTGTCTCTTATCAAAATAGTTTATGAGTCTCTGGAACCAAACGCAACGTTAATGAGTCTCTATTTTGATAAGAGACTCATGTTTGTTCTCTTTGCATTGGAACAACTAGGTTTTTTTAGAGAGAGACCCATTTTTAGAAAAATTACAAATAATGAGAAGACACGTGGAAAATTCATAAAAAAGAAAAAGAAAGTGGAGAGAAAAACAGGAAAGTAATATGATATATTTGACTTTTTTTAAATTTTGGAAATAAATAGGAGAGACTTTGTATTGGAGTGAAATTTTTATATTTTCTATTAATGAATCTCTTTGATGATGTAGCATAGACAAGATATTAAAAGGCGCTAGGCGACAAGGCGGAAGCCTAGACAGTTTTAGGCGTTTTACTCTAAACGGTAAAAATTTATACATACTATTAATACTTATGAAAAATTATTATATGATTGTAATATTATGTCAGTATTAAATGAATGAAAAATACACCTACATCAATAATATGTAACTTTAGTTTATTATAATTAAATATTTTATCAATAAAAATTATAAAATAATTTTTTTTAAAGAACTGACTGCCTGGAATCGCCTAGCCGCTACTTTCTTGAATGCCTAGGCGCCGTCTAGTCCGCCTAGACGGTTGCACGCTTAAAACTTTCGCCTAGCTCATTTTTCAGGCGTTCATCTGTCTAGGCACGATTTTTAAAACACTGGACGTAGACGGACCGAGATGGTCTAAACGGACCCAGATGGTCTAAGGACTAACCAAACCAAACTCCTACATTGAAACCATCAATCATTATCCGATTTAGACCATACTACACCAACCAACTCAACACTTCGACGTGTAGAAGTCCATAAGATTCATTAAAGCCCAGCAGGCTACACTTAAGGGCGAGCTTTGGCTCAATTACATGACATGTAAAGCATTTTGACTCATATCTAAAACGGGCTCCAAGAAAATGGGCCTTTACGTAGGGCATAACGACAAAACTGAGACCGCCGAATTCACATTAAGGAGATGTTGGTCATCAAAACCATATGTAAGTCTTACCTTTTCATTTAGGTATCGGGTATCCATATTTTGTGCTTATATAAGCAAGAAATCAAAAAGTAAGAAGACCTTTTTTGCTATGTCAGTTCTCATAATCACCCGAGCAGGGTCACAAAATATAAAAGATGTATAAATAGGAGATAGAGAAGCAAAGCGAAATATGAGGCTTATTTTCAGTCATTCCAAACATCCAAACACACAAAATCAAGGTCTAGAAACATAATCCAAAAGTTTTTGCGAGTCAAGTACAAGATGTCACAGTAGTGGTACCGAAAGCATAAAATGGGAAGGCCATACGGATCCAAAAATTAAGCAAGCAAAAGCCATATCAATCAGGCATTTTTCAGACGTGTTTGTCACACTTTACTAATAATAATCAATCTATTGTGAGTTCTGATAGATAATCAATCATCCGGTTCTCATGATGATGTGAACTCCACTGTCAGTATCCACAATGTCGCTAATTTCACCAATTTTAAGTGAATATGTTGTCTCTTCAAATGCCTTCTGCATCTGGCCTCTACCAAAAGGACCTGAAATGAGACTTGCTTTTAGTTTCATTCTTATTAACATTTACAAGCTAAGACATACATAAAAGTAACATGTTGCATAAATAACATGCATAAAAGGTTCCTCCTTTAGTACTTGGTGCTTCATAGAAAGTGAATACAGACTTGTATCAATTGAAACCTTAAAAATGTTGCCCAAATAGACAGCACTCCAGGCATATCTATATTCTACAGAATAATATCACAAGATTGGTTAAAATTAAGCCGTAGTTGTTGGTAGCTTCATCTAAAAATTATCAAATGCTAACCCCTAAAAGGAGCCCAAAAATGTACAACTACTACTTACATTTGACATATTGAATAAGATTCCGATATGATCCAAAAACAAATTATTGTAGCCTCCCCAAATTCTTAAATGTTCAAAGAGACATCTATAGTCTAGATAATCATGACAATCTTACAATAACTATGCTTCCCCTGGTGCAAGATAATACCAGGGGTAAGCAATCAATGGAAAAAACAAATAGAATAAGAGGTTAGTCAAAATCAACCCACAGTCGTTTGTAGCTTCATCTACATACTATCAATTGCTAATCTAAAAGGAGCTAAAAAATGTACTACTACTTACAGTTGACATATAAAATAAGATTACATATTGTAGCATCCAAATTCTTAAATGTTCATAAAATCAATGGGAAGTTCTCTGCTTCAAAGCTCAGAACTCAACTAGTAATCACATGCACCAAAACCTAATCCAAATTTATCAGCTGATAAAACAAGCTGACTTGTAACTAACACATTTAATAAGCAGCCTGAGTCACCCAAAACCTGAGTCACTCCATGAATACAGAAACTCACAATACAATCTCCACAGCACATAAATTGAAAACTGAATCTGTAAGTGTAAGAAATTAGAACTACTATATCCACGTATTTTCATCGTCAGCCATAACATGAAAAGAAGCAGCAAAAGCAAGCGTCATCAAACCCTAATTCACACAAAAACTACAATATAACACAACAATTCAATCCAAAATCGATAAAACGACACATCACTGCAAACATAACGAGAAATAAAAGCGAGAGTGAACAAATAGATTACCGAGATCACCACCGCGTTTAGCGGAGCTACAGTCGGAGACACTGGAAGCGACTTCACTAAACTTAGCGTTACCGGAGACGATATCGTCACGGATAGCCTTGAGCTGAGAGGCAGCAGCGTCTCTGGTGGTGGCGCTTATGACACGACCTTCTGGATCCTTCCATGAGGACATTCGGCGGGAGCCTTGGTGCTTGATGAGGATGTGAGATGCTCTCACCTTATTTCCTGACGACGACGACATTCTCGGCTTCTTCTTGTGAGTCTTGGCTCTCTCTTTATCTCTGCTATCGGTTGTTGTCGATGGCGGTTTTCGATCTGTTGTGGAGATCGAAGAAGAACTTTTTCTCTTCCGATCGGACTCTATCTTTGCTGCTGGTTCAGAGTGCTGCTTTTTCCTTCTATCTTTCAGCGTCAAGTGGATATTTATATATATTATGGAATATGCGCCTTGGATGTAAAAGTTGTAGGTTTCTCATAAATATTGTAAATATTTACTTGTTCGGGTGCTTCAAAGTAATATATTTTCATTAATATAAAAATTATCATGGTGTGTGTAATTAACCTATTTTTATCTGAAAATTTAGTTGACAATATACAATCAGGTTTGTTACAATCCGTTTGTAGTTGGTTTTTGAAATTTTCACAACTCATCTCTACTTTCCTAATGCATAAATAGAAAGATAAACATGTATTCTGCATAATGTTACACAGTATCATATACAGATCAACTTATATATTTGTCAACAAAATCCCCAGATAGGAATCACAGGGAAATCAATGGCTAAATGAATTTGTTTAATTGATGCTTTTGATAATATACAATACAGGGGAACTGTCTTCCCCAATGCTAGATATCTCTAAAAACAGGCCAACCTTTTCTGAGAATTTCTTTGATCTTGGATTCTATCTGCCTCTGCGTCTTTGGAGGGCAAAGCTCTGCTGAGTAGCTGTTCAGCTTTGCTGCTAAAGTCGACTTCTGAAGCTCCTCCTCAGGTAGATTTCCCATCAGCTGAAGAAGGAACGGATTCCGTTTGAGCTCAAATTTCTGCATAATCAGAACATAAGCATTAATGTTAGGTTTTTGACAAAGTTGTTCTATTCAGATCTGCGGATTTCATTTGAATATGAATGTCTTTTAAGCTGGCTATGTCTTGGACTATAGATTGCTAGAGATGCTATGAATTTAGTCAGAGAAAAAAAAAAGGCCTGATGGCAACTATAAGACTTCAAGACAAATTATATGTTCATAAATCTTGCCCTTAAGAGTCTAAGCTAGCTAAGTATGCATCCTTCTTGCTAAACAAAAAGAGAGATTTAAAGTTAACTTACTTTCAAACACCCTATTGCACCCAAACAGAGATGGTAGGTTAACAAAGAAATAACGGTCAAGGGAGCTATCCCATACATCCCCTTGACCGTATCCATGCTTACTGCTAACTAACAACTAAACTTACTACACTGGCAGCTGAGATTTAATTTATATATCTATAATCAATAACACTACCTAAGACATGCAGAAGGGGGCATAGTGAGTTTATTAATAAACCAAATAACTCAATGACCATCTCAACTATAAAAATATAATCATGAGTATGTGTCTTTTTACCACGAATGAGAAGTGACAGAGAGAGCAAGAAAACACTAAACCTGGTGCTCAGGTTCTGCAGGATAAAAGGCTCCAAGTTGTTGAATCTGAGTAACAACTATGCTGCTCCTAGATTTCATTTGCTCTTTCTCTTTGGTAATAGCAGCTAATCTGGATTCATCTGTTCCATTTGTGAAAATAATAGACCTATGACCATGTGATACTCAAAAGATTTAGTATGATACTGTAAGCAACGATCACACAGTTGAATATAGCAGAAGTGGAAGACATGGAATTATGTTATGGTCATTGCATGTTCACCTGTATTGGTTACCCACATCAGGACCTTGTCCAAACACCTGCCTACAATCATGACTAGACCAAAATATGTCCAACAGTTGCTTGTAACTTATTAGCCGAGGATCATAAACAACCTGCATAAAATCATATAAATCAGGTTTCTGCAGCCAAAAGATGAAATAATACTTCTAACTTGTCCTGAACAACAAAACTTCGTGCAAATTCAAGCCTAAAGAATTCTCAAAAAACTTACCACACAATCAGATACATACAATAAACACCTTTCTGAAGAAATAAACACCTATTTTGAAGAATTTACTACCCCACCCACATACACATGTAATTGCCTACATAGAACAGAAAGCAGTTGAATATTTACAAGCTAACAATCTTCCCAATAAGAACACTCAACTCAACAAGTGAAATGCAAGGCTTCAAAATCCAAGATATGGATACACATGAAGAGTTATACTTCAAATGAGGCTTCTTTTTCCCTTACACAATACTACAACTACTCAATATATGGGATGGGGTCTTCATCAAACAACCTCATTCCAAAAATAAAATCACCTGTTTCTTCCAAGGACAAGCTCTGATCTTCATATCATATGCCTAAACAATCTCATTTCTAATCCAAAATTCAAGCAATATCTTGAACTGACTCTAAACAAACTAAATGAAACCCCACACCACAAGCAATTCTCAAACAAAAACGCAGCAGAGAATGGTAAAGTTAACAAACTACATAAGTAAAGGAATAGATTAAGGAACCTGCACAGATTCAGCATGGTCACCGAGACTGCGGAAGTCAGGGTTGATTTTAGATCCGCCAGCGTAACCAGCGGTGGTGCGGATGACGCCGTTGAAGCAGCCGAAAACGGGTTCAGATCTCCAGAAGCTACCGAGAGCGAATACCGCGGTTTTGAGCTCGGACGGGTCAGTTAAGCTCATGGCCGGATTGGAGATCCGATCCGATAACTGAATGCATAATGCGTCGTCGACGAAGAGAAGAACGTTGACGATGAGCAGGGGGAGAAGGAGGGGGTTCTTCAGTCCCATGGCGATGCCACGAACGGGCCGGGTTATTGCCCGAGTGACGATTGCGGTGGATCGGATCCTATGAAGCTAGCACGTTGTGTCTATGCACTGGTCTTGGAATTTCATGTTTTATGATGCTTATATATCTGATACGAAGCATCTAACTATTTTTCATTTTATTTAATTTTCTCTGTTGACATAGTATGAATCAATTTTAGAGCAATTTTAGTGAAATACAATAAAACTTAAACTATATAGTATCGTGCCATATTGAATTCTACATATTGATATGAATATTCTTTATCTTTTCGTGATCTAATCGAAGTTCGATTTCGAACTATCCATCTTAATTTGATGAAAAATTAACAAAGATTACACTGTACGAGTTACGTGGAGCTGGACACTGATCACAGATGCATGCTTGAATTACTGTGTATAAAAAGTGAACTTACACTAACAAGTACCACATCATTAAGAAGTAGATTAAATAGGAATTTCTAAATGTCAAACCACTGTCATTAACCAAATCAACCACCATTTCAAGCTTCATATAATTTGAACAAAACTTTCTAAGGTAATAAAAAGTACGAGACAACCTTAAATATAACAATTCCATAACAAGTTTAAACCAAAAAAGCAGTAGATAAACTCAACAAATCTAAGCCTTGTCAGCCTTGGCAGCAGTGGCAGCTGCTTGTCCTCTGAGTCTACCAGTTCTCCTAGCAGCAATAAGACCAACCTTTTGGCCAGGAGGAGCATCACGCCTGACGGTACTAGCATGACCAATATGCTGGTGGTTACCTCCTCCGTGTGGATGCTCAACTGGATTCATAGCAACACCACGCACCTTAGGCCAGCAGTTCCTCTTCACTCTAAACTTGTGGAAGGCATTTCCGGCCTTGAGAAGTGGCTTCTCAGTCCTACCTCCACCGGCAACCTGACCAATCATTGCTCTGCACCCACTTGGGATAATCTTCTTGGCACCTGATGGAAGCTTAACTCTGGACACACACAACACATAATACCAATGTCAATAATAAGAACTCAGAGAGAGCTAGATATACCTAATAACAATTTCAGATCATTATACACCATAAACTCATACACCATACCACACAACAAGCCTAAACACATACACCATACAACAAAATCAAATATTTGAGACATCCATCATGGAAACTTACTATTAAATATACAAATTAGAAAAGTGAACATCAGACTGATACTTAAACACATATTCACTCTATTCACCATATTCACCACATTCATTATTTTAACATAATATACTCAAATCATAGTAACATATAGCCAATCAACCCTAATTTCACAGGGTAAAACGAATCATATAAAGTACTTAAACGTCTTCGAAGTAAAAGGTAAGTAAAAGTAAACCCTAGCTCACAATAATATAAAGCGAATTAATGTAAAATGAATCAGTCCATAAACTTCATCACAATACAGACGTAAACAAAATCCCTGACTAACAGAAACAGCATATCAAATAACAAGTGAAAAAACAAAGACCTGGTAGTGTCGTTATCGGGATTGTGACTGATGATAACAGCGTAGTCACCAGAAGCTCTAGCAAACACACCACGATCACCAACATGATGCTCAACGTTACAAACAACAGCTCCCTCAGGAATAGATCTGACTGGGAGGACGTTTCCAACCATAAGAGTGGCCTTCTTTCCACAGTAGACGAACTGGCCAGTATACATACCTTCAGCAGCGACGAAAAGCTCCTTCTGCTTCATGTAACGGAAGGGGTGGCGGAAGGAGACACGTGCAAGAGGAGCACCGCGACCAGGGTCGTGAATGATTTCGGAGACGACTCCTTTCAAGTAACCATTGCGCTCGCCGAAGTCGAGACTGCGGAAACGAGCAGGGCCCTTGCGGTGGTGGGTATGGGACTTGAAGACTGACCCCGCACCCTTACGCTGTGCGCGGATGACACGACCCATCGGTGAAGGAAGGGGGAAGTGGCGGCAGAGAAAAAAATGGGGGAAATGTGTTCGGCTAGGGTAAATGGAGATTAGGGTTTCGGAGGTTTTATATAGAGCTTTTGTGTTATGTGTGGTGTTGGAGTTTTGAGGGATGTGTGGTTTGTTGGGGCTTGGCCCATAACTAGTCCATCTATGTTGCCCAATCTTTAGTTGGGTTTTGGTGGTATACAAGCCCAAAATATAGAATCCGAAATCACTTTCAAAACTTACATGGGCCCTTAGAACACAAAGATCTAGGTGATTATTATTTTTAGACACATGAAAACTCAGAGACATCGTAACGTGCAAGAACCATACATACATAATTCAATAAAGCCACTTTTTATACACACACATTTCAAATTCTCTAGTAGATAACTATACCCTAACTAATAAACCGACCTTGCAAATACAGTTCACTTATTCACTAAACCAAACAAAAGTCCAAAATCCATTTACTAAAATAATAATGAAAAAAAAAAAAAAAACAGTTACAGGGTGATGATACGTGTGTTCGCCTTTTTCTTTAACTGGAGCGTTTAATGCTGGCCCACCACGCCCCTATTTTTAGCCACTGCTACTACACGCTCCTCTCACTCACAAACAAACCACCTCACCCACGCCTTCACTCTCACTGACCAAATCTTGAATCAATTTCACGTTTTCCGTCTTCTTCCTGGTCACATCAGCTCTTCGCATTTCGTTTTTAGCGCGATCTTTTTCGGTGAGTTTTTCAGTTTTTGTTTTGTATTTTTTCAAATTTGCTCTTCTTGAAATTTGTGCTTCGATTGAGCTTTATTAGAGTGTCACTAGCTATGTAGCTGTAGTCAGTCTTCTTCTTCATTGTGTTTGTTGCTGTATGCTTAATCACTTGTTTATGACTCTCTCTTCAGCTGTTCTCTTTTGCTTTTACCTTCACCATTATTTATTGTTTTGTTTGTTTGTGTTTCGTTCGCTTTTTTGTTTTGTTTTTTCAAAATCTTTTCTTCGATGGAGCTGTATTATAGTGTTCTTCATCAGCTATTCACATTTCCTTATAACTATTACACTATAGTTTCACTGAGCTGAGTCCTTACGTGTTTTGTTTGTGATTTCAAATTCCTTGTTATTGAGAGTTTGTGATTTGAATTAGTGTGTCTTCTAGCAGTTGCAGCTTTTCATTTTTTTACACTTCAGCTCAATATTCGTTTTTGTTTCAGACAGTGTGTTTGTTTGTTTTTGTTTTCAAATTTCATTTTCGTCCGAACTTAGTTTCGTCTTAAATATACATGATCAGAGTGACACGAGGTATACTGCTGGCGTGAGGTCAGTGTTCAATAAATCTGTATGTTAATTACTCATTTATGTTGGTTTGGTTTGTACAGCCAGCCTCTCCTCTGCAGGCTTTATTATATATGTAGTTTGTGTGTGACCACAATTTTGCAGTTAGTTGGCCATTTTTGTGTTAATTGTCCTAGTTGTAAATTTAAAGCTGGTTGAGAGATAGTTTTGTAGCTACATTTTGGATTGATTTTGATGGCTAGCTGTTTATTTGTTGCTTTAATAATTGGTGGATATGAAAATATGGTGAAAAATTCAAGTTGGTGGTAACACAGATTTTAAAAAGTGAAGGTGATTGAGTTGCTTGAAGTTATGCTTTGCATTTGTGTTTAGTGGGGCCAAGAGAGAAATAAACCTTGAATGAGATGCTTTAATGGACAGTAATTTGGTTCCTGGCAGATAATGTATAACTATTGTAAATACATAAATACTGTTCTGTGTTTGAAGAAGTTTACTTCAGATGACTTGATACGTTTGATGGGATATTCAACAATATAACCCAGTCATAACAGGAGATAATTTCCTACCTATGTTGTAAAATGTTTTGTGCTCTTGTGCTAGGAGGTGACGTGCCTTTATACTGTTTTGTCCTTAAAATATTTTGCTTTGTTTTTTCTATCTTGTTCAAGGAGTATACTTTGAGATGGAGCGTAGAACTTGGCCCTGGAAGAAAAAGTCGTCTGATAAAGGCACTGTTGATAAAACAGTTGCCATGCCAGAAGTGGTTGCTGCTTCTTTGTCTTCTGTAGCATCTCTTGGAGACCAGGTCTGTTCATTGATCCACATAATACATGCAAGGTCAAAAAATTATTCATGTCCTTCCCATAGTACATTGAATTGTTCCGTTTTTTGCTCTTCTATATTGATCAGGAAAAGAGCAAATCAGTAAACTATGTTCAGATATCGCTGGATTCATATACACACTTGTCCGGGTTGGAAGAGCAAGTTAAGACTCTGAAAGAGCAACTAAGACAATTGGAAGATGGAGAGACTCGTTTGAAGGAAAAGTTATCTACAGCTCTTTCAGAGATAAACTCAAAAGAAAATCTTATAAAACAACATGCAAAAGTTGCTGAAGATGCTGTTGCAGGTATGATCTCTTTTTCTTGTTATCATTATATTTAAACTTACTACATTTTTCTTTTCCTGTGTAAAATGTATTTTTGTTGTATGCACTTGACCTTGCTTGTGAACTTTAGGCTGGGAAAAAGCGGAAGCAGAAGCTCGTTTACTTAAACGGCAACTTGAATCTATCACTCTTCAGAAGCTATCTGTTGAGGAGCGAGCATCCCATTTAGATGGAGCCCTCAAAGAGTGCTCAAGGCAAATAAGAAATGTTAAGGAGGAAAGTGAACAGAAATTGCAGGATGTCATTTTCACTCAATCTAAGCAATGGGATAAAATCAAGCTTGAGCTGGAGAAAAAAATGATTGAATCAGACCAAGCACTTCTTCGAGCTGCTGCTGAAAATGCTGCCCTTTCAAAGTCATTGCAAGAAAGGTCCAATTTGATAGTGAAGATGAACAATGAAAAATCGAAAGCTGATGCTGAAATTGAACTTCTCAAGGAGAAAATCATGTCACGTGAGAAGGAGATAAATTCGCTGAAGTACGAGCTGCATGTAATTTCTAAGGAGCTGGAGATTCGGAATGAGGAGAAGAACATGTGTGTGAAGTCAGCGGAAGCTGCAAACAGGCAACATTTAGAGGGTGTCAAGAAAATTGTGAAGCTGGAAGCTGAATGCCAAAGATTGCGTGGTCTTGTACGGAAGAAGTTGCCTGGGCCTGCAGCATTGGCTAAAATGAAAATGGAAGTTGAGAATTGGGGCCAAGACTTTGGGGAATCTCGAAATAGGAGCATTTCACCTAAAAATGCAAACTCACATTTGCCTCTACTGTTAGAAATTCCTAATGGCAACTTGCATCAATCTCGCAAAGAAGCAGAGTTTCTTACAGCCCGATTATTGGCAGTGGAAGAGGAAACAAAGATGCTCAAAGAAGCTTTGGCTACGCGTAATAGTGAACTGCAGGCATCTAGAAACATATGTGCGGAGATGAATTGCAGGGTTAAGAGCTTAGAATCACAGCTAGAGTCACTTAATCAACAGAGGAGTTCTGAATCAAATTGTAAATTTTCTACTGATTCCCCAAGAATCACTTTGAGCTCTAAAGGCGGCATGGATAGGAGAATAGATTCTGCTGAGTCTTGTGCATCAGTTGTCTCTGAGGCTACAGACAGGAGTATTGACATCTCCATCAATCATGAGAGTGAACATCACTTAGAGTTCATGGATGATTTTCTGGAAATGGAGCGATTGGTATCCTCGCCAAATGATGCTGGGAGCATTTCCATTCTGTCAAATTCAAATGACTCCAGAAGTACTTACGCCAGAGATAAAGTGTCAAGTGATGCTGTAAAGGGCGAATATTTCCTTTGTGAGAATCATTCGGTAGAGCTTGAGTCTGATGCAAAGAGCTCATTGTGGATGAAACTCTACTCGAGAATTTATACTATACTCGAGCCTCATTCTAAGGATCTAAACATCAGTAAAGTTCTGGAGGATATCAAGTGTGCTTTGAAGGAATCGCTGGTTGATCATTTATCGAAGGACGTCCAAATCCATGATTTTTGCAATAAGCATTCTGTTGATGAATTATCTACTGCAGCAAAACCAGAACTGGAATCTGCTCTCTCTCAAATCCTTCAGTTTGTGGTATCACTTGGCAGGAAAATAATGAGAGTTGATGACAATGACAGTGGGTTCAATTGTGAAATTGAGGAATTTTCTGTCTACGTACAGAAACTTAAGTCCCAAGGAATGATTTCAGTTGACTTTATGCTCAAACTTTCTAGTGTTTTGGCTAAAGCTAGTGAACTAAACTTTGGGGTCCTTGACTATAAGGGTTGTGATGACGATGTCAAGAGCTGCGACTACATAGACAAGGTGGCGCTGCAAGAGAATAAGGCCAGTCTGAATGACTTCTCCAAACAGTCAATTGATGGGTGCTGTGGCATTTCACATTCATTTCACAATCCAGAGGCTCTTCCAGACAAAGTTCTATGTCCAGAATTTGGACAGGATGTTAAACAATGTAAATGCAAATCAAAGGAGTTCGAAGAGCTGAGAACGGTAAGAGCAAATCTAGCAATGGATCTGGCTAGATGCACGGAAGAGTTTGAGAATACCAAGTCGCAGTTGCAAGAAACAGAACAGCTTCTATCAGGAGGGAAATCTGAACTGGCTTCCTCTCAGAGACTATGCAGTTTGACCGAAACTCAGCTGAAATGCATGACTGAGTCTTACAAGTCACTCGAACTGCATGCACACGAATTAGACTTAGAGGTAAAGGTTTTGCTGGAGAAAATGAAGGAGTTGGATAGCGAGCTAGTAGAAGAAAAACACCATCATCAGGATACTCTCATGAAGTGCAAGGTTCTTGAAGACACCCTTCAAAGGTCAGCGCCTGACCATACAGCTTCCTTTACGATTTTCATTATTCATGTTCGAATTTTGTTTTACTAACACTTCTTTTCATGTGCTTTTAGCAGAAACAAGGCTTGTTCCATATGTTCACAAGCAAATGGAACAGATGCAGAAGCCGACATTAAGTCCGAACAGGTATAGAAAATATTATTCCGTATGAACACGAAACCATAATAGATTTTCTAACTTTGAACTTTGCAGGATATAGAAATAGCTGCTGCAGCTGAGAAGCTTGCGGAATGTCAGGAAACTATATACCTTCTGGGGAAGCAATTGCAAGCTTTACACCCAAAGAAAGAAACAGGTGGATCTTAGTATATCTTATGAGGTTTCACTTGGATTAAAGAACAATCAGCTTCATTTTGTTGCGGATTTCTGGTAAAGGAATGGTCACCATCATGATGACCATATGAGATTTCAGTATTGAAATGCGTTAGTCTTATATAGTTAGGCTTTGTTTTGTAGATAGTATGTGCTATATAGTTGATTCAAGTCTTGAGATGTTTCGGACCATGTAATCTACTTAATTCAAGTTCATATGATGTCTTGAATCGTATGTTTGGTTTCCTAGGTTTAGTATTTTAACATAAAAAATTAATTAATTACTAGTTTGTTTACATTTAATATATTTTGCTTTTGAACATCTAGTTTGTGGACCCTGTGCTTTGACAAGTCTTATGAACCAAAGCTGGGTCTTCACAACTTTCTTCAGAAAATGGAGTTGTCTCCAAATCCACAAACTAGATGTTCAACTATGATTCACATTGCTAATCCATAATTGAAATGCACAAAAACCAGAGGCATGCCCAGGATCAAGTCCTGCAATAAACAACAAAATTGGGCTTGCCTCAAGTCAGGTAAGCTGAAAAATAATCATTAGTAGATTGAAGATCCATGACCTTTTAGCTATTTGAGCACTTTTCTAGGAGGTGCAAATGGGATGCAGGCATGGTGGATCGGCAAAGGTTCAACGAATAGATAAAACTATTTTTCTGATTCCTGATAACCCTCTATAATTTATCAACTCCATTTTTTCTTAATGGATACTAAAGTCACGGTTAATGTTTTCATAGGCGTATTTAAGGGGTTAATCCGGTGAAAAAAATAAATAATAATAATAATAATAATAATAATAATAATCTTTATATATATAATAATCATTTTTTTTCCGTCCATTTTTCACCGATCCAATGAATGGTTGACAAATAGCGAAATTTTAGATTGACATTGATATATAATAAGAAATAAATAAAATATCTTTTTGTAATATATTAAATATAAATTAAAAATATTTATTTACCATTTTAAGATATTATAATATTATATTTGATTCTTTTTATATTTTCAATATATTATATAGGGATAGTTTCACAAATAGCACTTTGAAAGTTTTAGTTAAGTAAATAGACCATGAAAGTTTGACTTAAGTTTTTAATTCTTGGAAAGTTTGGTTTTCATTCAATTGCCCTTTGTGGCAATAATATCCTTTCTAATTAAAAAATAAAATTTGAAAATTAAGGAAATGAAATTAAATGTTGAACACCCAAAATGACCCTCACTTACATCACTAGATTACCAAAATGCCCATATAAATAGTATTCATAAAACCTAAAACCACCCCACAATCCCTAACCCGATTAGCCCCTTCCACCATTTTTCTTCATCACTTCTTCTTCCTTCCATTGAAGATCTCTTTCAAGCTTGGAAGTTACACATTAAGGTTTGTATAATTCTTAATCACATCATCATTCCTTCTTTTAATCTTATCTAGCACTAATTTGGATGGCAAATTGATTTCTAGAGTTTATGGTGGAATTGAGTTTTTAGAGTTTAATTTCCAATTTTGTAAATGGTGATTGGGATTTGTTGTTGGTTGTTAAAGAATGAGTAATTAAGATTTTCTTTAGCTAGTTAATATGGTATTAGTGGTTTATTTTAATATTTGATAAATGAATGCATATGTGAAAGAATAGATTTGTAGTGTTATGTTGGATTTGGGGTTTTAGAAATTAGTTTTCAATATTGTAATTCTTTTTTGAGATTTATTGTTCTCTGATATAGAAGCATTAATAAAGCTTTTATGTAGTTATTTAATGGTGTATGATTTGTGGATGTGAATATTTGATGAAATAGATTATACGTAGAAGAATTGGTTTGTAGTGTTTTGTTGATATTGAGAATATTTAGTTTAGTTATATTGAAATTGCTAATTTTTTTTTGAATTTTTTTTATTGTTCTCATAGAAGCTTTTTTGTTTTATATTTTTGTGATTTTCATCGTGGTATATTTGTTGGATTTGAAGTGTATAATAAATGGGATTTATTGTTGTTGTCTTTTGTCAATATACTTTAGTTCTCAATATTGAAATTGTTGAATAAGTTTATGTAGGTGGTTCTCATAGAAGGGTTTTGTTTGGGATATTACTTGTGGTATACTTGTTAGATTTTTGAAGAGATGTCTACCCCCGCTACACAACTAGTTGGCGAGGATAATGAATGCTCACATGTCAATGGGGAGAGGTCCTCACATATCAATGGGGAGAGTCATGAATATGTAGATATACCATCATAACATGCAGAATTTAAAGTTATTAGTTTATGATAGTTGGTTAACTATTGTATGGACTTATTTGTTTGTAAATTTACTTTTGTGGATTTTTTTATTGATATTTGAAATGTACTATAGTTCCCGTTAATAGTTTTTATTTTGGAAAAAAATATATAAAACTATATTTGGAAGTGGATTTTAAAGCTTGAAATAATACTTGTGAGTTTCCATGTCTAGGTAATTAGTTGTATGGAAAAAGTGCTTATGGTTGTGCCTCTGAGTGTGTAAAATTCTCAGGTGGTGTACAAAAATAGACACCACCTGAAAAACATTTAGAAACTGAAATGTAATTTTTTTTAAAAAAATTGACAGTGTCTAAATGCTTCTTAGGTGGTGTCCAAAAACCTGACACCACCTGATAAGCATTTAGACACTGTCATGTTTTACTTTTACAATATCTGACAGTTTATGTATGCTTAATGGTTTTGGTAAGGTGCACTTATAGCCTTCAAGCCTTCAAAAAAAAATAAAACTTCTTCACATAAAAATAAGCCTCCTTCACACGATGGGGTCCACATAGGGAGTAGAAAGTTTATTTTATTTTATTTTTTTATATTTTTGGTAAGTCAATTATGATCTTCCAGCCTTAAAAAAAATACTCCTTCACAAAAAAAATAAGCATCCGTCACATGGGTCAAAAAGTGGACATTATGGTTTTGGAAAGTCAATTATAGCCTTCCAACCTTCACAAAAAATTTAGACTTCTTCACAAAAAAAATAAACCTCCTTCACACAGTGGGGTCCACATAGGGGTCAAAAAGTGGACATTTTTGTTTTAATAAGTCAATTGTGGTCTTCCAAGCTTTCACAACAAAATTTGACTCATTCGCAAAAAAATAAGTCTCCTTGACAAACATCCTTCACATAAAAATAAACTTCCTCCACATAAAAGTCAATACTCAACCCTGAAATGGGCTACGTGTCCTTCACAAAAAATTGTGTCATTCATAAAAAAAGTAGTCTCCTTCATAAACATCCTTCACAAACATCCTTCACAACCTTCACAATTTAGATAATGTCATTCACAAAAAAATGACCCTCCTTCACCGTGGACAAGATAGCTCCATATTAAACTACATAATGTTGAGATGGTATTAATAACATATGAAAAAGTATATTCCAGCAAAAAATATGTTCTTAAAATTTTGAAAAATGGCCTTTACCGTACTACATAGATGTCCTTAGTATATGCAATAGAAGATATGAACTTAGGCTATCAATTCATGACAAGAATCCTTTATAAATATCTCCTGCACTTTAACATGTTCAAATTATTGATTTTTTAGTCCCTTTATAAAGCCATCTTTGTGAAGGGGCCGCCAAATGATGTGATTATTTTCTATCTGCATTTATGTGCAACCTGTGTGAAGGAGAAAAAAATTTAAGTGATGCAGCGATATTTTTTTGTGAAGGCCAAACACGCCTAAACATGGAGAAAACATGTTTTTTCTAGTGCATTTACGTGCAGCCTTTGTGAATGAGGTAAAAATTTATGTGAATGTGAGATATTTTTTGTGAAGGCTAAATAGGCCTGAACATGGAAAAAAAACATGTTTTTTCTTGTGCATTTACGTGCAGCCTTTGTGAATGAGGTAAAAATTTATATGAATGTGAGATATTTTTTAATTATTAATTTAATATATAATATATTACAATTTTAATTATTATTTTATAAGATAACATATTTTTAATTATTAAAAAAATTAAATATAATTTATATTAATATTATTAAAAAAATTTAAAATTAATTAAAAAATACTAAGATTCTCGCGCAATGCGCAAGCAATTTTACTAGTTTAATAATAAAGTGATAGTAATAGTGGCAAGTGATAGTAATAGTGGCGCGTAATATGATCGGAGACTTAAAAAATTGGTCCTAATTTGTTTTAATTTTTTCTGAAAAATTATATATTTATTTGTGTAGAATTTTGATCTATTATTATATTTACAAACTGATCCTAAAGCTTTGCAAAACCAGGCTGTATAAAATTGTTTTGATATATTCTTTATGACTTTACAATTGATAAGCAACACCTCTCAAGCCATATAAATGACATCAACATTGAGCAGATAAACACTACCCTCAGTATCTATTTACCTATAATGCGGTTAATTGCTTTTCCTTCATTTTAATGGATTCAACAAACCCAAAGGTGAAGAATTCATGAGCAGCCTACTGCTCATACCTCCCTAAATGCTTTGAATGTTGCCACCAACTTCAAACACAAACAAAATAATAAAATTTATCCCAGTGTCAGTTCATCGATATCAAGCAAGCATCAATATACATCTACTAAAACTAAAATTAATCTCACTCAAAGACAAATAACAAATTTCTCATCCATAAATCATGAAAAACATATCTTTATGCACACATAAGCATTTAATCAATGTAACCATCCAATGATCAACAGATAATGTTGACAACAACCGATAACAGACCTGTAAAGAAACTGAGCAGGGTTGTAAGAAAATTCTAGAAAATGCAGTAGAGAATATACCATCAACCTCATAAAGGCAAACACAATTGATTCAATGAGGATCCTCATCGAACCTCTTCTTGCAAGCTTGATGGTTATGTTGATCACTTAGAGAAATAATTAGTAAAAAGGTGGAGTATGAAGCAAAGCCTGCAACACAGAATTCAAGATGCAAGTACTCTCCAAATTGTTGAACCCACTCAATCTCCATAGATAACATGACTTAGCTTCTAATCCATCATAGAAACCATCTGTTTCTGCTTCTTTGAATCAAATTCAAACCTCATTCTCTTCCCTGTTGATCTCTTTCCACTATCACCACCAACAATAACACCACTTTTGTTTGGTGGCAAGTCCATGATGTGTTTTCAACATCACAATCCTGTCAAAATCAGGAACATAGACCTGATCACAGTAATAAAGCTCGGATCTTTCTGCATCCACAGCCATTTCATTATCATATCAAATTTAGAATGCAAAAGGGTATGTGTTAGAACAGGTGATTGATGAGCAAATCAAGCAAATGTAAAGCTTTTCTCGACACCCATCACAAACATTAGCCTTTATTACAGAAATCATAACTATATTAACATCACACTACAAACTCTATCATTAAACATATCCTAACCCAATCTGTATTGCAAACAGCCGATGATAACATTAAAAATAAATATCAGAATAAAATATAGAACCATTGACGATATCATTGAAAGACCAAGAACCATTATCGTTCATTATTAATCTATAAAGCCACAACCAATCGACTACATAGCCATCAGAACTCATCACACCAACGCATAAAAACAAATCCCAAATTCAAATAATCAATTCACAACCCTTATTTTAGTTTATTGAAGGGATACCAACATACCTGAGGCACACAAAATTGAAAACGTATAATTTGTACTCTGCAAAACCGCAATTACACCGTCAATTTGGTGATGCCACGATTAATTTGAACTTTGACAATTACGGTGTGGCCAGAAGTGAAGAAGGTTTGAAGAAGGTTTGAACGATTTGTTTTGAATCTTGATAATAAGGTTGTTTTGGTCTTTTTACACTTTATTTTTGTTTTAATTTAAACAATTTAAATTTTAATGCCATTATTGTAAATAAATTTTCTAATTAAGGGTAAAATGGGAAGGTTGGCTCATAGATTGAAAACCAAGTTTTATTTGATCTATAAACTTAATTCAATCTTTTAGGGCCCATTAATTTAAGGGTATGGTTCATATCTGGTATTTTTCCCTATTATATAAGAATAATGTGTTCATTCTATCACTATTGTTATTCGTTAATTTTAGTTTCGTCTTTTATGGAGGTATTTTTCTTTTTAATATTTTTATATTTGCTTTTATTTCATGTGATTAGTTTTTGTTTCGTTTCTAAGTATTATGAACTGTTACACGTATCCTCTTTTCTTTATTTCTTTCGTAAGTATATATATATTTTTCTCTTTTGTTATAATTATGTATTTTTTCAGGCTATTTTATTTTTTTCACATCTATTTGTAAGTATTTTTCTTCGGATATTTTAGTTTTTATATTTCTTTGTAATTTTTTTTTTAATTTTTATATTTTAACAATTTTTTTAATTTCGTTTTCATCATGTTATGTAATTCGATGTCGTTGTCTTTTTTTAATTATTATTTTATTTTAATAATTTTAGTTTTGTAATTGTTTTTATTTTGTATTTTAATATATTTAGTTTCGTTTTTTTCCCTGTTTATGTAATTATTTTTTTTTTGTTTTTAGGTATTACTTTTGAAGAAGTGGAATAAACCATGATGATAAGAGTTGAAAAGAAAGAAGATTAAAATATGAAGATTCATTTAAATCTGAATAAACAAGAGTGATTTTATTTTATAATGTAAATATAACTTTATTTATTTATGAATATGAATTATTGTTCTCGGTAGTTGTGTATATTTAGTTAAGAATTTCAATTTCAATAAAAAATAATAATTAGTTAGAATTTCATAAAGTAATAAATTTTTGTAAATTTTCTACATATTGCATATATATCATTCCATTTTAGAAATAGCTCATTAATTACAATAAATTTAATATATATATATATATATGTATGTGTATATATATATATATATAGTCAATGGTGCATTTATTGGCATTTAATTATTATTTTTTTAATCCATAATTACAATAATATTAAATAATATAAATATTTATATTGATTATAATAATTTATTTTTAATTATTAAAATAAAAAATAAATAAAATCGTTAAGATGTAAATAATATAAAGTTATTGCAAAGAATAAGAAAATTAATAAATGACAACATAGTTAATAATAAATATTCTCAAAATTAAAGGAAAAAAATGAAACAAACTTTTACTCAAACAACTTATAATAGCATTTAATATAATACTTCAAATTCGATATTGCGCAATCACATAAATTTATATAATTTTTCATCAGAAAAAATAAAATAAAAGTTAAATTTATATCACAGTTTTAATTAAATCTCAATTAAATTAAATTAAATTCAAACTTTTAGAATTATTGTATTTTGGCATTAATATTTTCTTAATTGACTCTACGTTTGAATTTTGACAACATTTAATACATTTACATTATATTAAGTGCGTGTTTGGTAAGTACATTTTTAAGTAGCGATTAGATTTTTCATTAGTGATTTGACAATTTAACCGTTTGGAAAAAACTTTTTGATTAGCGATTAGATTTTTAATTAGCGATTTCCAAAACGCTACTTCAAGTAGCTGTCCACGAATCGCTAATCAAAAAGCTCCCATTTTACCCTTATCAATTTATAAGTATTACTAAACTACCCTTAATAATATTAAAGGCTTCTATTTGTACTAAATTAGTTAATTTTAATAGTTTTTATTTATTAAATATAATTAAAAAAATTAAATAACTTTTTAGTTAGTCTATATTTTATTTATTTTTTAATTAGTTGATAACTAAAGGATGATTAGTTTTAAATTAAAATCTTGAAAGAAAAAATTGTTTAAAAATGACTACTATCACTAATAAATTATATTGCAAGATAAAAATAATATATTGTATTGTTTACGTAATTTTACATCTAACAGCTACTTCAACATCTAATTGTTATTACCAAACACTCATGCCAAATCGCTACTTCAACATCTAATTTAACAGCTAACAACTAATCGCTAGCTCAACAGCTAACTGTAACATCTAGTGCCAAACATACACTAAATGAAAATCAAAGAAAATGCATATTTTTTTTATAAGTATAGATTCACGATTCATGTAAAAGTTTAATTAATTTTTATTTTTTTAATATGATTGAAATTGATTGAATAATATTTTTTAATTGGAAAGTTCATGATATAAATATTCATATTATTACATGTTTTTTCCTTTTTTAAATTATTTTTTAAATATCTATAATTTAAAAATACTTTTGATAAATATAATTATTTTTTCAATAAGGTAGATATTTCGATATATCTCTTATTTCTATTTTGAAAAATTATATTAATCACAAGGAATTTGAATTCATATATAATAATGATTTGTTTTATTTATATCTAACAATTTTTTATTTTCAAGTTCACAATTATAAAAATATTAAAAATATAAATAGTTATTTTAATGATGATAATTTATATTTGAGTTTTAAAATACAAAAATTTTAAACCAGTAAAATGTTAATATTATAAATTATTATATAAATAATTTTAAACTAATAGAACAATCAACTCCATTTTAAACTATAGAATTGATGAAAATACCTTTAATTGTAATTTTTATTGTTTAAAAAATTCTAATAAAATATGAATGAACCATGAAATAAATAAATAAAATGATTATAAACAATTTTTTTTTACTATCTTATTAGATTTTATTTATAAACGTATTTTAAAAAGGATTTTTTTATTTATACTAGATATACATTTGTTTTTTTTTTTTTTTTTAATTTAGATATATATATATCTTAAATTTATTATATTATATTTTGATTGTATTTACCATTTTATCATTAATTTTTTAAATAAAATTCGTCTGCTTATTCTATTTAATACATACATAATATGAATGTATATATATATATATAATAAATTGATTTGTTTTAAAATTAAATTATCTAAAATAACTTATTTTTCAAAAGTTTTATTTTTTAATTACATCACTTATTATAATATGTGCATAATTGTTTTTGTTTTATTAGAATAAATAAAATTTTTAAATAAAATATAATGAACGTATTAGAATGGTGATTAATTTTATCATTTTCAATAAAATAAAAAATGATTTTGATCCTTTCAATAATAATTTTGATAGTTTTAAGGACAAATAAATGATTTTGGTAGTTTATGAGTAAATAAGTTTATAATTTCAAGAATCATTTTGATAATTTAAAAAAAAAATTAAATGACTTTAAATAAATTTGATAATTTGAATACTTTCAAGAACTAATAAATATTTTTGATATTTTATATATAAATAAATAATTTTAATTGTTTCAATAATAAATAAGTTATTTAAGTTGTTACTAATTTTTTAAAAATATTATTTTAAATATGAGATATTTAATTTATTATTAACGGATGAATTAAAAAAACATATTACTTTTTTGAATATTTAATTAAATATAATTAAATTATATTTTAAAATTATTTATTAGATACCAATATATATATATATGCATTAAAAAGTTTGTAAAATAAATTTATTTATTAATTAAATGTTAAATATTATTTTGTAGTATATGATAAAATATCTAAAACAATTTTAATTAAAATTGTATAACATATGTATTAGTTTCCATGTTATTTTACTTTAATACATATATATATATATATATATATAAATTCATGGTATCTCCATTTTCATTTTTTATTTCAGATTTAAAAATTTTATTTGATATTAAAATGTTTGGATTTTTTTAGCAAATATTAATATATTTTAAATAAAATTAAAATATTTTTATTATAATATATTATATACATTTTGTTACATAAATATATTATTTATTTATTTATTATAATATATTATATGAATTTTATTTAGTATATGAATGGTATAACTGTAAATAATAGTAAAAACTTAGTATATTGATAATTATGTATATATTTTTTATTGTATGAAGTGCAATAAAACTAAAACTTTAGTCTTATTAATAAGTATGAATAGAAGGATTTTAACTATGTCATATAGATAAATTTTGAATATATATATATATATAAAAGAAGGATACAATTATAAGGAAAAATATTTGATTATATTTATTTAAATAAAATGTGATAAATCAATATTCTAATTAGAAAAAGCGGTAAAATTTACTTTTTTGAAAAGTCTTTTTAAAATAGTATTCCAATAAAAGAGATGAGAAGCAAACGGACACAAACCTCTAATATACGACACATCTCATACTTTTTCCCTAAAAAAATAAATGACACCATAGAGTGGGTATAAAACTCATTACACAAATTAAAATTTATAATTATATTAGTTATTGAAAATTTATAAATAATTTTTTAATATAATATTGTCCACTTTGAAATATTTTACATAATTTATTTTTCAATTTATTATCATTCCTTACATTTATATTATATTATTATTGTAATAAAATTAAAATTACGCCCATGCATCTTGCTTATATAATAATAATAATAATAATAATAATAATAATAATATTAAAATAGAACCACCTCTCCTCTAGGGCTTAAGCAAGAGATTTTACATAGTACTAAAGCTAACTGAGGAAAAAAAATAAAAATAAAAATAAAAATAGATGAAAATTTTTGTTAAATACTAAGGCTAAGTAGGTGTTTATACCTTTAAAGAATCCTTAAATGGTTATCATCTTTTTCTCATCATTTCTAGGGATGAGAATAATGATAGACACCCACAGATCCGATTACTAAGAATTAGAATGCAGTATAATCGTGTCGCGTGGATAAACATATCAACCCCTTTAATCCGTTCAATAATGGTGTCATGTTCATGTTACGATATATATCACTGGTTGACCCATTTATGAAGAATGTAAATGTATTTTCAAATTTTAATACTTTATTTACTCTTTTTATTAGATAAAATTAGTTGTCATTAAATAAAATCGCCCCATTAATAATCATGTTAAGAATATTGGCTCATTAAAAATACGGACGATGAATTTATGAAATTACCTATTTTTAAAAGTGAATTTAAAATGCCTATATATTGGGCCATTAATTCAAATTCTCTGGTCATGCCAACACTAAATTTGGATGAAATCCGTCATTTCAAAGAAATGCATGTATCCAAATGGAGCATAAGGGTTTATTAACCATAAAGTTAGCAAAGTTCTTCCTTTTCATCCTTCCATCCATCTGACAATTTTTAAACACCCATTTAAATCCATGACTTTTGTATTTCATCAATGTTCAAATTTAATTTCTTTATTTATTTTTTTAATAAAGAAGCACTCAAGTCATGTCTAGAATAAGGTTTGTAACCATAATCATAGTTTGGAACATCACATAATGCAGGTATAAATATTTTTTTTCTCAATCCAATTTAAAGAAACTCCTAACTCATAAAATGTTGCAGTTAAAGACCGAGGTACTCTCTCCCATTTCTCATTAATGCTCATTCTAATATATATATATATATATATATATATATATATATATATATATATACTTCCTCTAGTGGGTGATACATTCCAACATTGACAAAATATTTGTTCAAAGTTTGTTGAACACAATCTCATAGTTACTCGTGCTTCATTTTACGCAACTACTTTTTGACAAAGTTGTGTGCTTAGCTATTGTTTCCTTTCAATTCACTTGTTCTAAATGTTTTGCATTCTTTTATTCTTCAAGATCATTTTTCATCTTCAACCTGACATCCTTGGACTAGAAGTGCAGGATGCTATTTGTCATTTCACTCCAGTCAAGTATTGCTTTATCGAATCAAATAGTAGCACTCACATTTCGGTTAGGTTAAACAATCCTTATTTATTTTGATGGTATTTATTCGTCAACATAACAACATATAATATTTAAAATGTACTTACAAGTAAATAACATTAATTTAATGTTGTGTACATTACTATAATGATCGAAATTCGTGTTTACAGTTACATGGCTCTCCACTTGACACTTTGTTATTGGATATGATCATGTTCTTTATTATAAATAGCTAATAGAGTTAATTGCATTCACACCCCTGAACGATGACATATTACACATATATGAACATTTTGGTAGTAATATACAATCATACCCCTTCTATCCATAAAAATAGTGAAAATATAAGGTAAAATTAACTTTAAATGAACATTACATCATACAGATGCATTCAGAATTGCAAATTTCATTGTTATATTGATAAAATTATTAATTAAACAAGGTTTTATTATTGGGTAAAGGGGTGTGAGTGTATATTAATACCAAAATATTCATTTATGTGTAATTTACCATCGTTCAGGGGTGTGAGTGCAATTAACTCTAACTAATATGACAACACACCAAACCCACAGAATAAAGAAATATGTCTATGAAACCTCTTTTATCTAATCACCATACTGACAACACACCATAATTAAAGCTTTATTAGTAAAGAATTACTTTTACGAAGGTCAATTGCGATGGGTGTCGATGGTGTGCGAAATAGAGATTGTCAATTGTGAATCCGTGAAGATCGATGTTTTTGCTAGATGATGACATGTAGTGGTGTCTATCTTCTTCTTCTCTGAAGATTGATGTTGATTCACGGTAAAGTATGCAATTGTATCGAACTTCTTCTTTCTCTTTCTTTAAAGAGGTTTTTTTTTTAGTCAAGTTTTCTCTATTCAAGAAGTTAGGATTCATTTGTATGTTTTTTATACCATACTTTTATAAATGGTATATGGCCGTATATATAAGTATATGCGGTTAAAAATGGTCTCTAGATGGTTGGGAATAACATATCCATTTACTAGATCGTTTTTGTATGATATAGTAACCATGTAGCCGTATTTACGTATATACAGCCGTATGAAACAACTTTTTACGTCATTGCCTTAAATCACATTAATGTTTTGTCATTATTTTTAATATTTTTTATAGAGGATTTCTTTTTAAGAATGATTTTGTATTTGGAGCTTTTGATCTAGTTTCTAATGGTTTAATTCCTTATTAAGAAAAAAAAAGTTTTCTTAATTTTGTTTATTGTATTTCTTAGTTGAAAATGAAACAAATTAGGAAGTTTAGTAATCACTATAAATAGAGTTTTCTCCGAAAGAAAAAAAAGCATCTCATCCCTTTAGAGCAGTGATTATATTATATTTGAGTGGTGATCATTGTAGTCGGAATCTCGCCACTGTGTCGTTCATGCTTAAGTCTCGCCATTAAAAAAAAAAAATTCGTATTGCTAGAGTTAGGATCTCGCCATTATGGAGATTTTGGGGTTAAGATCTCGCCATTAAAGAACCTTCATATTGTTAGGATTGGGGCCTCACCATTAAAAAAAAAAATAACAACTTCTTTTAAATGGGCCATCAAAAGAATTTGTTTTAAAAATATATCCATTCTGAAATTGTTGCAAAACTAATCTTTCAAAAACAAATTTGCACTCCATAGGCTGTGTTGACTCTTTTGCCCTTATAATTTAAAATTGAAATAATAAATGAATAAAATAGGTGATAAAATTGAAAGAATTATGTTATACCATATCTACCCCTAATAAACGAGATCCGGTTTGAAGGAAATAAACCGGTGTTGTTGTCGACCGTTTATATGTTAGTTTGTTCTGATTCAAACGACGTGATTCCGTTGGTGTGGACTTCACCTCGTCTTCCTTTCTTCGTCCACCATTCCCTTCCACTCTTTCTCCCTCCTGTGTCGTCGTGTCAGATTTGTGTCCTGAGTTAAGCTGTTGCGGTTTGTCAATTAATGTTTCTTTCAAATTAATATGTAAACTCTAGAAATTGAATTTGATTTAATTGTATTGGAAAAAATGATAATAGATTTATAAAATAGATATAATAGTGATAGTGACTTTATAGTTTCCGATTGAGGGGTTAATTAAGGGCTGAAAATTTGGATTTAGGGGTGGGCACGGTTTGGTTCGGTTTTTCGGCTAAACCGAATCGAACCGAAAAATTTTTGGTTTTGGATTAGAAAAACCAAACCGAACCAAACCGAAAAATATCAGTTCGGTTCGGTTCAAAATCCAAAAAACTAAATTAATTTAACTAAATTTTTTGGTTCGGATCAAAATCGAACCGAACCAAAACGATAATCGATTTTGTATAATCAAAACCGAACCAAATCAAAATTACTAAAAAACTTAACCGAATCGAACAAGCCAGCTCGGTTCGGTTTCATTCGATTTCGGTTTTTTTGCCCACCTCTATTTGGATTGTATGGTACGGTTTATAGTATAGATAATATGTTTGATAATTATATTGTTAAGGTGACTTGGGTGACGGTGGAAATCCAACCGACGTCACTTAGCTAATCGTCGGAGGACAGGTTAGCAATTCCGTTTTAAGCTCTATATATTGTATGGTGTATGTTTAATTGTTTTTGAATTAAATTAGTTAATTAGATATAACCATATGGGATGAAATTGAGATTAAAATATTGATATTGAATATTAGGAATAAATGCCTAAATAAATGTGTACCTTGGTTTTAATGCTTGATAAATGTATACATGAATTTGCGTGTCGTGGAAATTGATGACATCGTTATTGGTATATGAATTATGGTGTGTATTGGAATATTGGTGTTACCTAGGTACCATTAGTAATGTGTATTTAATAATATGTATTTATTTATTATTTTTGGAAAATGATTTATGTACGACAATATTGTATAGAGCGTATAGACAAAAATATTGGATTTATTTTAACTTTTAGGAAAGCAATAATGCTAGACAGCCTACTAAAACTACCTACTATCGGAGCCTACCTTTGGTGGCATATGAGGTGGTAAAGCACAATCATCCGCAACTTAGGCAACTGCGACACATCAATTAATATTTTTAATTTATTTTTTTAAAAATAAAATTTTATTTAATTGAAAAATAAAAAAATGGCAATATTTAATTAAATTAAAAATTAAAATTCTAAAATCCCAATTCCAACAAATTAAAAAAACCCTATCTCAAATTGAAAACCCTAACACGAAAATCGGTTAAAAATATTCCATAGGATAATTGATGAATTTTAAAAAAAAAATCGATATATTTAATTAAATTCAAAATTGAATTTCTAAAATCTCAATTCAATGAATTAAAAATCCTAACTTTGAAAACCCTAACACGAAAATGAATTAGAATTCTTCCATCGAGATGATTGATGAAATCTGACTAAGGTGTGAAACGGAGTAATATTATACTGGTATGTAATTGTGTTTTTAGTTCCTATTAACAAAGTGATTATATTGGAGGGTTGTATTTTCTCATGATTTATGAATTCAATAAAAACAATTGAGATAAGTTTTTCCATTCATGGGGATTTGTGTATTTATCTTCTTAATTATAATACAAAATATAATGTTTCACATATGATTGCTTAGATATATGTACTACCAAGAATTAATGTAATTTATTTAGCCATTGATAACCTTTGCATTGACTTTTTATGTCTACATCCTAGCATTGTTAAGTGTATTTCTTCCTGGTTTTAAAGAAAATTTCATAGAAATATTGAATTTTTATTTCAAGTAATAATAAACAAGTGAAATCGAATCTTTGTTTAATGTTAAGGAAGATCTTTAAAAGTCAAAATTGATGCATGTCAATTATATATCAATAACAATGATAATAAATTTACACTCAAACCTTTTCACTTTGAATATAGTTACTTCTTTATAAAAGAAGAAAACATCATTTCAGATAATAGCCTCCAACTTGACTCTTGGATAGATCCATATGGGCGACATTATTAAGTAGTAATATCTCATTCGTTATCCAAGAAAGGGAACTGCTTAGGAACTTCAACTATCGGCACTCCATCATTTTCAGCGTTGTTGATTCGCCCACTACATTTATCATCATAGTGTCTATTCTCAATAGTCTTCAAGAATTCAGTTGTGACGACATTCTGCAATCAGTAGGAAAAACTAATGAGTCTTCCTTTGATATATTAATCAAAATAAGCAATTTAGTAATCACAAAATATATTACTAGTAAAATAATTCACATGCATATAAAAAGGAATCATAACTAAAGTTAAAAAATTAGGCGTGATACTCTAAATAAATAATAATAGATTAAATGTCACTATTACAAGTACATCAATGAAAAAGAGGCATAAAACTTTAAATAATAATAAATCAAATTAAATGTCATTATCACAAATACCTCACAAATACCTTATCTTGTGATTTCTTCGATTTTAATTTCTTCCTAATTTGATTAACTTTTGATTGCTTTTTTTTTTTAATGGAGGACGACAATTACTTCAAACAACCCGTGGTTTAAGAATTCTTGTTGCGTTAGATGCACTTTCCACACCTAATTGTACACTAGGTGATGAATTGTTTATCTTTTCATCAACAACACAAGGCATTGCTATTATAAGCATTACATTAGACAATTTTTCAAATCTGTCCTTCAATATTGCCGCTCCAACTATAATAACTTATCTTAACTTTTGTATGACACCTGCTTATATTTTTACTCCACCGCCTTAGAATGTATTTCTCAGGTATAATGCGAACTTGTTGACGAATAAATATCAGAATGCTATGTGGACAAAGAATGCCTCTGAACTCAAACATTAGACATGTACAATGAACGTCACAAGTTTCGACATTAAAGTACACCACAAACGAAACACTGTGATAACTCTCTCCAATAATCACATCTTCTTCTACTGTAAATTCAATATCATTGCCAATATGTTTAAAAGATGATAATCGACATTGAATTAAACCAGCAATCTCTCTGAAGCTCTTTGAACTTTTCCATAGTGTAAGCATTTTGAAATTGTTTTTCAAACTGATAAATGCTTATACAATGAATCCATAATTTAAAACTTTTAAAACCAGTCTCTTTTTATTTTTCAACTTTATCTCTCAAAGCATTTTCATAATGTTCTACAAACTACTTTAATGTTGTTTTTGAATTCACATATCCATCAAAGAATGCATGCATACTTTCACTACGTTGAGTAGTAGACATACCTGCCCAGAAAATATCTTTCACAAAAGTTAGCACCCAACTTTCTCTAACATTGTACAATCCATGTAACAAATTATTATCACAAAGATCATATTTAATTATGAATCTTGTCCAACGGTCCTCGAATTCCTCACGTGTCAAAGAATCGTATACAATAGTTTTCAATGAAAACTTAATAGATTCATATTTAGCACAACCTTTTAACTTTTCAAGCAACTTTTTCATTATATGCCACAAACACCATCTATGTCGAATGCTTGGAAATACATTCTCAATAGCATTTTGAATGAACTTATCTTGATTTGTGATTATTGTACTTGGAGCAGAATTTGACATACAATCAAGCCACAATTGGAATAGCTATATGAATGTCTCTGTATCTTCACTTGATATCAACCCACAACCTAATAATATTGAATGACTATGATGATTAACTCCAGCGAAATGACATGTCATACTTATTTGTTAAATATGTTGTGTCAAATGTCACGACATCACCAAACTCCTTATCTGAGCTCTACTTCTTGCATCAACCCACAAAACATTTTTCATTTGACCTTCTTCATCTAAATCCATTACATAGAAAATTTAGAATTATCCTTCTGCATCTTCAAAAAATATCTCTGGATTGCTAAAGCATCACCTTCACCGAGTCATAGCCTTCTTAAATTTTCTATATAATTCCTATAGTCTTTTTGTAGGAATGTCAAATTTTCAGCCCCACCAACTACAATTGACATAGACATAAAATTCTAATCTAGTTGAATCCCAGCTCAATCATTAACTTCAAGATTTCTCTTCACATATGGTTGTATTATTCGTTTGCTTTTGAAAAATCTTATTTTGCTAGGCGTGCTCAAGTCATGGTTGTGCTCCAAGTCACTTGAGTTTATTTGCCATTTTCCATCAATCTGTAAAGATACACAACAACAAGCCTTACAATTTGTTTTAGTTGTTGGATGCATCTTGAATGCATTTCTAGAATTGCTCTTTGATGTTCGACTACATGAACAAGCTAGTTTAACATATCTCAACTCCCATCACCTCCTTTCTTTGATGTTTGTACAACAACTTCAAATCCAACCATATTTCCATAAATTTTGTATTGTTCATAAAATTACTCGATGAATCAAAAGTCATTCCAGGTTGAGGTGTCCAATGTTCATTCTCTTCCACAATTTTTTCATCAAACGTGTCCACAGATAAATTATCCTATTTATTTAGTTTTTGATAAAATATATTGAAAACAACTTATAAAATAATTACGCAATAAAAACTTGTGAAAATATAAAATAAGGTAAAGCAGAGGTAAATATATATATATATATATACTAAATTACCTGTATAATATTTGAATTGAGATGATAAACTTTCATTATTTCTTGTATGAGATTCCAATAAGGTGATGATTTAAAAAAATTCCAACCTACTAATCAAAACATACACAAAATTGAAGATGAAGTTAAAGGAATAAAAATTGGAAAAAATTAATCAATAACATCGGGACAAAATTAAAGAGGAAGCGACAGAAAGAAAAGATGTAAGAAGTTAAGTAATTTGATTATAACATGAAATAAAAATTCAATATTTCTATGAAATTTTCTTTAAAATCAACAAGAAACATTCTTAACCATGCTAGGATGTAGACATAAAAAGTCAATGTAAAGGTTATCAATGGCTAAATAAATTACACCGATTCTTGGCAGTACATATATCTAAACAATCATATGTGAAACATTGTATTTTGTATTATAATTAAGAAGATAAATACACAAATCTCCATGAATGAAAAACTTATCTCAATTGTTTTTATTGAATTCATAAATCATGAGAAAATACAACCCTCCAATATAATCACTTTGTTAATAGGAGCTAAAAACACATATCACATACCAGTATAATCTTACTCCGTTTCACACATTAGTAAGATTTCATCAATCATCTCGATGGAAGAATTCTAATTGATTTTCGTGTTAGGGTTTTCAAAATTAGGATTTTTAATTCCTTGGAATTGAGATTTTAGAAATTTAATTTTGAATTTAATTAAATATTTCAAATTATTTTTTTAAAAATTCATCAATTATCTATGGAATATTTTTAATCAATTTTCGAGTTAGGGTTTTCAATTTGAGTTAGGGTTTTTTAATTCGTTGGAATTGGGATTTTAGAAATTTAATTTTTAATTTAATTAACTATTTTCGATTTTTTTATTTTTCAATTAAATAATTTTAAAAAAAAAAATAAATTAAAAGTATTAAATGATGTGTCGTACTTGCCTAGGTGGCGGATGATTGTGCTTTGCCACTTCATTTGCCACTTAAGGTAGGCTCCGATAGTTAGCCACTTTAGTAGACTGTCTAGCATTATTGTTAGGAAAGAGGATGTTTATTAGAAATGAGAGAGAAATAATACCCTTTTTAATGTTGAAAAGTAGGCGGCATTAATTCTTTTCTTACTCCATATTAATAGTCGTGATTTTTTATAAAAAGTAGGTGACATTAATTCTTCTCTTACTCCACTTCTCTTACTCCATATTAATAGTTGTGATTGTTTTTATTTTATATTATTTTTCAGTTTTTTTATTTTTTTTAACTTTAAAATTTTATTTATATTTTTTATGAAATATATTTTTTAGTTGTTAACTTATTCATTTATTATATTTAATATATATATATATTGTTTTTTCAAATAAAACTAATTCAAATATCAAATTTCATTAATTTAATACTATTTATTGAATAAAAAATTTAAAATTATATATTTCTCCGTTTAATTTGACCCTGACCCAGCAAACAATATTTTCAAATAAAGGTAGTTTGAGAGGTGCCCAAGAACAAATCTTTTCAGGTTTGACCCTGACCCAGCGAACAATATTATATTAACGTGGGACTCGGATGGTCCAACAAGTGGTATTAGAGTCTTGCTTAGGGGATGGAGCCAGCAGTTAAATTTGTGTTTGATGTGTTTGATGTCGAAAGGTTTCCTCACCTAGTGGTGGTTAAGCAACTAGCCTCATTAATTAGTAATTGTATTTAAATATATATTTGGTTTGCTTGGTGTAAAAAGCTTTTCTACTGTAATGGTGGTTGAGTGGCAGATCCATTGGTCAATAACAGCAGTACATGATGAATTGATGGATCAGTGGATTATCTCGAGGGAATACAATATGGTCCTTGGTATGAAATAGATGATTGTTAAGGTGTCAAACTCAATACCACATCGATAATACAAGGGGATAATACCTTATATATATAGTATCGATAAAACTTCATTAGTATAAGACCTTTTGGGAGGTGCTTAAGAATAAATCCGTGCGGGCTTGACCTAACGCACTCAAAATATCCAACCTGGATCCTTATCCAAATTTGTTAAAATATGTATAAGTGATTAGTCTTCGACCATTTCCTATAAATAAGGTTCACTATCAGTAGGCAACCTCTCCATATCCTATATCAAATTTACACACAAATCATTTCCTTTTGGATTCCTCTCCCCAAATTTGTTAAAATATGTATAAGTGATTAGTCTTCGACCATTTCCTATAAATAAGGTTCACTATCAGTAGGCAACCTCTCCATATCCTATATCAAATTTACACACAAATCATTTCCTTTTGGATTCCTCTCCCCAAAGAACCTTAACTCTTTCTTGAGCGTCGAGGAGCTAAGCAGCTAACACCATACCAGTATCCCTCCAATCTTAAAATTTTTGATCTTACAGGTGATCAGAGACCCAAGTAAAGGAGAAGACGTCCCAAATCCAAAGGGTTGAAGATTCCAACGAAAATATACGCGATCAAGTTTTATTGTTTTCATATCGGAAAGTACAAAAAAATATTATTTCATGACTGATTTAAAGATTTGACTATATTGCTTGTGTGTGGTAAATTTATGGATGCCTCTACACTATTGGATTGGTGTGTTATATTGACTTCTTAATAAAGTTATTCATGCTACTATCTTAATCGTTTGATAAATTTAACCTAGCCATACCTTTACCTTAATATTGTTTTATTAAAATTTTATTAATAAATAATTTTTATTTTTATTGAATTAATTTATTTTAATTATTAATAAGAAATTCAGTATATATTTATTTTTTTATGGAAGTATATGATTTACTTTATACTTGATTTATTATTTGAAAATTTTAAAAGTGTGGATCAAATAAACTAAATTAAAAATAAAAATATTTTAAGATTTTAAAAGAATAAAATGAAGATTAAAGAAGTTTCATTAATATATATATACTGCACCTAGTAATTATATTGGGAGAGAGAGATTGATCTCTCGTAATTTTCACTTAGTAATTATTACGTGCAGATAATAATGTAGAGATAGTTGTAGTGTTTATTGTTATTGGGAAAGAGAAAACTTGAAACATAATGAAAAGATTGATACGTTGAGAGTATGATTGGAAACTTAAATTATAAAAAGAGAGCTTGTACTGTGCAGAATTAATTTGTACAAATAACAGCTTCCATTATTTGTTAAGTACATTTATTGTATGTCAAGGTTTAATGGTGGATATTGGAACTGTAAATTATTATTGATTGATCTAATTATGTTGTTCACATAATTGACTAGTATGGTTATAACACCTTTAATAGGTTATTGAATTGATAAATAATGAAGGTAATAGAATGGTGTATTTAATCACTTAATAATCGATTGCTCTTGGTCATAAATTGGTGTAGAGATGGAGTGACATGCCATTAAGGAAAAATTAGAGATCTCAACTTATTGAATTGTAGGTAACTCGTGGTTTAACTAGCCACTATTGGAAATCGGAGTGACGAATTCTATTGAGTATGACGCACCACCGCATGCGGGCTATTGAATCAATTGTTGGAATCCATAGGTAGATGACCGTCCCGAGGGGAATTAAACGGCACTATGGATTTTGGTCTTCGGACCTATCGTCAGTAGGGCTGGCAAAAATACTCAATCCAGCCGAAACCCGATCTAATCCAATATTTTTTTTATCGGGTTTGGAGCCAAAAATTTTTTTTTGGGGCAGGTATGGGGCAAAAGTGCTGATCCGTTCGGCTTATCGGGTTAAAAGCGAGTCACAGTTTTTTTATCCGACCCGATCCGGTAACCCGGTTAAATATAAAAATAATTAATTATATTGAATAACAATATAAAAAATATGTGATTGAAATGAAAAATATTAATTTTTATATCTATATGTATATATATTTATTTATTTATTATTAGTTATATTGATGTAATTGAGTTTTGAGATAGAGTTTAAAGTTAATTTTTTTAGTAAATAATATTATTGTATAATTTATAATTTTTTACATGTGACTTGAGATCAATTTTACTTATAAATATTATGAATTAAAATTATTATTATTTCTATTATCATTGTTATTATTATTTTATATTTTTATTAAAAATTGTAATTTTTTTATGACATTCTATATGGAGTATTAAATAGATAATTTTGTTAAGTTAAATATTTATTTAATTAGTTATATTTATCTAGTAGAGCTCTAATATGGAGTTTAAAATTAATTTATTCATACAATAAACAATACTATTACACACACATATATATATATATATAAGAACTAAAAGCGAAATTATCCCATATTTTTTACATGTTATTACTCATCGACTCCATTTATAAATATTTTAAATTTAAACTATTATTATAATTATTAAATATTTATTGAAAATCTTATCTCTTATGGTGTATTACATGCCGCATCATATAAATAAAATCTTGTTAAGTATATTTTTTATTTAATTAATTGTATTGATTTAGTGAAGTTTTATATAGAGTTTAAAGTTAATTTATCTATTCTGTAAATAATATTATTATATAATTTATATATGTTTTTTTTATATTATAAAGCGGTGTGTTATAAATAATATTATTATATAATTTATATATGTTTTTTTTTATATTATAAAGCGGTGTGTTATAAATATTGTGAGTTTAAATTATTATTATTAATATATATAAATCAGTGTTGCGGTATAGTAATGTGGAGAACAAGACTCGACGGCCTTATTAGGCGTTGAAATGCTTAGGCGGCGCCTAGGCGTACATAATATGACGAACCGCCTAGGCGGTCAACGATTAGTTTTTTTTTTAAAATTAATTTTGTTAGACTTTCATGTGTTACTTTCAATTTTTATTAGATTTTCATTCCTAACTTAAGAAATCTCTCTCATCTCTTTTCTTCTGTGCTCTATCAACTAGATCCAGGAGGTTTGAGGAAACCACTTCCATTCCATCTGAATCACATAACTTGTAAGTTAAATTTATTTGAATGAGATTTTTGTTAGATTCACGTAACTGGTAAATCTGTGGGTGATTTGCATTGTAGGCTTGTTTGGAGGGAAATCCATTTAAGACTGTTCCTGTTCCTGTTCCTGGTCCTTTCAAGCTCTTCTGGAGGTGCATGAGATCAAAGTCAGGGTTAGTATTGTTTAATTTTGACTGATGTTTAAGTGGGTTTAGTGGCCAAACCCTAGAAATTTGTCTCTGCTTTTGTCTGTTAATTTGCTTGATTTGTTTAATTTATGAGCAGGGAGGAACCGGCTTGATTTGTTTGATTTATGAGCAGGGAGGAACCAACTGAGCCGTACACGTACTTAGATTTGGATCCCCCAAGAGTGAGGTGAAACTAGAGTGATTTTTTTTAACTATGGTCTTTCAGTTTTGATATTATTTTCATCTACAACAAATGTCTGGACTAATTGCTGTTCTCATCTTCAATTCAATTTTTAGCAGTTAACATATATTTCCTATGCATCTTTGTTCTCTGAATAATCAAATTTGATATCTAGTACTGAGTAAAAATTAGACCAAGACATTTGAGTGATAATGACTATACAAAGCCTTAACAAAATAAATGATGTTGTCTTATAATAATATTAATTTTAATAATTTTAATTTTAAGTAGTTATCTGTTGCAATGTAGTGATGTCGATAGTACTACAAAAATTAGAATTGCAAAACTTGTTGTTGCTCTACCATTGTAGTAATAGTTTGACAAAAGATTAACTTGATGCTGTCACTATATTTTGATGATATGCATGTACTACTGTTGATCCCATTCAATATAGTATATGTTTGGGGTTGATTGTGATTATGAAATAATCACTTATGGGGTGGTGAAATGTCAAACATAACCTTCATCCATCCCGAATTTATATCCGTGCATTATTGTTTTACATGTAAATTTAAGATGGAGAAGAGATATATTAGGGATTTCACCACCCCATAAGTGATTATTTTACAATCACAAGCAGGCCCAAACATACACATAATCATTTTCAATTTTAGTCCTGATGTAAATAAACAATAAATTTGGCTCACTATTTTCAAATATAGAAGTAAAAATATAAATTTGAGTAAAAAATGAATGGACCACTCACACCGGAGAAGGAAGCTTTAGCAAAAGAGTTGAGATTCTTCATTTAACTACTCATGTATCTGGTTGTGTTTTGTGATTGTGTGTGTAGGTAGTTTCTTTGAGTTTAGAGTTGAGTTAGTGTCACAAAAATGAAGATTTATGCTTTCTTTAAGGGTAGGACCTCATTTTCTGTATACAAAGTCAGGTCTAATGTGTATATACTAAGTCTAATCTGTATTCGGGTCATATAGATTGGGTGGGTCAATAGGCGATCCGTTTGGGTTTGGATTCGGGGGTTAGAAACTACAACCCATTCGGATCTTGAATCAATTTTGGATCAAACTCTATAATTCATGGATTGGACATGGGGTGAGGTTGATTCGGTTCGATCCGAACCATTTCCACTCCTAATTGTTAGGCTTTGGCCTTATTATTTTTTGTTTCGATATAACGTCTAGATTAGGGGCAGTCAAAAACTATAATTGATACATTGTTATACTTTGGTATATTTATTATTGATTAATGAGAATTGGTGTAATGAAGATTGGATGCTATGTTTTTGTTTGCTTATTTCTATGGTTGGTTCATTTAAAAATTTTACATTCATTGGCCTTGGAATGTGTAACATGGTGTTTGATGATATTAATGACATGGGGAGGTGTTATAGACTAGGGAACATAAAGACTCAAATCATAAATGGTGGAGAAAACCAAGTAGGATAATTAAGCAAACCTTACGAAACAGCCTCGAACATGGTCTGACCGTGTGCTTGGACCGTGTTCGAAAAATCCATCATGAGACAATTTGACAGCAGCCTACACGGACTGGCAATGTTACAGCCACACGGTCCGTGTTTGTCCTTGCCCAAGACCAACTTCACTAGCGTGTTACATAGTCTACTAGTCTTAAATCCCACGGACTGTGTAAACTCTCTCATGCATACACAGTTTCCAACAGAGCCTAACACGGTCTGACCGTGTAAGAGCACATGGACCGTGTCCCAACTTTTATCGAATATTAAATATTCCTTTGCATTAATTTAATGATGTTTTAAATGACATTAATTAATGTATTGATCTAAGTGCATTATGTTGAATGAATTTAATGATTGTATTGATTAAAGTGCATTTGTGTGCGAATATCATGATTGCCTACTAATAAATACGCATATGCTTGTATTTGTTTGTGTATGGAATTGTAAACCAGGCATCGATAGCTTGATACTTTTCTATTTTCATTGTTCTCTCTTTTATGTGAAAACTAACAGGTTGATCGAGTTAGAACGGGTCAACTGCATCCGCATTGGGCATTCTTAGTAGCTCGTTTATCTTGGTGTGATCACTTTCTATTTTTATCAAACCATTTTGGAATTTCAGATGTAAAATATTTAATCTTTACTTCTTTTGCTGGATTTCAGATTTCATTTTATGATTATATTGGACTATTCGCACAGATTTATCGAATTTTATAAACATTGAAGTACTTTGGAATATTGGATTTATTTATTGCAAAGGTTATGATATTATATCGTATTGAATGCATTGTGTTAATGTGGTGCTCCAGCCAACGTTCCACGACTCTACTGTGGGTGGGGGTTGGGCGTTACATCCACACAAAGCACTCTAAGCACTGCATTGCCTAGAAAGCTGTATGAATTAAACTTTAGCCTACATGCACATTCATAAAACTGTCTGAATGGACCATACTGAATTGACTGCTTCAATATTTCACTGTGTGGCCCAACATTGTGTAATTTCTGAAAGAATGACAGACCAGTTGGTTTGTTCACCCTCTGCCCCTCAATCTCTATAGCCCACCTCCTTTCATAACAACGTTCCTAGAACGGCAATAGCCAATTAAGAAACAAAGATTAGGGTCATTGCAAATACAATTAGTTAAAAGCAAACCTCAATCTAGCAAGTCAAAATCCAAAAATAAATGAGTGTCGAGTTAATTCAACTAAAAATGAAACCTTTACTGACTTTTAACATAAAGGAATTACCTCAACCACCATCGTTGATGAATCTGTGGTGCCAAATAAACCACAGCCAAATATTAGGCTAAAATTGCTTGAGAAAATAGCTAAAAGCTTACAAAGATAATCTCACAGAGTTTTTCTCGATTGAATCAAAAAACGATCCTTTTACAATCATCCCTACCCCCTATTTATAGAAGGTATTTGGGTCATATTTCTATTTGGATTGGGACTCCTTATTCTCCTTGAATTCGGTTTCCTTTTTGGGCTCAGTCTCTTCTTGGGCTTGATTCCCTTCTTGGGCTTGGTTTCCTCCTAGGAATTGATTTCTTTCTTGGACTTGGGTTCCTTCTTGGACTTGAGTTTCCTCTTTGGATTTGGGCTTGTTGGTACTATCTGGGTCTGTACCAGATTTCTCCGGTCGCAGTGATTATTTGGGCGTGTTTGGTTTCTCTTCGGCCGCAGGTTTGATGAGTCTACTTCGGCCGCAGGCTTGTTGAGTCTACTTCGGCCGAAATAGTTATGGTCGAAGGTGGTTTCGACCGAATTGACTTGGTCTTGGGCTCAGGCCCATTTTTCTTGTGGAATTCTGAAATCCTTTTGGGTTATTACGACCTTACCTTTGACCCTTAAATGTCGTAGTTTATTTTCCCACTACAGTAATCCCCCCATTGCCATTGCTTGAACCTTTCGAGTATGGCAATGTAAATGGGTGAAAGTTTTCATCCGAATAGATCATATCCATATTGAGGATTTTGTTCGAAATAATCTCGCTCCCTTAGGGTGCTTATTCCTGCTTGTTGTTCTCTCAAATGCAGTCGGTCGAAGAATCTCGGTCGAAAATATGATGTGTAGTTCAATAATTTCACATTTCAGCTGCGTTGATTTCGGCCGAAATATGGGGTTAGTCTCTATCGCCTTTAGGGTTACTTTTAGTCGCTTTTGACTTTGATAACTTTGGTCGAAATTTGTAACCAATCCCCAAGATGGGAGGTTAATCCCCGACCATTCATCTCCCTTTGCTATTCGATTGTATTTTACCTTTGTGATTTCGACCAACGTTTAGGACGAGTCTATGGATTTGTAACTCCTTTGGATCCATATAAGGTAGTATTTTGCCTTTGGTACTTTACCTTTCCTTGTTTTCATTTATTGTTTTTTTTTAGACAGATTTGGGATCAATCCCCTAGTTTCTGTCTTCGGCCGAGGAGATCATTTCTTGTACTTTTGGCTTTGAACCGGTTTAATCTCCCATTGCCTTGGGGAGTTCTGTTGGTTATGGACTGATTTTTGAGAGTTTATTGTGTTTGCTTCGGCCGAGCGTGGCCTCATTGGGTTCTCTAACTGCTGCGGCCTAAGTACGTCCTAGCAGGTTTCGCCTGCTATTCTTTAAAAATTCTCTCGCCCGCATCTCCCAGGGTTTTGGTCGCGTTTTTGTCGTCTTTTGTCCGTAGTCTACTGAATTCATCAGAGATTTGCCCTTTGGCAGTTTTTGAGTTGCTCTTTGACAATTTTGTTGGTTGCCCTTTGGCAATTCTTCTTTGCCCAAAACCTTCTGGATTTACCTGAGGTTTGCCCTTTATAAATTTTAGGAGTTGCCCTTTGGCAAAGTGTCTTCGCCCGAGACCTTCTGGATTTACTAGATGCTTGCCCTTTGGCAATATGTCTTTGCCCGAGACCTTCTGGATTTACCAGAGGCTTGCCCTTTGGCAATTTTTTCGGGTTGCCCTTTGGCAATATGTCTTCGCCCGAGACCTTCTAGATTTACCAAAGGCTTGCCCTTTGGCAATTTTTCGGGTTGCCCTTTGGCAATATGTCTTCGCCCGAGACCTTCTGGATTTATCAGAGGCTTGCCCTTTGGCAATATGTCTTCGCCCGAGACCTTCTGGATTTACCAGAGGCTTGCCCTTTGGCAATTTTTTCGGGTTGTCCTTTGGCAATATGTCTTCGCCCGAGACCTTCCGGATTTACCAGAGGCTTGCCCTTTGGAAATTTTTTCGGGTTGCCCTTTGGCAATATGTCTTCGCCCGAGACCTTCCGGATTTACCAGAGGCTTGCCCTGTGGCAATTTTTTCGGGTTGCCCTTTGGCAATATGTCTTCGCCCGAGACCTTCCGGATTTACAAGAGGCTTGCCCTTTGGCAATTTTTTCGGGTTGCCCTTTGGCAATATGTCTTCGCCCGAGACCTTCCGGATTTACCAGAGGCTTGCCCTTTGGCAATTTTTTCGGATTGCCCTTTGGCAATATGGCTTCCATACTCTTGATGGCCCTGTTAAGACCGAGCAAAATTAGAAATTATTTTGGATCTGAAACTGTGAACTTACTTTGGAATAAATCAATTGTCTGAAGGTCAACGACGCCTTGCGGGTTTTGTATAAGGAGCTTCACTTAGTTTTTGACTTGGCTCACACATCAGTCTTGGGGAATCTTGTTCCCTACAGATGATGATCTGAGATCTGTTCCGCTAAACGATATTTGCTGATTTCGCTGTGTTCTGTCTTGCTGTTCTCACTAAATTTTTCCACTGATGAGATTGAGTTGGACTGCACCACTTTGAACAAGGTTTGATTGCTGGTTGTTTCAGCCGACCAACTGCTGTAAATTGCTGTTTATTTACGAAGTTTGAATCATTTGCTTCTGCTGTTGATTAGTATCGATTTTGTATAGATAGATTCTTCAGAGACCGAATCTTGAATGAACATGTGTATGATTGTTTCAGGTTCTGTTGACCTTGGTGACGTATTTGGATGCTAATTTATCGGCATTGATGTTCCATTCAATTGTTCTATTAGCTTTGACAGACTACGTTGGCTCGGTAGAATCGAGAGGGAGATTCGGTGTGAAAGAAGTCCGCAGGTGTTTCCATCTCTGATAAATGAGACTTACCCTGACAGCTTTCTTGAGAGTTAGTCTTGAAAGAATCATGTGTTCATTGTCAATTATAGAGAGATTTTGTAGATTGCAAGTTATCGAGTTGAAGCCTTCAAGCTTTTCTGTTCGGAAAACAAATATCGAGGTTGATATAGTCAGTGCTGCTGAGACATCAGAAGTGAAAGACCAATATTGTAGAGTCTGGCTTGTTGAAGGAGGGAAGTATGTATATTGCAACTTTTCCTTTAGCAATGACACGAGATAGAAGAATCGAGGTGAAGATTGATTACGGGGTGGATGGTGGTGATGCTAGTGTCTATATGTCTAGGCTTCCTCAAATATTCCCAAACCATTACCAATGTGAATGGTCTTCTCATGACCAAGTTAAAAAGTTATAACTCAGTTCTAATGATAAGAGCTCGGTGGTTGGTATATATAACATTGGCGTGTACGGCTTTAAAAGTATATCTAAATTCCTGGTTTCGGTCACCATAGAGGATGACAGTGGCCGAAGATGGGTCAATAAGCAATTTTTATTTTGTCATCGTCCACGTGGATAGATGCTGATGAAGTGCAGAAACTACAACCATTATGTACCTAGCAAAAGTATAGTCGTGCACGGAGCATATTGTAACAGACACAATGCGGTATATCAGCATGCTGGTCGCGGAGTGCTTCTTCTCCATAACAATTTTTACTAATTTGAAACATTGCTGTGAATTTTACATGCTTTCAATACAGTCTGCCAAACTACCTCACTTGGATTTACTAGCATCTTTCCTATGAACTCCCTTGCATCTGGCATCTTTCTTATGAACTCCCCTGCATCTAGCAATTGGCTCACATGTCTAAACAGATCAACAATACAGGCATAGTGTTGCATTTCTGGAACCATACCATATTTATCCTCCATTGCTTGAAGGTATTGGAGCCTGGTTTCTAATAAGCCCTCATGGCTACGGGCAACGAGAGTAGAAAGTAAGGTTACAGTGCTTGCCTTTTACACCTGCTTACTCTATCCTAGTAAAGAGTTGGAGCGTATTCTCAGAAAGACAATGCTGAGCATAAGTTGATATCATAGTTGTCTATGAAAAAGTATAAGGACTTGGCATATGTCTATTAATGCATTCTCTATGCATTTATCGGAGTCCGACGAGTTGCATTATCAACTGCTGCAGATATGTGCAAGAAACTCTCTTCATACGCAACCGACTATGTGATGGAAACTGTTCCACTGCTAATTAATCTTCTTCAGTATCATGGTGTTAAGGTGTTGGAACATGCTTCAGTTTGTCTGACTCGAATAGCTGAGGCATTTGCCTCATCTTCTTATGAGCTGGATGAATTTTGCAATCATGGACTGATTACACAAGCTTCCATCCTGATATCAACAAGTAGTTTGGAAGTAAACAGGCGTCTCTCAGCACGCCAACCTACATGGGTTAAATCCTTCTGCTCTCTACTTGTGCAAGTAGATCCCCGCCTTGTGCTAGAACTTTGCTTCTTCTAGGGATCAGTGGTGTCCTTAAAGATAAATTTTCCAGTTCTGGTGTGTCTGTGAACACTTTGATATCTCATCCAATATGTTTGTGATGAATATTTTGTACAAATTTGGAGCCGATCCAACGGTGAAATAGAAAGTTGCAGCTATATAGATTTGAATACGCGATATCTACTTCTGCCTGTCAATATTTGTTATTGGAATTTTGTCTCCTCATTCGAATATCCAATCTTCTTTCTTTCCAATGCAGACTCCTGATTAGGACTCTCGGATCTTGAGGCTCTGTCCATAAACAAATGACGAATTCGGGCCTCTAGTTATGAGCAGCGTGCGTCCTTTTAGAGAGAAACTTTACCCTTTTGCAAACACTTGCCAAGTTGAAGATATCATTATCCAATCCCCAGTAATCTTGAACCACAACTTCACACACTCTGAACATCAATCTCACACTCTTCTTATACGAAATTCTCACATCCTGAAGATAAATATCTCCCTTTTCCCACCTAAAGTCCTTTCTATTTGTTACAAAAATAAATTTTAGACCTCCTTTTCATCTTTCAATTTTAATCCGTAAATTTGAAATCAAAACAGATTCACCATTCTTCAAACAAATTTACAGGAGCCACAAAGTAACAATAAGGTGGTATGCTCATCTTTTTAGTCCAACTATTTGAATCCGATCAAAATTTCCAGTCCTGGAGATTGGTAATTGAGTCACATCTAAATCTCGTCTTCATGTCAAAACGAAGAACGGCTAAATCCTGTGATGACCATTGTATCTTCTAATAAAGAGCTCTATTGGCGAACAGGCCAATATTTAAATTCACAGTGGGACGATTTTGAAGAAGAATCCCATAATTCAAGTCCAATTCACTGTCTCTGAGAAGCACTGATAGACATGGATGAATATAAGTTTCTTGAATTGAGAGAGCAGCTTAAATCCAAATTTCGAGCCAAATCGAACCGACTTTCTTCCAATAATTATGGAAGTTTCTTTGGTCAGTCTCAGCCATCGATTGCGCCAAGACTTCTGTTGGAAAGCGAAACAACAATGTCGAAAATTCAAAAATTGGACATAGGACAGTTTCAGAAGAAGGAGCCTGTTTCCTTGAACCGCAAGATTACTGCTCGGCAACTTAAAGCCTCTCGCGACTACTCTTCTCTACTCGCTGATACATCAGAGAATAGTCCTCCTGTTTCAAAATTTGGTGCTGTTGTTGATCGTTTTGCAAAACCTGATCAATTGAAGAATCTTGAGACAAGTTTAAGATATGGAAGACCAGATCTGAACCCGTGTGCATCCAATATCGTTATCATGATCAACTAGTACAATGATGTACTCTCTTGTGCTTTGACCGAATCCATGCACAAAGTAATGTCGTGGTCCATAATTCACTCGGATTGTGATGTACGCTAGAGTCCATGGATTTAGCAGAATCAAATCTTTATTTGTGGTGTAATATGCACAAATCCAATCCATTAATCGAACAACAACATCCAAATCGTCTTTGAATGGAAATTTATCTAAAAGCATGACAGGCTCGATCATGGATTCGGTGAAATAGACAGTCTGTATTAGAGAATTGAAACTGAGAAGAAGCTCTTCCGGGTAGTTGGAGCTGATTTGGCTAATGAGAGGTTGTCAGTTCTTGGAGACACAGATGAATCTTGAGAGTGTTTTTGCGGGGAGGAATTGCAGTATATTGACAAGTATATGGTCAGGGACGTTGAGCTTTATTGTCAATTAGGGTTTTTGATTTGGTTCTGATTCTCGCTGATGATAGATGACGAGTTCTTGTTGTTGCTGTTAGAGACGCGATTATTAACGACAAGGTGCTTCAACAACTCTTTATCAAGTCGGATTTCAGACTAGCTTGGCTTCTTCTTTGTATTGTGATTTTTCAATGAACCGTTTTTATTCATCGGAGTCTCGTCTTGTTATTATTCATAGAGTCGGAATCCAATCAATCAAGGCTCTTAACCTTATGGTCGTGGGATCGGGATTCATCTTGTTGATCGTAATTGGATAGACGGGTATTGGAATCGGGTGATAGAATACTAATGATGACGTATCATATTCAAGACTTCTTAACCTTGTGGGTGTGAGGTTCGTAGCCCCACGGTGGGCGCCAAACTGTGGTGCCAAATAAACCACAGCCAAATATTAGGCTAATAGCTAAAAGCTTACAAAGATAATCTCACAGAGTTTTTCTCTAATGAATCAAAAAACGATCATTTTACAATCATCCCTACCCCCTATTTATAGAAGGTATTTGGGTCATATTTCTATTTGGATTGGGACTCCTTATTCTCCTTGAATTCGGTCTCCTTTTTGGGCTCAGTCTCTTCTTGGGCTTGATTTCCTTCTTGGGCTTGGTTTCCTCCTAGGACTTGATTTCTTTCTTGGACTTGGGTTCCTTCTTGGACTTGAGTTTCCTCTTTGGATTTGGGCTTGTTGGTACTATCTGGGTCTGTACCAGGTTTCTCCGGCCGCAGTGATTATTTGGGCGTGTTTGGTTTCTCTTCGGCCGCAGGCTTGATGAGTCTTCTTCGGCCGCAGGCTTGTTGAGTCTACTTTGGGCGAAATAGTTATGGTCGAAGGTGGTTTCGGCCGAATTGACTTGGTCTTGGGCCCTGGCCCATTTTTCTTGTGGAATTCTGAAATCCTTTTGGGTTATTACAACCTTACCTTTGACCCTTAAAGGTCGTAGGTTATTTTCCCACTACAGAATCCAGTACCTTCGCTTCTCTCAAACAACACTATCAGTAAAATATCCGTCAGATTCATTTCTAAATATCTACCAGTAAATGACTTAATAACATGAACCCTATACATTGGAAGCTACAAAATCAATCGAAGTAAACTTACATCGAAATAGGGCCAGAACCCACAACGACGACTGATTGACGACTTGAAGACAATTTCTAGCCAAACGCCTCGACAAAAACTACCTTTGCACGACCTTCGATACGAAACAAGCTCAACCTTTTGTGTTTTCACCGAAACAATCTTTGACAACGAAACCCTAAAGCCTAAGTTCTATATGGATTCGCAGAGATGATGAGAGAAATTTCGATTTCAATTTTTTGAATATGGTTCAATTAAATTGAAAAGTTCGTTGCGCTAAAAGTGATGTTGTATTTGAATGGGAAGATGATTCTCAACTAAATTAATTAATAATGACAGATTAGTAAATTCATATTATTCTTATTTATCAGATTAATTGTAATGGCAATTATGAAATAAAATTTTATAGTTGAGGGCAAAAGAGTCAGCACAGCCTATAGAGTGCAAAAAAAAAAAAAGTTTTTGAAGGATTAGTTTTGTAGCAATTTTAGAATGAGTCTATTTTTCAAACAAATTCTATTTCATGCAAATTTTTTTTTAACAAATTTCACATTATTGAGGCTCGGTCTCATCAATAAGTAGATTTTCTATATGTAGTTGTCTCCTCATGATTTGAGTTATTTGCTGTTGACTCCTTGATGATGAAGACAAAGTTATTCATTCAGTTTTTATAAACTATCAGAGTTGTTTAATTGTTAAAATTGTTAAAATTGTTAAATATTTTAATAGACAGTTTTTAGTCAAACTTATCTTAACCAAATTAGTTATGATTAGGAAAGATAGGATTTTGTTAGATTATATTTTGCAGGTTATCAAGATCAAGTCAAATTGAGAAATCTTCATCAGATTTGAGAAGATTTTAATTCCATCTTTTCTGCAACTTCAACAACGTCTATAATTTGAAGGCTCTATTTTAAGCATCAAGTTGAAGTGCTTTACAAGATATACAGAATTACTTGAAGTTTCTGTCAAAACAAAAAGAAAGTGATTCATCGGCGCTCAAGATCTTTTTATTTCTACTACAAGTTTTAATCATCTTCTATTACACTAAGTATTTATTTTCTGTTAGATTTTGATTATCTCTTAGAGAGTTGTTATACTGTTGCTAAGTGAAAAGAAAAATTAGACGTAGTTTTATTTATATTAAATTGGGTGGCTAGTTTTTGTAGCAGGGTGCTACGAATTATAGAAGAAAATGTTAAATCTTCTAGGATTGTACTAGAACCCTAAGGGAAGAATATAAATAAAATTGACGTATAAATCCTACGGGTTTAAAGAAACCCTTAGGTGGAGAGTAGGCCGTTTAAACGACCGAACTTCGTAACAAATCACTTTGTTCTTTCTATTTATTTATTTGTTTGTTACTTGTTTTATTTATTTATTATATCTAGTTTCAAGACCTTGACTATATATTTTATTCTATTTATCCGCGATTGTTTTACATACTCTATTCACCCCCTCTAGAGTATTATATTCCTACATATAGAACTTTCATTTGCTTTTATCTAAATCGAAATATGCCTATTTAAATATGATTTAGAAAATGAGTGATTTGGTAGAGAAAGTTGTTAGAATTATTTTGTAATTATTTTTTTCTATGATAAAGTTATTTTTTTTAGTAAATTAAATAACCTGTCGAACGATGATAAATATCGTACTTATTACTATACGATTTTATTGGTGGGAGCAAACATGATTTAAAAGGAAAAGGGGACAATGAAAATTCCTAACAAAAACTAATTGAGAATCAATTTGAAAAACAACTTTAATTCCAAACTAAATGATGTAAAGAAAAAGAAAATAATTATATTTTCGAAAGGTCACCATCCCAAAGGTCCATAACTTCCCAATCTCTTTTGATAACCAAATCAATTTTCATTAACATTGGACGAAGGAACCATAGTTTTGCATTTGCATTAAGGCTAGTGCCAATCTAGCAAATAATTAAAAATCATTAGAATAAGAATTTTAAATGTATGATATAAAACAAGACACTTCAGAATAATGTTTTTATTTGCAAATGGTACATGATACAAGTTTAACCTGTAAAAGCTTTTCTTGCATGAAACTAAACCAAAAACCCGATGTTATTAGAAAATAGGTTACTGTTTGAGTGGCAATAATACATACATTGAAGAATTATGATGTTGAAAATTTGTAATGCATAAATATTTAATGTGAAGTACAATTATGTACAAGAATCCGACTTGTGTGACCTACAAATTTTGGCACTTCACAATAGTGTCTGTGGTTACAAATATTTATTTATTTATTTATTATTGATGGGTACTTGGTCGCCCTATGGCTTGCGGCCGCAATATGAAGGGTTTTTGTCTTTCAATTCATTGCCTGTTTTCGGCCGAAATTCTATATTCCTATAATTTCGGCCGAAGCTGGCCCGCTTGTGAGGTTGGGCCTATCAAACCTCACATGTTTCCACCATTTCGGCCGAAATTCTATTTTTCTATTATTTCGGCCGAAGCTGGCCCTCTTGCGAGGTTGGGCCCATGAAGCCTCGTATGATCCGGCCGAAATACATCCTCCAGGTAAATGAAAAACAAATCTACATGATCTAATGGATTTCGGCTGAAATTAACAGAAGAAACACTTAAGGGGTTTCGGCCGAAGGATATTTTCGGGATTTCGGCCGAAACATGGAAAATCTTCTAGAAGGCTGAGCTGGAGCAGTTATTCGGTATCCGCAAATCTCGGGGTTCCAGCTGGAAAAATCTGTTAGAATTTCCAGGAGCGTATAAGAATCCTATCAAAGGAAGGAAAACATGCAAAGAAGGGATCACGAAATTTCTGAAGACGACAGTTAGAGATCACAGCCCCAATCTTGAGGGGTACGAAGTCCCAGAGGAATTTGGCTCCATCAATTATTATTATTATTATTTTTTAAATGTGAGTTACAAAAGGATTTGAAAGATTGAGATTCATAACCTTACCTTGAATGACATTATTGTACAATACACTTATTATTGGAGTACACTTATTATTGGAAGAGTTAATTGGTGGGTGTAATCCAAAGTCCCACATCGATTAAAGAAGTCACGCAAGATTTGTATATATACATCCATACTCATTCTAATAGAATGAGGCTTTCTGGAAGAAGTTCAAGAACAAAACTGTGCGGGCTAGACCCAAAGCGGACAATATCAATCTATGTGGGGTGGAATGAGCGGAGTTCGGGCCTAAGTTAATTGCATTAACACCCTCTTACATATGGTATTAATATACAATTACACATTAATTTTAAACAGATAAAACTGTAAATTTTATTGTTATATGATAAATTTATTAATTAATCAAGATTTTATTATCGGGTAAGATGGTTTAAGTGTATATTAATATCAAATTATTTATTTGTATATAATTTACCATCATTCAGAAAGTGTGAATGTAGTTAACTCTTGGGGTATTCTCGTCTATTTTTCTAATTTTTTTAATATCATAATTTTCTTCAAATTTTAGGAATTTAATTAAATATTAAAAAAGTAATAAAAAAATATAGCTATTCTGTGAAATAAATAAACATTTCACTCGTATAAAAAAATTAAAAATAAACATTTCGCTTTCTATTTTTCTAATATCTCCAATCACAGAACAACTTGCTAAAAACTTTAAAATTGCCAATTCAAGTATGACTTTTAATTTGGACATATATATTCAAAGAAGTTAGTTGAGTTAGTTGCCTCTCTAATTAATAATTTTTTCAATTAATAATATAATAGTAATAACAAATGTTTAAAAGCATGTGAATTATGTCTAACCAATTAAGTCACAACTCCCTATTGTAATTTGTAGGGGCCGTGATTCAATAATATTAAGTCACAAATGTACTTACACATTCTTTAATTTTCTTCTAATTCAAATTGACAACCATAAACAAAAAATATTTATAGGCAAAATCATTTTTTAATGTGGTTTTAGATAAATTGTATTTTCAAAACAATTTTTGTCACAATTAAATGAAAATAAATAATAATAATTTGCAAATTAAAGACTAAAGAAAATTTTTTTTTTCAAATATAAATAAAGAAAAAATATTGGGTTATATTTATATATTTTTATACATGTATATATAAATGGATTTGATTAATTAAATTATTCTTTTTTTTTTTTTTTTTAGTTCAAATATGAACACACAACAGACAAGTACGTACAAGCCATTTATACATGCATGCAATTAATGTTACAGCTTGAGTGTCGAACGGGAACATCTCCAGCCATTTAACTTTTCTTTTTTCTTTTTTAGATTTTTTTTTTTTTTTTTTTTTAAGATCAAGGAGTTCAATAAACCAATTTAAATAAAAATAGTTTTTAAATAATTTTTTAAAATCAATTACTTATTTTTACCGTAGTTTTAACAACATATTTTTACTTATATTATATCAAATAGATACGGATTTTTAAAATTAAAAATTATTAATTTTTAAATTTTTAAAATTTTCAATTTAACTCTCAAATTTAACAAAATATTTCAATTAAATATTTATTAAAAATTTTATAATAATTTAAATTTAAAAAAAATAAAAAATATTAAAAGTCCAGTTAAAATTTAAAAAATATATATATATATATATATAAAAATTTAATAGAACAGTATTATAAATAGAAGAGTTTAATTAAAATTTTTAAAAGTTATAAAATTTAAAAGTTTATATTAGAAATTATATCATCTTACAACTATATAATATCCCTCACAGTTTTAATGGGTCTAAGTTTAAAATCCCTTTTCCATGATTTTCAATCTATCCCCTTCCAAATTTCTTTTCTTTTAAAAACACTTTCTTCAAATAAAAAGTCAAAACTTTTTTCTAAACATTTTCACCTTGAAAGATCAGGTAACAGTAGAGAAGTTGATATATAATTTTATATTAATTAATTTTAAATACTTTTTAAAAATTACTAAAATTGTTTTAAAATTTTAATTTAAAATAAATTTATTGTGTTAAATTTATATATTAAAAAATTTTGAATAATCAATACTCTCACTAATTAACATATATACGAATTTTTATATTTTAAAATTTAATCTCTTCAATTTTTTACAAATTTTTTCCCATTATCAACTAATAATTCCATTACCAAAATAAAGAAATTAATACACCCATAATAATAATAATCTCTTAAACTCACGACTCTAAATTAATTCCATTAAATTAAATTCAATTTCTCCAAGTTCAATACATCAATTTGATACACATAACACTTGAAGAAAATCACTACAAAAACTAACCATAAAAAAACTATATAAATAGCTAACAAAAACATAATGAAGCAAGTCAATAAATACCAAGTTACAGAAATATAAGAAAAAAAGGGTGAGAAATTGGTTTCAGTGATGATTGTTCATGAAAACAGCAATTAAAGACCTGAAAAGAGCATCATCACAAGGAATAATCAACCCCATATCATGCTTGAAACCAAACTCTTCTTCAGATTTTCTAAGTAAACACTTGAACTGTGGATGATCAAGCCATGAAATTGGACAAATGTATCTTCTTCTATTGTCTCCAACATAAACAACAAAGTGACCTCTTGGAACATCATTTGGATAATAATTATCTTCTTCTTCATCTTCATGAATTCTTCCAAAGCTTGAACATTTGTTGAACATGTGCTTCATTGTTGGTGATGATTTCTTCATGGTTGCCATTGAGATTATTGGTGATGAAGGATGTGGGTATTTATTGAGTGATTTGTGTGACAAAAACATGTGGGGTGTGGGGGCTTTCAATAGTGATATCAAGTCTCTCTGTGTTTGTATTTCTGTTTCTTTGGCTTTTTTCAACAAATGGGACCAATTCTTTTTTATGGACTGTGTTTATATTTTCGTCTAAATTCCATTACAAGAGTTCATTTTTCTAGGGTACCATAAATTCATGAAATAGGATCCTTTATATTTATATTTATATATATGGTAAAGACATCTACTGTGGATGATTTTTTTTTTTTTTTTTTTTTTAAAGAGAAAACAACATGATGTGTCCAGCCAATTGAAGATTGATGGTTAATAATAGTGACGTCTGAAAAGTGGAGGAAGAAATAACTGCATGATAAAAATATAAATATAAATCGAAATTGAATGGAGCTCCTAGCTCAACCACTATTTATAATTAATAAAATTATTTTTGGAGGAGTAAAATGACGTGGCTCATTACATTTTCATTCTAAATTATAAAATTATATTAAAATATATAAATAAATTCAACATGATTAATAATTATAATCAACCTCAACTAGACCCAAGATTAAAAATGGCGTGTATGGTGTGTATAAATTCCAATTTCGTAGTCATTGAATTATGACCTTTGTGTCTGCATGTGTTTGGTTTGATTTATTTATAATAAATAATTCAAGTTGGGGAAACAAAAGAGGGAAGAAGAGAAATTGTGGTAATGTGACTTAAAATGGGCTAAGTGAAAACCGAATTGACAAGAGAGTCATCACTTGGCTGGGCTTAATTTGCGGCACTACTAATCTTTTAGGCCCACAGGTTTTGTGTATGTTTTAGGGGACACAACACAACACAAACAATGCCACCTAACTTCCTTCATGTTTCACTTCTTCTTTAGACCCTAAAAATTCTGCCAACAAACTTCAATCTTGGATGCTATTCGGGAAAAGAATTCTTTAGTTTTGAGTCCTTTTCAATGAATGTGATCCATATAACTCTTTTCAGTACTATTCCACTGGCTGCTTCCATGTTCTAACTAGACATTTAAGGAAAAATAAACTCATCTTTTTCAATCATCAACCTACCATAAATACCTCAATTTTTTCTTTTAGGTTAGGAGGTTCTCATATATACCGCAAGAAAAGCTCTTTGTTTTCATTAAATTCCCATATCTCAAGAGAGAGAGAGAGAGAGTTTAGTATGGTTAGAATTTGGAACTTGTAATAAATACAAGTTTCTCTTGAAGGGTGACGCTAACATTTTGTTTCTAACTAGTCTACATAGTACAATGAAGAAGCATTTTTCTTCACTAGATTATTACCTTTCTCCAATCATCACCATGTGAAGCCCATGTTCTTTTGTCCTCAAAAAACTTCAGACAGACAAACTCATTAATACCATCTTGCCTATACCAACATTTCATGCCCATAAACCAACTAATATTGATTCAAACAAAGTCTAGAGAAACTTAGTAAGGAATCAAAACTATGTCTTCAATGGTCCTATAGTTTATAATCACATATTAGCCAACCCACAGCCTAATGGATAGTGATTACTCTACTCAGCTATGGAAAGGGAAGATGATATGCTCAAGTTGCCTAACTTTGAAAGAATAGGCAAGTTGGAATATCTTTGCCAGAATCACTAGCGTGATTCATCAGACATTTGTGTCAGCTAAATTTTTCAGTGCATTATCTACAATATAAACTAACTAACTTCTAGTACTTGTCCTATAGTGTTTACCAAGAATATGAACTATGATCAAGTTTAGTCAAGCAGGTCTCTTACGGGGGAGATCTTTCTGATTCAATACAATAGAGCTAAAACTAAGAGGTCCCATGACACTTTACTTGAGAGTTTGATTGGTCAATTATCTAGTTATGTTACACCATGTATACTTGTTGAGGATAACAGATATATATGTCATCATGATCATGCACATTAATTACCAGAGACAGGGTCCGATGGCTCAGGCAGTGCATCAGTTCCATTCAGTACTTGACACAATGAGCTTGCACCTAGCAAATTGCAAGAGTATTCAGATAAAACTTCATCATATACTTCCAAAGATCAACATTGTTTGAACATGGAGAATGTGGGGGCCAACAGAATATGTAATGAGGAAATAAATGGTCTTCGGAAGATGCCCATATTTACAGAAGAATGATAGGATAGGTTATGGAGAGAATAAATCATTCATATCCAAGGCTTGCAGAATGGTCAATACATTGAATCAAAACCGGTTAACAATTAGACATTTGATTGTCCTATAATGCTTGATCCACATTCATGCATAACTGAGCTAGATAATGACTTCATAAGAAGCAAATAGCAGCCATATTGGCAGTTGCTGCTCTAATAAACATTTCCAAATAGTAAACCAAATCAAACAAATTTATCATTCTGACCTCCTGACAAGCTGAACCTCAGTTGCCACTGACTGATGGCATGATCTTTGGTATGTTGGTCTCCTCCTTATTCACATTGCTACGCTGTCACCAAAATTTATCTGGTCAGGATTAAAATCAACAGGAATTTACTCAAGTGTAAAATAAAAGAAAAGGCTTTACCAGGTGAAGGTGACATATAAATGAGCAACAAATCCCTCACAAGCTCAGTAATTATGATTTCATTACAGGTTTCTGCCCCAACATGTTATTTGTGAATTTGTATAGAAACTGAATTCTAGGAGTACCATCATCACCTCTTGCATGTTTTCTTTTGGTTTTGCAGACGCACTGTAGTTGGACATTTTTTTTTGGTTTTACATAAACTGTTTTGAGTTTTGGAGACTTTTTTTTCCTTTTAATTCAAAGTTCCTTTCAACCATAGAATCTGATAAGTTCAAGATGATATTGTCCATTATCCATAAAGGAGAAGAACCGAGTTCCTAACTTTCACTGCTCAGATTTCCTGTTAATCTCTTTCTGAAAGTACCCGTGCACAGCACTGACCAAAATAATGTCAAAAATACAAAATCTCCAAAAGTTACCAGTAATCACCACATGAGCATATTCCATCTCTGAAATGATGGAAGCGATTTGCATCTCTCAACACTATTTCTCGTGCAGAGACCTTTGATATGTATTTAATTGCATTATGACAATCACCACAAACACGAAGGTTCTTGATTACTCGAATGGTGGTAGATGGGGGAGTGCTTATGAGTCCATAAGCTATGGCCAGCTTCTCACTGTGGTAGTAGAGAGCGCGCTCTTTTTCTTCTTCTTCCACATCAAGCAACGTAAAGTCTGTATCCGGGGTGTATCCTTCTTCTTTAATCCTTTTAATTAAATCCTCAAGTTTATCATATATTAAATCAGCTTGTGGGTGGGACTTGTCATCCACAACAAACAGATGCAGCTGGTTTTTCACATCTATCCAACTGAAGCCCGGATCTTTCTTTACATGCTTCCTTTTCATTGTTTTTCGAGCATCAGTTACATCGTTCCATTGGTTGGAAGCAGCATAGATGTTAGACAAGAGAACATATGCTGATGAATCAGATGGTTCCAAGGCCAATAGTCGCTGTGCCAAACGTTTCCCAGTCTCTGAGTCTCCTTGAACCCTGCAAGCACCGAGCAAGGCTCTATACATGGAAGCAGAAGCCTCAAATGGCATTGTCATCATCAGCTCCTCTGCTTGTTTAGTGCGGCCTGCACGGCCAAGGGCATCAACCAGACAAGCGTAATGCTCCACCTCAGGTTCAATGCCATATTCTTCACGCATTAGACGGAAGTACTCATAAGCTTCAGACACTAAACCAGAATGACTACAGGCAGAAAGCACCCCGATAAAGGTAACTCTATCAGGCGCAATACCAACAGTTTCCATTTTTTTAAAAAGTTTAAGAGCCTCTTCACCATTTCCATGTTGAGCTAAACCCACCAACAAAGCATTCCACAAGGCATTGTTCTTTGCATCCATACGTTTAAACAGCTGATATGCTTCTTCTATATTCCCACACTTCGCATACATGTCAATAAGTGAAGTTCCAACAAAATGATCTGAAGCACAGTCTAGTTTGATCACATTTGCATGAATTTGTCTTCCTTGTTCTAGAGCCGTCAGGCAAGAGCTCGCTTTAACAAGAATGGAAAATGTATATTCATCAGGTTGAACACCAGAAAGCCTCATCCGGTGGTATACAGCCAGAGCACGTGCTTCATCTCCATTTTCAACACATCCGCATATCATAGTAGTCCACGCAACATCATCAGGTTCAGAGATACTATTGAAAACTAAGTGTGCATCTAACATATCTCCACATCTAACATACATATCCAGGATAGCACTGCTGACATATAAGTCAGCACCAAAACCAGATTTTATCACATGACCATGAATTTGCTTCCCGTGTTTCAACCCTGACAAGCAACCACACGCTTTCATTGCAGTAGCTAATGTTATTTCATCAAACCTCTCTCCACTCATGTACATCGAATTGAAGAGTTTTAATGCTTTGAGACTATCATTACTTGATATATATCCAAACATCATAGCATTCCATGTTGCCAAATCGAATTCTTCCTTGTTTTCAAACAGGCATTCAGCCTCTGCCATTTTTCCACTCCTAGAATAATTATCAACAAGGGCAGTAGAAACAAAGCAGTCCGCAACATACCCTGCTTTCATCGCATGAACATGGATCTGTTCACTAAGGTAAAATCCCTCTTTCAATGAGGAACATGCCCTCAGAACACTTGCCAACGTAAAATGATCTGGTTTAAGTCCATGATTTAATAAACCTACAAACAGATTTATTGATTCACTTTCTAAATTATTCTGCGAACAACTTGATATCATCGAATTCCAAGAAATTAAATCCAAGTCTTCCATACCAGAAAACACTTTCTGAGCAAGCAAGACACAACCCATTTTCGAATACATGTTAATAAGACTATTTCCAACGTGAACAGCAGAATTAAGGCCTGATTTCCAAGCCATACCATGAATCAATTTGCCTAACTTCAAATCATTCAAGCCCTTAACTGCAGCCAAAGTAACTACCAATGTCACACTATCATACTCAATATCTGACTTAAACATATGTGCAAAACACTCAACAACGCCACAGTTGTCACCAGCTTGTAGACACTCAGACAGCTTCTTATTCCACAAAATCACATTTGAAACATCATCATACAAACCCAATTTAATTGCATAAGCTTGCACCTGCTCCTGCTTGTTGACCACATCAGAAATCCCACTCAACACACACCGGAAACTGACACCATCAGGACGCAGCCCACTTCTGTGAAAATCCGAAAACAGATTAAACACATCATATCCACAACCCATTTCCAGATATGCTTTCAACATCACATTCCACAACACAACATCTCTCTCAGACATCCCATCGAATAAAACCCGAGCCTCCTTAATCCTCCCAAACTTGGAATATATATTCACCAAAGCACCAGCAAAGTAAAGATCCCACTCCAAACCAATTTTAGCAGCATAACCATGAATAGCCTCGGAAGCCCAAACAAACCCAGAAGCCAAACTTAGCTTCAAAAGAGGAGACAACGTTAATCTACTAGTAGATACAACAGACTCTCGTAAAAAACGAAAAATCTTAAACCCCTCTTTCACATTATCAATTCCAGGGTGTTCTGAATGAGCATAGGCAGCTAGAATTGAGTTCCAGCTAATTAGGTCCTTGTCAGGCATTTTATCAAACACGCGACGGGCGTAGAGAAGTGAACCACACCTTGCATACATGGTGAGAAGATTATTGAATAAAAAACGATCTGGGTATTGAAGAGAAGCCAAGATACGAGCATGGACGGCCTTACCGAGAGGCAAGTTCGCGGAGGAGATAGCATGGCGTAGTTGAGAAAACCATGCAGAGGTAGCCGCCATTGCCTAACACGTAAAGCTACGAGCCATTTTCAATTGGTTCTAATCAGACAGACAAATGTAAACCTCAGTCAAATTATTAGTTTACAGTCCACTTGAAATGTCTGTCTTGTACATGATAATGTCTGAGATGTCATCCATTTACATGCACATTTATGTACAGTGAATGTTGCGCAGGGTCAAGTAATTGGACGAAGATAATAAAAACGGTTTTGATTTGAATTATTAAATAATCAAAACATCAATGGAGGATAAATATGATCTTCACAATTCTTTGAATTTATTCTCAATTTCTACACCTTCAACAATAACAGCAACCAGACATTTCTGACCTCAATTACGTTACATTGAAACTGAAACAGAAACCCGACCCAAAAACCTGATAATAATTTTCATAACATAAACTTCCAGTTAATTAACGACTACTGTATCAGCCCTGTTATAGCAAACTATCTTCAACCATAATATGAACATATATCATATACCAAAGAATCTAAAAGTAAATAATTGAAAACAATAAATTAAAAGAAAACACGACAGATTTAGCAAAGTCAAATAGATACAGATACGTTCACAAACCATAATCAATATTCAAAGCTTGCTCAATACTAAAGTCCAGGGATGTAGTTTTCTAGTAGAGGGGATATATCCCATACAAGGGATTAAAACTAATTAGTAGCAGCAACTGATTTACCCTACTCGTCTACAATCTGGTGATTCATTTGTCTAGCTATGTTCCTCCATGCACACTAGATACTTCATCATGATCGCCAACATCAATTGCCAGTAATTGAGTTCAGTGTTTCAGGGCATGTGTCCGCTGCAATCAGTTGTCGCTTAAGCCTGACAATATGACTTTCCACCTAAAGAAAATGTAACGTGGAGGTAATCAGATTAACAGATCTTTATATTTTACCAACAAATCAACTTCGATTGTTTTTAACATATTACCGCAATAGCACCTTTTGCAAATATAAAATATCGGGCGAACATAAATAATAATAATAATAATGTAATAAGGAAAGCAATTGTATTTAGAACAAGTTCATATAATTAATAATTAATATCCAACATTGCACACTACAATCAATACGTTGAATGCACTTTAAATGCATGATCACGATATTGTAACAAACATTTATAGTAGTGTAGTGAAGTTACACATAAAGTAGAAAGGAAACAAATTATTCTAACCTGTTGACGAGCAGCCGCAAGCTGCAAGAGCTCATCCGCCTCTGAAAATTTTGTAAACCATTGACTGATGGTATGATCTTTGGAAATACGTCTCTCCCTTTCATATGAATCGTCAACCGTTACTGCACAGTCCAGCCATAAAAGTTAGCTTGTAAGCATTAAAATCAACTGTAATTTGTAATTTGCAATTTGCATAGTTCAGGGAAAAGTAAGTAGGAAATTTTACCGGGTAAAGACAACTTAAAGGAATGGGGGAACCGAGGCACACTAACAGCAGGATGGTTTTGCACGCGAGCAAAGAAACTCTCTGTGGGCTCAGGAAAAACTAATTCATCAAAAGTTTCCACCACGACAGGTTTCTTGATAGAACGGGGAGTGGATTCATCTTCAGGATATAACTTCAAATTATGGAACCTGTGAAGATGAATTGAATTAGTACTCAAATATCAGTATCAACTAAACAGAGCAAGATCCAGTTTAAAAGAAAAAAATATATATCTAACTCACAGATCCACTTGCTTGTCACAAACATCACTGTGGAAAAAGATGGAGATGGCAATTTCAAATTCACCCCAGCCACATTCTGATAACTCAAATGGAGGTGAGTCCACCACCCTAGTAGGATTATTAAAGCTGGGATGCAGTTGAAATACAACTCGCTTAACTACAACTCCAATATTCTCATTGGTCGCACCTCGCACAAAAACAGTCCACTTATGGGATTGGGTCCTATAAATCCAAACAAACATTTATCAAATGCATTAAGAAGAAAATTATAACACATAACATAAATCGAGTTGCACATACTCGCTCGCCTTTCGTCCCAAATGAAAAGCAATGGTTCCATAGGATATTGGAACACTGATTTCCGCATCCTTAATCCTTTTGCTTCCATCCTTAACCAAGAACAAAGTATCACATTGTTATAATTAGTCCATGCATGTCATTCTTCATAAATCTACCACAATAGAAACAAAATCCAACATGCAACTACATCTAATTTACTTATATTTTACTCTTTTAATTATAATCTAAAATGAAAATGAAAACATCACAATGTCATTCCATTGCATGTCACTCAACTAACCACACTAGAAGGGAAGAAAATCAGAACTTGTCACTCTAAACACCAAAAATCACCATTGAACTAAAGGGTTTTCAGCAATTGCTATGATCAAGCAAAAACATAGACAACGCAGTGTACAATGACTATATCCAGAGTTAGGGTTTTGAGTAAAAATTATGATGAAAGAGTACCTTTTTCTCGCCCTCATCAGCAGTTTGCATGTTTTGTTTTGTTTTTGCAGCAGAGGCACTCGCGTGGGTCATGTCTTGAGACTTGATGTTGCGGATGAAGGGGGACATATATATAACTTTTTATATGTATCTTTTCTATTAAATATACATTTGGGGTTAGGGTTTATTTAATTGGACACGTGTATAAGTTCCATCACATTATGAATTGCATAGGTGATGTTAGTTAGTATCATATGGTTGGGCCACGAGGGATATAGTACAAATTTTAATTCATTCTTGGCCATATTGTGGGTAATGTGAGTGTGCTATAATCTCAAAATTATCCAAGTCACCTCAAAGTGTAATAATGTGTTATTATGTTTGGGATGAGAAATTACCATAAATATGTTGTAAAAATAAAAACGGAAGTGGGGTAGAAGAGAATAAAGCAAAATATCTAGTAATTTTGAAATCTTCGATCTATATAGAGTATTGAAATATATGGGAAAGAAGAAATATTAAGATACGAGTGAAAATAGGAAGAGAACAGAAACCAAACAAAACTACACAACTCAGTGTCTCTTATTTATATGTATTATAATATATATATATATATATATATATATATATATATATAAAAGAAGAATGGAGGACATGTGTGTGCCTGCATGCTGTATTATGTTGCATGCAGGACACGTACACACAAGGTGGAAAGCCACCTGTAATAACATTCACAAGACTCCCCTTTGGATTTCCACCATTTCAGATATTTGACTGCCTCGTTAAAACATTGCCAGAAAACAAAAAGTGGGATAAAAACTGGACGAAGGAAAAGAGTACAGCTGATGGAATCCAATTACAAAAACTCCCCCTGTTAATTACACCCATAATCTAATCTACTAATCTGAAGAGCTTTCACATTTCGATCTTGTAAACGAGTTTCTCGAACGTTGATGTCGGTAATGATTTCGTTAATAGATCGGCGAGATTATTGGAAGACCGAATTCGCTTCACGTCGATTTTTCCAGTATTCTGAAGCTCGTGGGTGTAGAAGAATTTTGGGGAAATATATTTGGTTCGATCTCCTTTGATGTAACCTCCCCGAACTTGGACGATGCATGCGACATTATCTTTAGAAATTATAGTTGGCCCACTCGCAGTTTGGGAGATACCACAAGAATTCTGAATATGTTGGATCATTGATCTCAACCAAATACACTCTCGACTAGTTTCGTATAATGCCAAAATTTCAGCATGATTTGAGGACGTGGCTACTAAAGTTTGTTTCGTAGATCTCCAGGAGATCGCAATACCATTATATGTGAAAATATAGCCAGTTTGAGAACGTCCTTTATGCGGATCCGAAAGGTATCCAGCATCGGCATAACTAGTCAAACCCAGAAATTTATCAGAATTTATATAAAATAATCCAAAATCTTTCGTACCCTTCAGGTAATGCAAAATATGTTTGATTCTATTCCAATGATGACGGGTTGGTGCAGAATTATATCTCGCTAATAAATTCACAGCAAACGAGATATCTGGCCTCGTACATTGAGTCAAATATAACAGTGCACCTATTGCATTCAGATATGGTACTTCAGGACCAAGTAATTGTTCGTCATCATCCTTCGGTCGGAATGGATCCATTTTGGGATCAAGTGTTCTTACAACCATGGGTGTACTCAATGGATGGGCATTATCCATATTGAATCTTTTAAGAAGCTTTTCAATGTATGCTGACTGATAAATCAATATCCCATTTGATTTATGTTCAATTTTCAGACCAAGACAATATTTTGTTTTTCCTAAATCTTTCATCTCAAACTCCTTTTTCAAATACTCAGCAGTTTGTTTGATCTCTTTAGGAGTCCTAATGATATTCATATCATCCACATAAACTGCTATAATTGCAAACCCAGACCCTGATTTCTTAATGGAGATACATGGACATATAGTGTTATTCTGGTATCCTTCTTTTACTCACTAAGACGTTTATACCACATTCTCCCAGATTGTTTCAATCCATACAGGGATTTTTGTAACTTTATGGAATACAAGTTTTGAGATCCCAATCGATATGATTCAGGTAGTTTCAATCCTCCTGGGAGTTTCATGTAAATATCAGAATCAAGTGATCCATATAGATATGCAGTAACTACATCCATAAGACACATTTCCAGTTTCTCAGAAATTGCAAGACTGATCAGAAATCGGAACATAATAGTATCCATTACAGGGGAATATGTCTCATCATAATCAATTCCAGGTCTTTGGGAGAAACCTTGAGCAACCAAACGTGCTTTGTATCTCACAATTTCATTTCTTTCATTTCGTTTCCGAACGAATACCCATTTGTAACCAACTGGTTGAACATCTTCTGGTGTTTTCATTATGGGTCCAAAAACTTTTCGTTTATTCAGAGAGTTCAACTCCGCCTAGATTGCTTCTTCCCATTTTTTCCAATCATGTCTATTCCTGCATTCTTCCATACTATGTGGCTCATGATCATCATACAAAATATTTACTGCCACTGTGTAGGAAAATAGATCATCAATTTTCATTTAATTTCTATTCCATAATTCCTGATATAAATTTACAGAAATTTCTTCATTTTTTGATTCTGATATTCTTTGATCATTTTCTCATTCAGGGAGATTATTTTCAGAGATCTCAACAACTTCTGGGATTTCACTGGATATGGTTTTAGGATCCAAATCATTTTTCTTTCTTTTTCTTGGAACTATATCTTTTGAACCAAGGGGTCTACCACACTTCTGGCGAGGGATAGGAGTTTCATTTGCTATTGTCTTTTGACATTGTCCTTCTGGAACAATTACCCTTGCTGTTACATTAGCAGCTTCAATATAAGACTTGGTTATTTTCGAAGTATCATTAAATGCATCAGGCATTCGATTAGCTATCATTTGTAAATGTAGGATCCTTTGAACTTCTAATTCACATTGTGGAGTACGTGGATCCATATGCGCCAATGTGGGAACTTTCCATGCTAATTCAATTTTCTCTTTAGGAGAAATCTTTTCTTTTCTAAGTGATGAAAAATTACTTTCATCAAATTGACAGTCAGCGAATCTAGCTGTAAATAAATCTCCTGTCAATGGTTCTAAATATCTAATAATTGATGGAGAACCAAAACCCACATATATTCCTAAACGTCTTTGGGGTCCCATTTTTGTTCTCTGAGTTGGGGTAATGGGTACATATACAGCACACCCAAATGTTCTCAAATGCGAGACATTAGGAGGATGCCCAAATACTAACTGTAATGGGGAATATTGGTTTTAAGTTGTTGGGCGAATACGAATCAATGCAACAGCATGCAATATAGCATGTCCTCAAACAGTTACCGATAATTTCGAGCGCATTAATATAGTTCGCGCAATTATCTGAAGGCGCTTAATTAATGATTCAGCTAATCCATTTTGGGTATGAACATGCGGCACTGGATGTTCAACATCAATCCCAGATACTTGACAGTATTCATCAAATGCTTTCGATGTAAATTTCCCAGCATTATCAAGTCTTATACTTTTAATAGGGTAATCTGGAAAATGAGCTCATAATCGAGTAATCTATGCTAATAGCTTAGCAAAAGCAACATTACGAGTAGATAACAAGCATACATGAGACTATCTTGCGGATGCCTCTATCAATACCATAAAGTAGCGAAATGGTCCACTAGGTGGATGAATGGGTCCACATATATCTCCTTGAATTCTTTGTAAAAATGATGGAGATTCAAAACCTACTTTCGTAAACGCTGGTTTCGTTATCAATTTCTCTTGGGAACATGGGATACACAGGTCCCTATCATTCAGTAGGATTTTATAATTTCTCAGTGGATGCCTATTTGAATTAGTTTTTATTCTTCGCATCATTGTAGATTCCGGATGTCCAAATCGATCATGCCAAAGTTGGAATATTTTAGGATCAGAGAACTTCTGGTTCTCGATAGCATGGGTTTCAATATACCTGATGGTTGTATAATATAATCCAGATGATGAAATAGGCAACTTTTTAATCACAAGCTTCTGGCCTGATTTGTTTGAAATAAGACACAAATATTCAACACCCTTTTCATCAACTGTTTCAATATGATATCCATTCATTCTTATATCTTTAAAACTGAGCAAATTTCTTCTGTATTTGTGAGAGTATAACGCATTTTCGATTTCCAATTCAGTGTTATTTGGTAACATAATTGAAGCTCTTCCGGAGCCTTCGATCAGATCTACTGGACCTGATATAGTATTTACTTTTACTTGAATTGGAATCAATTCCAGAAAATATTTTGTATCTCTCAAAATCGTATGGGTTGTAGTGCTATCGGCTAAACATATATCTCTAGGTATAACTAAATCTTGATTCGAACCCATAACCTTTAATAAAATAAAACATAACATTAATTGAATAGAAATGTAATATTCATAACTATTTACAAATATTTACAATCAAAACTAAAATTACATTCCATTCTATTTATATTCTAAAAATATGAAAATACATTCACTTGTAATTAACAGTTCCATCACCAATCAGGTGATCTATCTTCTAATCAGGTTCTTCAAAGAAATTAGCGGTTTCCAGATTGGATATGTCGACAGGACCAGTATCACCATCGCCAAAAACATCAGTCATATTTGCTTCGTTATTCTTTTCTTTTTCTTGTTCGCGTCTCAATTTCTGATAAGCTTCAACTACATGTTTAGGAGCGCGACAAGTCCTCGAATAACAAGTGGGGGAACCACATCTATAACATGGAATACGATTGAACTTTGGTGGTTCCAGAATTTCTTTGCCTTTGCTGGAACTAGCATTATTATTATTCCACTTCTAGGGAGTATTTGGATTATGATATGGATATCCATAACCCCTATTATGACCACGTCCCTGACCATTTCCAGATCCTCGACCACCTCGGCCATTACCATGACCATTTCCATAATCATTCCAACATTCAAAATTACGGCCACGACCACGGCCACGACCACGACCACGATAACCACGACCACGACCACGACCACGGCTTGGATTTTCATTATAATGTGCATTCACTTCTGGGAATGCTTGGGTGCCAACAGGGCGTCTTTCATTATTTTTCAACAACTAGTTGTGTTTTTCAGCAATATCCAAATGTTTAATCAAATCATCATATTTTTGGAATTTCATTTCCTAATACTGCTGTTGTAAAATTGTTTGGGAAGGATGGAACGTAGTAAATTTCTTATTCAATATTTCATGGTCAGTTTTCGTTTCCCTACACATTTTCAATTTGTTCACAATCAAATACATGGCTGAGTTGTATTCACTCACGCTTTTAAAATCTTGGAATCTCAAATTATGTCATTCATCTCGTGCTTCAGGCAGGATGATCTCATTTTGGCGATTATATCTAGAAACCAATGCTTGCCACAGATCTGCAGGATCAGTGACAGTCATATACTGATTTTGTAAATCATCATTCAGATGGGTTTGGATTATAATCAAAGATTTATTCTTTTGCTGCTCAGTTGTTTCATTATTCTTATCCAGAGTCCCGTACAGGTTTTTGGATTTCAACCTTATCCCAGAATCACTCAACCATCTCATATAATTTGCTCCAGAAACCAACAATGGCTAAAATTTGTATCGATTCATTTTCTGCAAAACAAGAACACTTTCTTTAGATTTCCAGATTTCCAAAATTCAATTATTCAACTTCAGGTGAATAATCGTAATTTTCCAATTTTCAGATCTCACTATTTCTCGTAACCACAGTCACAATTACCAAACACTTTCTGATCTGGAAGATCCATCTAAGTGGCAACCAGAGAGCATACTTGTGCTGATAACATGTTGTAAAAATAAAAACGGAAGTGGGTAGAAGAGAAGAAAGCAGTTTAATATTAACTGAAATAAATTCGGATCAGAAAATACCTGGTATTCTTGAAATCTTGGATCTTGAATATTACAGAGTATTGAAATATATTGGAAAGAAGAAATATTAAAATAAGAGTGAAAATAGGGAGAGAACAGAAAACCAAACAAAACTACACAACTCAGTGTCTCTTATTGATATGTGTCATAAAATATAAATAAAAAGAATGGAGGACATGTGTGTGCCTGCATGCTGCATTATGTTGCATGCAGGACACGTACACACAAGGTGGAAAGCCACCTGTAATAACATTCATAACAAAATAAAATTTAATATGAATTTTGTTTAGTATAATTAGGAACAACAACATAACACCACAAAGTGTATAATTTTTTTAAAAAATTGTGCAGCAATTGATATCCCATACGCATTTTAGTACCTTCCAATTTTTAAGGGTTGATTCTATCATGTATGATTATTTAAGGGTGTTTTGGTATTTTACATTGGTATCCTATTACTTAGTCGATGTTACTGAATACAAGTTCATTATTATGTTATCATATCTTGTTGCTCATATAGTGACCAATCAAACGCATTTTTTGACAATATTTTTACACAAAACTGCTTATCCTTATTCAGTTCTTTATGTTATCATGTTTTTACCTTATACAGTGAGTTAAATGAGCCCTAAATTAAATACCGATTAATGTTAGTTTGTTAATCTTAATAACCAACATTTAAAGCAATAATCTCCTGATAATCCAATAAATCTCAATTTGCAAACACTCTGACTTCTTTTGTTTGTTGTCACAACCTTCTACTAATTTTTTTCACTCAATTTGAGACTTATTTTGTTTGTTGTCACAACCTTATACTCATTTTTTCACTCAATTTGAGAACTCTAATAAACACTAAGTTTTATAGAGTTTCGATCACTTGTTAGGCCTTTCACATGAGAGCGAAACCCAAACCCAACATCAAGTTAATATAATTTAGAAATCAAGGAGATATCCAACAAATTTCTCCCTTGACCCAATTAACCAAATATCTCTACCTCGTCTGAGAAATAGATATTTTTCTTTACAGTTATGCATTTTGGGATGCAAGCACCTTCAACATAATATAAGTTTTTCTCAACCTTTTATCCTATACCACCAACCTAGCACTACAGAATATCTTGCACCACTTTCTAATATCAACATACCTGTAATCTTGAGTAGTGAGCTTGCCTAGTGAAATTAAATTCACTCGAGTCTCCTACATGTACCTCACATTGTAGAATATCATAATCACACTGTTGTAGAGCTTCAATTGAACACTACACATGCTCTTCACTTACATATTGTATCTATCCCCCATATTGATATGATCATACTCTCCATATTGACAAAGGTTGTTAAACATTGATTTATCTTAACATATATGAACTAAAGTTACTAAATCTAAAACCCATTTATCTTGACCTTCTTCCTTGTCATCATGACTAGTCAAGTATAAATCAGTATCATCATGAACCACATTCGAATAACCATCATTCTTGTCCTTACCCTTACTCTTACCCTCTTATGCCTTGAAAGACCTTTAAGTCATCTCTCACTGCTAATGAAAGTGGCTTTGAATGTGCCCTTTATCTCTATAATAGTAACACTCTATGTCACTAAAGTCTATATTAGGCTTAGACTTTGATGTACCCCTTTGACCATCTCTCTTTCTCTCATAGTTTATTACTCTTTCTATATCAGCCACAGCTAGTGCACTATTGTCATCTATGGAATGTTCATCACCCTTATACATCATCATCATCTCATTTTCCCTTAACATTGTCATTACTTCATCTTAACCGATCTTCAGTCAGCCAAAAAAAGAGTTTCTATGTCTTTGGGAGCATGACTAACAACAATATGTAGAGCACAAAATGAAAGTGCTAACCTTCCCTCCAATAATAGCTAGCAAAGTTGACCCGGGTTGGTTTCTATCAACATTAAGGTCACCTAGTCCAATATCAACATAAACCAATCAATTTCCATATCTCTACACCCAACACTCAACATGACCAATATACATTTACTCTACAGTTCTAATACCATTGATAACTAGAAACTATAATTGCAACTGAAAGAAATAATCACTATTTAAAGCCTTAATTACAAGTTCTAATTGAAAATCACAATCCAAATGCCAAGAAGACCAATAGGGGGTTCAAGGTTTCTTACCAAAATCAAGCTAGTGAACGAGGGGCTTTGTTCCCTCCTAGAGAAACACTAATGGTTGCAAAGATTATGAGTAGTGTGAAGTAATTGGGTCTCTATGGTTGTGAGGTTGAGTGTGAGAGTAGAAGTGTATGTACTTTTTAAGTGTTAGAGGGGATGATGGAATTTGGAGTATTTCTAGAATAAGTGGAGTTAATAGGGTTTAAGGATTATTGTGAGATGTAGGGATGTGTAGAGTGGGGTGGGTAAGCTTGCATGAGTTGTTGGGCTTTTTAGTATGTCTGGACTTAATTGGGCCCTTAGGCTATCTCCAGTCACACTCCATTTTGGGCCTCTATATTAGAGTTTCAAATGAAATCTTTTTCACTTTTCAAAGCTCCAAAATTTGTTCATCTCCAACCATTAAAACTCTATTGTGGAGTAAAAAAATATATTATGGTAATTAAATTAAATAATCACTATAATTGAATATATTATATTAATATAAGTATATCAATATGGAACTCAAATGGAAGGATATTTTAAATCCTTTATAATAATATATTTTTTATTACCAAAAAATAAAATAAAATAAAATAATTCATCAATAATTAAAATTAAAGTTAAAATCTAATATAATGATTATATTATGATTAAAAAGAGTGTATTTGGAGTTGCATGAAGTGAATACCAAATACTTTATTGGAAGTTGAGAAATAAAGGCTTGGTTGGAGATGGTTTGGCTCTAACATGGCGGAGGTTTGGTTGGAGATAGCCTTAGCCTACTAAATGTCGTACCGAACCTCCAGTCTTTCACTCCGCTCACAAGAGATTTGAAATTGTCCCTTTATGTTTTAAAATAGCTTGTCCACTCTCAAAATTCCATTTAAGTTATAAGAAATTACTTTCGTACGAAATCCCCATTTTTTCCGAAATAACCTCAATCTAAGAAATTTGTTTTGAAAACACTTTATTAAGTCAATTTGACCATATACTTCCATTCTATAACCTCTAACACTAATTTTACTCTAAAGTGAATTTTCAAATTATTTCAACTTAAAATTTTGAAATTCAAATTTCGCCCAAAAAGTCAAAATTGACTCAAAATACCAAAAACAATCTAGACCCAGTTTTTGGACATTATAATGGAGACACCATATACAGAGTATTTGAGTTGAAATAACCTTGACACTAATGTAGAAAATGTTGTGAATATTAAGAATGTAAATTTGGAGATTCTTGAGAATTGAGTTTGTTGATCCTTGGACAAAGTTGAAACTTGGTGGGAAGTTGGAAAACTAGTTAGATTTTGAATTCATTTTCGAAATCTAACTAATATGAAAAAGAAAATCCTATTAAAAAGAATATAATTGGAAAATTTATTAATACTGTTTTGACGGGAAATGTAGAAATATAGAGGAGGGATTGAAATTGTATAAAGATTAATGGTATAAATATAAGTATTTATAGGCAAAATAATATACTTTTTAATAATATATAAATATTTTTTTTTTGAATGGCTCACAACCTTATACTTAATATCTGTTCTCAGAAAGAATTGAATCTGTAGGAGGCGGCAAGTGATCACTAGGCTACACTAGTTGTGCAATAATATATAAATATTAGTAACAGATAAAAAACCGTAATATGCAAACAATTAAATTATTGTTAATAAAATAAACATAAATTATTTTATTATAATTTAATAAAAAAAATAAAAGCAAAACATTCAACAATACAAAGACCACTTTTATTTTAATAGTTAAGTCATGTAGGGTTATATAATATAAGGTTTAATTTATACCACATTTGGCAATTTTTTAATATATATATATATAAATATAAAATACATGTATATACATGAATTGTTATTTTAATGAAATTTAATGGTTAAAATAAATCCATATTCACTCTTACTCTTACGTATATTTTATATATGGTCCTCTATGATATAATAATTTTAAATTTCAGATTTTCATTGTAGGTATTTTTTCAGCGATAATATTTTTTTTCTAATTCAATTTTAGTATTGGAATATTTCTATTTTACCACTACAGGTTTCATATTTTAGTAAAAAAAAAAAAAAAAACCTCTAATATTTCAATTTTGGTAAAAAAAAAATTACCTTTAAACCGAATCAGTCAACTTTACTATTTATCCGTCAGTGGATGATTACTAATCAAGGGCATTTTTATAATTTTCATTTTTTTAAAAAAAAATTTAAAAATTTTTTTCTTACAAATTATTTTTTTAAAAATATTTTTTAAAATGACCAAAATACCCCTGGTTACTGTTCATTCATTTAACAGATGAACAGTAAAATAGATGGAATATTCTAAAAAGTGGATTTTTGACTAAAAATGAAAGAGTGGAGGTTTTTTTGGCTAATATTGCAAATCTGCAGTGATAAAATGAAAATATCTCTTTAATATTTTTTCAAGCTCTAAATCTAATCTTCTTAATCTCGTCATCGTTAGAATTGTCTATTAAACTTTGCATGATATATTAAAATGAAAATTGAGTTTCTCATCTTAATTTTTATATAAATGCTAAATCAAATTAAGTATTGCCAAATTTTTTCCGATATGTAACTCGGTAACGCAAGAAGATTAGTGAACCGAGGCTAGGTGCCAAGTTTTTGCTAAGTTAGTTGCTGAGTTTTGAGCTCCGCCAACGTATAGAATTTGCCTAGATCTGGATTAAAAAAACACAAAAAATCAAAGAAAAAAATTTACACAAACAGACCGTCATTCGCCCCAGCCCTTCCTAAGCAAATTATGGTAGTTTAAACCAATCCAAATAAGTTAAAATAAGGCATTTAAGATTTTTTTTTAAGCAGTTCTAACATCTTTTCACATATTTCACCAATTTTAAGTCCATATATTATTACCGCACATAACAAACATAATACATCAAGTTTTTAATATTTGTCCTTAATTCTGACTTATATAGTCAAAATGGGACATATAAGACCGAAGTCTTATACGAGCAAAGACTCACATATAAGTCCAAAGACCGAATCAGTGGAAATCGGTTGTATCCCCTAGTGGGCCGGATAACCACATTAATGGATTCTCTATACACATATAAACTCAAAGGCTAATTGTGTTATCACACCCATATACGAGTCATCACTCTAGTTCTATAATTAGGCCACTTAACCAAGTTTTCACATATGTCACCATATTTTTAAGATATCTTGAATTTTTCTAAGATATATCATTTCATTTCCTAATATAAGCTAAATCAACTGAATAAATCCTTTTAGCGACTCAAGCAACATCATTCCTCATTATTTATTCATTTAGTAGTAATCTTGGTCAATTAGAAGCATTTTAAGTCCATAACACATCTAATTCACATATACCAATTATGCATTGTGATTATGAGCATCCAATATCCAATTAAGGAGGCAATAATTCATCATTTCACCATATTAGAACCAACATAGTCATAATATCATTTCATTTTCCATTTTCCATTTATACAACCATGTTCAAGTTTCATCCAACAACCCAAAACACATTTTTCATTTATTATCATGTAGAACATTTACATTCATCAAATCCATTCAACAAAAAAAAAATAATAATAAGAAAAAAACAAGATTCAATTCATAGAGCGTAAAATGAGAATGCTTACATTTTCTCCAACATCACAAGTTAAAACTCTCCAATTTGATCTACGCCAACACCCAAGTTGCCTAACCAATCAATTAACAAAATGAATTACTACACAACTCAATTAACACAAAAAATTATTTCTACACCCTAGGGCTAAATGAAAATAGTCATTAGAGACATCAACAACATACATATACCTAATCCGAAAGATAGCTGTAACGCCCAGCCCCCGACCACGACGGCACTGCAACGGAGACTGGAACGACATATTACATTCATTCATTCGATGCTTTTAATGCGGAAACAATATAAAAATGTGAAATTAGTTTGATTATAAAATGAAATCCTGAACCTGTCTTGTAAACAAAAATAAGATCCAAATAATTCAATTTGAAGATAAAACCTATTTCGCATTTCATATTAAACACTCATTCAATAGTTTACAATTCCCGAATAAGTTGTAAATTTATAAATTAAATTAAAATTTAAAAAATTAAATAAAAAAAATCAAAAAATAAAAAAATAAATAAAATTCTCAAAACTCGAAAAACATTATGCTATCAATTCGATCATCACATTTCAAAGAGAGAAAAAAAAAAAAAAAAAGCAATGTATGACTATCAATTTCTGGTTAGCAACTCACACTCCAACAAACACAAGCAAATGCGTCTATTTAACATTCAATAATTAGAGTGGCACACATATGCACCTAAACTAACAACCAATTATGTGAGCAAACAAACCCACCAATTGTATAGCCTATACAATAAGTATCTAACATTCCTTTATTTATCTAAGGTCCAATTATGCTCAATTGTTTGCATGTGTCATCTATTAGTGTCTAAACAAGTACATTTTAGTATTCATTTAAACCCCCAAGCATACAATTCCATGCATTACAATCATCATTCAATTACATTCACATGAGGAGTTCCATTTTATTTAGACTGCCACTAATTTAGTATCGATAATGAAACATGATCAATTTGGCCGAAGCCACCAATTAGGCTAAAGCCACACAATAGAGTCCGAAGACCGAAATCTGTAGCACCGTTTATTCTCCCTCGGGACTGACAACTACCTTAGAATTCTAACAATTAGGTCCGAAGACCACAATACAATATGCCCGCATGCAGTGATGCTGTCACATCCAATAGGAGTCGACACTCAGTTCCAATGGTGGTTAGCTAAACCAAAAGACCTATGTTTCTAATAGGTTGAGAATTCTCGGGTATGCTAATGACATGTCATTCCATCACTATTTCAACCACAACTAGGGAAATCATTAGTCAATTAGTTTATGTGTTACGATGCACACAAGACAATTTGGCATTCAATAAAATAATATAGCATTCATTAGCTTTCAATCATCAATGCCGGGTACTTTACTAGTGCCTTATCCAATTATCTCTAGTTTTAGCCTATACAATAACTTTCTAACATTCCTTTATTTATCTAAGGTCCAATTATGCTCAATTGTTTGCATGTATTATCTATTAGTGTCTAAACAAGTACATTAGTATTCATTTAAACCTCCAAGCATACAATTTCATGCATTACAATAATCATTTTCAATTACATTCACATGAGGAGTTTCATTTTATTTAGACTGCCACTAATTTAGTATCGATAATGAAACATGATCAATTTGGCCGAAGCCACCAATTAGGCCAAAGCCACACAATAGGATCCGAAGACCGAAATCTGTAACGCCATATATTCCCCCTCAGGATAGACAACTACCTTAGAATTCTAACAATTAGGTACGAAGACCACAATACAATATGCCCACATACGGTGACGCTTTCACACCCAATAAGAGTCGTCACTCAGTTCCAATGGTGGTTAGCTAAACCAAAAGACCTATGTTTCCAATAGGTTAAGAATTCTCGGGTACCCCTAATGACATGTCATTCAATCACTATTTCAACCATAACTAGGGCAATCATTAGTCAATTAGTTTATGTGATACAATGCACACAAGACAATTTGGCATTCGATAAAATAATATAGCATTCATTGGCTTTCAATCATCAATGTCGGGTACTTTACTAGTGCCTTATCCAATTATCTCTAGTTTTAGCTAACCAAAGCCTAAGACTAATATGCAATATAACATTTAGATTAGTGTACACATTTAAGCAGCTAAAAAAATAGCTAATACACAACACTAATGCAATCTTAATACATTACAATCACCTATTAGTAATATTCGATCAATTAAGGTGGACATGCCTTTATTCGGTTCAATGCACAAACATAAAACAAACAACAACCGATATGGAGTATAAAATGAGGTTGCTAACCTTTCTTTTGTAGACTATAAGCTAAGCATCACTAGTACAATCATTGGCACAGTTCGCTTCACCTAACAAAGAACAAGAACTCGCTTAGACATTTAATCGAACACTTGGCGCTCGGAAAGCGAAACCTAGTCTACTCGTTAAGAATCGACGATCTAGCAAACCGTAGATGGTGACATTAACAACACTACTCAAAGCCCCAATTCAATTTACGATTCCAATCACTTTAACCATCTAGGGTTTCCAAACAACCAAAACCCTAACCCATCCCATAATCCAATAATTCCCAAATCTTCAATAATCACACTCAACAACCCTAACAATCATCTATACATCAAACAAAAGTCACATCGAAGTCGAGAGATTGCTTACCGAAGTTGCATCGATGAAGAGGTGGCGAGGGATGCGAGAGAGAAAACAATCGTGCGATGAGAGGATTTGAGAGAAATGAGAAAAATAAATGAAAATTGGTGGGTTTAGGTTGAAATCAGCCAAATTCGCTCTCTGGCGACATAAGGCCTATGTCGCCAGAGGCTATAGTAACTCATGCTAAGATAATTTTGCATGCACAAACAAAATTCCTATCAACGTCTAATTGTAGTTTTAAAGATATCGTCTCCACAGAGATTGTTTATTTTGGAAAAAAAGAATTTGATCAAGATTTAGATTGAATTGTAAAAAGAATTCATCAGCAAACAGAATTGTAAAGATCATAGAATTTTAGACAATTTTTACAACTAGAGCAAATAATTGAGACATCTAGCATTCAATATTCAATTGATTTAACAAAGATCAAGTTGATCTGCTAATCTTTATTACCTACTATCATTCCAATTGCGTAATTCGTCTCTAGGATTTCGATTCACAACCTAAATCATCGTCAGTGATCTATTAAAGATCTCTCGATTCGATTTAACAAATCCTAGTTAACAGATTGCATATATCTCTATACTACAATACAGTTAACTGATTAAGCATAATCTGCAGAAAATTGGATCTAGAACTGTCTATCTCTAGAACAATGATCCTCTATTCTTAGATCTAATACTTAAACGCCATCTCTCGATTAGAATAAGCATCATAACAAGATTACTTAACTCTTGTTCTCGTAATTCAATAAACTCGTGAAAACTCATTAGATCGAGCTATAATTAAATAAGAATTTCACAATCAAATCTAGCAATAGCAACAGATCTTAGCAAATCAACTAGAGCTTATTAGCTTAGCATAACTACTTCATCATATTCAATACAACACAGATTCATCATCATTATGCAATTAGATTAAGATCTTACCAAGGAAGATGGAATTTAAACTCTGTCACAATCTTCACTTCTCAAACTTCAAGCTAATTCTCGGAAATCAATGAAAACAGAGCACTAACTTCTCTAAGAATTTACTGAATAAAACTCTATGAACGCACAAAAAGATTCATGAAAATATATAAGATTGTCAAAATTTTCTAATTGCATCGTCCGAGCTTCTATTTATAAAGTTCACTCAGTGGCAATTTTGAAATTAAACTAACAAAGAAACACAAATTGGCGAAGTTCACAAATTCTCCTTATGTCGCCTATTCCTTCGCCTAAATCTCCGACGACATCTAAAACAATTGCCTGAATCATGTCACCCCTTGATGGTTTGCTGTATACGAGAGACATCGATTGTCGCCTCACACCTCATCATGTTTTGTGGCGCTGTTCCAACTTTATGCCATCCTCACGTTGCCACCTTCAACTTGTCTAAGGCAAACTATTCTCAATTGATAGCAACTATCACCTAATTGTGCTTGTATTGGTGATATGAGTTGACGATTAAGAAGCGTGTCACCTTGTTTGGCTTTTTCCTCCTGGCCACATCAACTTCCTTTGCCTTTTTCTGTTGCCTTCATCGGTTTGACATATAGCGAGGTTTGTGGGCGACTTCCTCTTTGGTCATGAGTTTTGCTACATTCTGATCTTGAACAAAATGTTGTTAACTCCATCTATTGTTCTGACTTTGCTCTTTTCTACTTATTTTCTTGATCTTTTCATCTAAGTCCATGTCTGAATAAAATAGTCTAGAATTACTTGAAATCAACTTAATTATATAACTTTTCAGCTCAATTTCTTCCTACTGAAGCTCATAAAACATATCAAAGTATAGGTAAATTCTAGACTTATCAACTCACCTATTCAATTCGCATAAAATCTGTGACTGGCGACACGGCTGGCGACATAAGGCTTTTTTTGCCAGTACCTGCAGTGTTGTGCCCCAAGATTTGACAAGAATTCGTGTGTTGGCAATAATGAGCTATGTCGCCAACACCTATAGTGTTGTGCACTTTCAGTTCGCTTCCTTCGTTCAGCTTCATTTCAATCCCGATTCTAGCGTACGATCAATTGTAACACCAATAAACATCTCAAATACAATTCAATAAACAAGTTATCATTTCAATTAATCAAAATTGATCCAAGAATTATAAAGAATGTTCCAACAATCAAAAGTCAAAATTGGATCAAAAACACTGAATCGTCTAACCCCAAAATTAGGACGTTACATCCTCACCCACAACGGAGGCACAACTGGAGACCAGAATACCACATTACATTCATTCTATTCATTCATTCAATAATAATAAAGAAATCGTTCGATTATCATTGAAAAACAAATAATTGTCTCAACTCAATAACAAATATCCAATGAATTTTTTACAATTGCAAAATGAACCTTTCATAAACATCAAAATTTACAAATGCTAAAATGGTTAACAAGTCTATTAACAATTAACTAAGAGTAAATAAAAGATCTCAAAATAATTTCAAAATGTAATGGAAAACAACATGCTTGAATGGAAATGCTTGAACTCTCTAATCTACTCGATCACTCTTTTAACATTTCAATAGGAGAGAGAAGAAAAAAAAAAGAAGAAAAGAAAACGTCAGACTATTGATTTTGGTTAGCAATCTCACACTCCAATAAAGAAATACAAATGTGTCTAGTTAACATACAATCATGAATTTTGCATACAAATGCACTAATGAACTATCAATAATCTGTAGGAGAAAACAAACTCACCCAATCCGTTTAGTTACACCAAGGGTGTAAGGCCATTTATTCATACTAAAGCCAGTTATGTTGATAACTCTAGAATTTACCTATATTTTATGAGCTTTATTATAAAGAATTTGAGCAGAAAAGATAGATAATTGAGTTGATTTCTTGTAATTCTAAACTAATTTATTGAGACAGGGACTTGGACGAAAAGATTAAGAAAAAGGGCATAAAAGAAAATTTTCAGAATAAAAGAAGGACTTAGCGGAAAATTGTCCAAGTTCATAAATTTGGCGAAGCTCACAAGTTGAAGAAGGTATCGCTTTAAACCTCGCCTAAATGCTAAATGAAGTTGGCGATGTGAGGAAGTAAAAGTAAAGTCATTGCCAGCAGTACAGAAGAGACTTGGCGAAGGTTTAATTCATCGCCTGCATATTTTGCCTTAAACAAACACAACTTGGTGATAACTAGAAGCCACGCCTGTAGCAGTCGCCTTAACTAACACAAATGGGCAATATGGTCTGGCGACAGGATAAGGGTTCGCCTGCTGGGGGTGGCGATGAAATAGGTGATACTTATACACTCTCGCCTAAAGCAATTTTAATCATAGTGAGATATTTGGCGATGAAGTCTTTGACCGTCAAAACTTAAGTGAAGCACATGCTAATTTTTGCAATGTTGCCACTTTGTATTTCTTTGTCTTTTGAAAATTATAAAATTGCCAATGGGTCTAAACTCTATAAATAGGCGCCCAACCGATGCAATTAGAAAGTTTTGACAAATTTAGATAATATCAAGAATCTTTTGAGTTTAGAAAGTTATATTCGGTAAAGCTTTCTTTAGAAGTTAGTACTCCGTTTTGATTGATTTTAGAGAATTAGCTTAAAGATTGAGAAGTGAAGGCTGTGACAGAGTCGATCTCCTTTTTTCTTTGGTGATTTTCTCTCTGAATTGCATAATGATGAATAATCTGTGTTGCATTGAATATGCTGAAATAGTTATGCGTAGCTAATTGCTCTAGTTTATTTGTTATGCACTGTTGTTATTGCTAGATTCATATGTGTTTTTCTTGTTCAATCATATCTCAATTCACTGAGTTTTCATGAATTCATTACAATTACGAGAACGAGAGTTAAGTAATTATGTTGTGATACTTATTCTAGACCAGAGATGACTTTTAGGTTTCAGATCTAAGAATAAAGAATCAGATTATTGAATTAGAGATAGACAATATCATATCCATTTTTCTACATATCGACTTTCATCAATAAGCAAGATTGTAGTATAGAGATATATGCAATCTGTTAATTAGGATTAATTGAATTAAATCGAGAGATATTTGACTAATCAATCAAGATGATCTAGAATGTGTTTTGAAATTAATAGTTGAAATACACATATGAAAATGAGAGTAGGCAATTGAGATTAGCAGACCAACCTAGGCTTCATTGAATCAATTTGATATTGAGTACTAATTTTCTAATTCATGCTACTGAAATTGTCAAATTTATTTCAACCTATCTGAACTTTTATAATCCTTTGTGATTCTGTTATATCGATGATTCCTTTTACAATTCATCTAGAGTCTTGATCTAATCCTCTCTTTCCAAAAAAAAAAACAATCCCTATGGGAACGATATCTTAAAACTACAATTAGACATTGATAGAGAAATGTCACAATCTCTACCATCATATGTTCATTGTATCCATATGTCATCACTTAATGTCTAGGTAGGTTCAATATTAACCATTTAACCCTCAAACCATACAATTCTATTCAATACAATATTTCATTTACACTAAAGATTTCAATTTATTTAAGACTGCCCCTAATCTAGTATCGATAATGAAACGGGATCAATTAGGACGAAACCAAACAATTAGGGCAAAGCCACACAATAGAGTTTGAAGACTGAAATTCGTAGCATCATTTGTTCCACCTCGGGATGGAAAACTACCTTAAGATTCCATCAATTAGGTCCAAAGACCACAATACAATATTCTCGCGGGCGGTGGTGCCGTCACACCCAATAGGAGTCGTCACTCAGTTCAATAGTGGTTAACTACACCAAAAGACCTATGTTTCCAATAGGTTGAGAATTCTCGGGTACTCCTAATGGCATGTCATTCCATCACTATTTCAACCACAACTAGGGCAATCATTTATTAATTTGAGTGATAAGAACACACAAGAACAATTACCAATCATTGGCTTTCAATCAATATTCTCACGTACATTACTAGTGCTTTATCTAATTATTTCCAGCTCTAACTATAGCAACGAATCCCTGCCCGACCGAGACCGTAGCGGGTGGCCCGGACCGCCACATTAACGATGCAATTTCAATTTACAATTAAGGAACATTTCAAAAGTTACTCAGTTTTGCGGAAGATGAATAAAGACTCTACTTTCTTAGATATAAGATACTTAGTTTAAATCATACATAGACAATGTTTAAAATTTCCAAATGAATAAAATATCTTTAAAATAATAATTCAAATACATTATAAGCTTATTTACAAACATGATAAAATTCTAAAATATATGTATGAGTGGTTACAACATAATGGACTTCACCATGAGAGCTCAAATACCACATGCCTTGCTCGATTGAACCTGAAAACATAATTTACGGGGAAAAAGAAAAAGAAGAAAAGGTCAAGCACACGCCTGGTTCGCATTCCATGTCCCAAACAAGCACACGTAAATACTCTTACCTTTCTGTCGATATGTAATGCTCTAACACACAATTCAATTCTAGTGTGAGCATCTCTAAACCCACTTTAACTCATAGAAGTCTGACACAACCAATTTCTAGCAATCAATGATGCTAGTGTAATAGTCGAGGTATGCTATGAACACATTCATGTTCATTCTATGGTTTACCAACTATTACGATTAATCTCATTCATCTTATCATTAACCATATGGATCCATCAATCAATAATGCGATCAACAAGATAATGAATACAATCAATTTAATCAAGACAACTAATTCAATTAAGCCAATAAAAAAAATAATCATTTCAATTAAGTCAATCAATGCAATTATCTTATGATGACCAAATCAAGACAATCAATTCAATTAAATCAATTAAGACAATCAATTCATAATGACCCATCAAGAATATCAATTCATGAGTCAAACCCCACATAGCCTGAACAACTCGACTTAAGAAGATCACCAATCAATCAAACAATCGCATACTTCAATATATAATCAAATAGCGTTTAATTATGCCACAACTATATTCAATTTTCATGTTTTAAATACATTACCGAACTGTACACCGAAATACAATTCGGTAACATATTAAAAATGAAAGATGCAAGGTCATTTTTTGAACAAGAAGCAATAAAAAAATTAACCACATTGCAAAGTTCTCATGTTACAAAAACTATAGTATTTTTAAATACCTTTAAAGACACTTCGTCGACAAAATATTCGATAACAAAATAACTTTTTGCATGGTCAAAAGTAGATGAGTTCACTAGCAATTAAACACACTTGTGAATGATTTAAAAAGTTTCGAAGACAATTCAATCAAGAGGTTTTTAAATCAAGAATTTCGATTCCTAAAAATGGGATGTTTCCTACAATTAAAGAAGATTGAAATCTTTTCAATATCATTGATTTATGGGGAGATTTTATTTTATTATATTTAAACTTGTATTTAAGTTTATAGCCCCCCTTTCAAAAGCCCACGAAAATAAACTTTACAAACTTTTAAGTTTCAAAAATAAACCAAATTACCTTTTTTGCCCCTCATTAAAATAAAAAGTAAAAAAAATGAAAGGAAAATTCAATTATCCAAATGAATTTACTCTTACACCCGTAAAGATATATGGAAAGACAACAATACCCATATAAAAACTCTTCCTCTCAAATCATCTTCCACATAATACAAACAAACTCACACTCACTCACGACCTAGTATCCTCCTCCATTTTCATCTTCTTCAGCAAGGCTTACACTGTAAAGAATGGTTCTTAATGTTTAACGTGACTAAAATGGTTAGCTGAAACATATCAAAATCCATCACATTTGAGTATTCTCCTCTATTCTCTCTTCTCCTCCATTTTCCCTTTTACTTAAACTTACTTCATTTGGATGATAGAATTTGCTTTTCGAAGAATTGAATCTTGATTTAACTTGGCCGAGAAAGTTGGTTGAAACTCAAGTTATTGATCAAGTAAATATTTCTAGTTAAATTAACAGCACAAAACTTTTCGGAAAACGTCTAGTCCATAATACGTTTTCTGAGACGTCTTGCATAATATCCTATAAAACACATGTTTGTTACCATTGTTTGTAATCAGATGATATCCCTATATACATATTTGGTCACCGTTGTTTGTAATAGTATCCTCATATGTAAAATATTAAAAGCAGGGCACATAATCTCTATGCTAAGTTTTTGACTCCTTCAAGTTCATCTGCAGTTTTGAGTATTATTAGAAAATGCGAAGAGCATTATTGTGTTGTTACACATGATAAACTAGTGTCAGTTGATGTCTTATAGTGACAGTTTTGATACTTTTAAACTAAAATGGTTCATGTTTTAAGCCTCCTCCAGATACCAAACTGTGTGGTTGTGTGTTAGCTTTCGTTTAGCCTATATGCATGTAGTTGGCAGGGACTAAATTTTATGTGTATCCAAAGAATTTCAGATACCAAGCCACCTATATATGATTGCTGATATGTTCACTGTAGGCACCCAATGTGTATGTCGTTATCTATTTCACTTTTGTTCTTGAAAGGTACCTGTCCATTATTGAATCCAAGTTGAAAATTGAGAAAACACTACCAAGACCACCACATGCCACAAATTGACCAGTTGTAGAGAAGACAAGGTCATTATCCAAACACACTATTTCGGACATTTGAGAGAATTTATCCATATAATTATTAGTCAAATTTATATGAAACGTCTCAGGAAAGGTCTAGTCTGTGAATTATTTTTTGAGACGTTTCATCAAAAGACTTTACTCATTCATATAGTCATGTTTGTCGAAACGTCTAAAATATGTTTATTTATCGTGTGAGATGTCGAGTGAAACGTTGGAACTGGACATTTGATTCGATCAATAAAAAATGAATTCGCTTTTATACTCTTATTTTTAAATGAAGACTACTCAAGTGCATTACTCACACGTGGCATTGACTGCTTTTAACATGTGTTACATTTATTTTTCCAATCTTTTAAATGTGCACAATTCTCCACACTTCTATTTTATCTAACTAGTGGCTTTATTCATTCACACATTTTTAATACTTGCCCTTACCATTGCCATTATTTTTTCATTTTTCATTTTTAGAATTACTGTTATTAATTTTTTATATTAGGTAATAACTTAGATATATTCATTTACATTTTTGGAATATCTAACTTACTATAATTTATATATATAAAAACATTATATTATATTTTATTGAAATTTTAATTTTCATTTAAAAAAAATTCAAAGCATTTTATTTATTTTTATATCTATAAATAATATTTAAAAATAATATTTTTCTTAAACATGTGAATTCCAAAAGTATTAGAAATATAATTTATAAAATAAATAATAATTTATTTAAATAAAATTCAACTGGTGATATTCTTGGACTATGCAATTATAAGTGGGGCACACGATAATAATTAAACATGTCCCAGATCATCTGAATCTCTTCACAAATTTGTTAGAAGTCATTTATATTCATTCACAAATACTTTTTTACCCTTCACACACCACTACCAAGGAAGACCATTTTGGAATCTACTAACCATAAAAATTAACATTAAATTCACATAACAAATGAAAATATGGTATATAATGCGTAAGAATCTTTCACAAATCCGTCTGATGTCACATAGAGCCCTTCAAAAATACTTTCATGCCCTTCATAAACTGCACTTATAAACTTTGCCATCATTGAGTAAGCTCCAAATTTAAAATTTTCTTTTGCAAATCAGCCATCATTATAATTTTTACCATTGTGCCGAAAATGAGCCAATTTCAAGAAAGTCAAAAAATTGACCTATTACTTAGTTGCATGTAAAGGTTAGTTTCTTATGTGATTGAACTCATGCTTTCTCATCCTATCAATTGTTAGACTATACAATCGCTGATGAGGGTACACGACAACAATTACACCTAACCCGGATTGCCTGAACCCTTTCACAAATCCATCAGAGGTTATTTAGGTCTCTTCACATATACTTTTATTCTTTTCACAAACTGATATTAAGGAAGATCAATTTGAAATGATCCTTAATCTCAAATTTACATATATTCACATAATGATTAACTATATGATTTATAACCATTAGAAATCCTTCACAAATCCGTTCATTGTAATTTAGGGCCCTTCACAAATATTTTTTTGTCATTCGCAAATTGTGCTTTATATCATTTTATCATCATCATTGAGCTCCAAATTTAGATTTTTCTTTTGCAAAACCACCACCATCATTATAAAATTTATCATTGTGTTGAAAATGAGCTCGTTTTGATTAAGTCAAAAAATTAACCCCTTATTTGGTTGCATGTAGAAGCTAGTTTCTTGAGTGATTAAATTCATCATTTCTCATCCTATAAACTTTTGAATTATTCAATTGTCATAGGAATACAAGATAACAAATACACCTATCTCGGATCTCCTAAACCTCTTCACAAATCTGTTAGAGATTGTTTAGATCCCTTAACAAATACTTTTTTTCTTTTCACAAATCGCTATGAAAGAAGATCATTTTAGAATATTTTAGAATGGCCCTTGATCTAAATTCACATAAATTCACATGATTGTAAAATATATGGTTTATAACAAGTAGAAAACCTTCACGAATCCATTCGATGTTATCTTGGACCTTTCACAAATGTTTTTTAGCCCCTCACAAATGTTTTCTCCTGTCGAAATGCCTTAGAAAAATCTTGTGTGTGAGAGTTTTCTGAGGTGTTTCAATAGGTGACAATTGCTATTGAAACGTCTTAGAGAGCGTCTTGTGTGTAAGATATTTTCTGAGACTTCTCGCAAATGTTTTAGATAACATATTGTGTGTGAGACGTTTTCTAAGACTTCTGAAAAATTATCCCAAAAATCGTCTCTCAAACTTCTATGAGGCTCCGGCGTGGTTTGCGACAGACGACGCTCCGGCATGTACAACGATAGTCGATTGAGCTCCGTTATGTGCAGCGGCGGTCGTCGGAGTTGTGGCGGTCGCCAGAGCTACAACGAGATTAGCACAGGTTTCCGGCAATGGAAATTCAACCATATTAATTTTAAAAAAAAAATTAATGTTACTAGAAGGTAAATCTAAAAATTTAAATAATAATATTAAAAAATAATTGTGAAGGGTAAAATTGACATTTCAATATCTAATTTTAATTAATTGAATTGGAAAATATAAATGGAATTATTAGAATTGTGAAGGGGTATTTTAGGTAACTTGGTTTAGTTTTGAAAAACAAACTTTAGAATGCCCAAGAACTTAAAAGAAGTTTGATTGGTTTAGTTTTGGATTTTCAAGTTTAGAATAGTCTAAATGCTGTAATTTTTCCTTTATTTATTTCTATAATTTTAAAATAAATAGTAATTAGATAACATCATCACAAATTCATAGCAACAAACGGGACCCAATTTGGAGTTCGGATACAAAACTTATACAAGTTACACGTATTTTCCAAAAGCTAAAATTTACGAACACTTGGAGGAGATTTAAAATCTGGATATTCAAATGGTAATATTTTTTAAATCTGAAAATACTTTTGGAAAGTATACTCAAAGAAAAATCTGTAGCCGCAAACGGCACCTAAATAGGAGTTTAGATGAGGGAGAACGAAGACCGACAAGTTGGAAAAATAATGTTGTGGCGCTCCAGGAGTCCATCCGCCGGCAACGTTGGCTGGGAGTGGACGAAGAAAAATTGGCAGTGAATGGCGCAACGATCACTATCCTTGTTAGTTGCCACTATTCTTTGGTAGCAGACGAGGAAAAATTGGCAGCGAATGTGTCCTGTCTTGGGCAGAATAGTGACACCTCTCAGGTAACCATCTGAGTGATTTACTCAGTTTCAAAACCTAACCAAACGACATCGGAATGCAACAAAATTTTAAACACATCATCTATGCATATCAAACAACACATGCAAATAATTCTTTTGTCAACTGACCCAACCATTTGGGCGAACAAAACTGAACAAGTTGCCTATTTGGTCAACTTGCTGCAGCAGCAACATAAGTAAACAATTTCCAGTTTTTCAAGTTCTTACTTATTCTACAATTTCAATACCAATTCAAAAAAAAACCAACACTTACTAACCAAGTTAATAACAAGTTGATTATCAAACATTCAATATGATTCCCAAATCATAACCTATCCAATTGAACCAATAAAGACCCATATTAACTTGACAAAAACACATTAAGATCGCACCACTAGACAAGAGTATTGGACTAAGGGTCCGCTCACTAAACAAACATTTCAAAGCATCAAGATCATGCATAAGATATGTCATGATCTTTTATTAAGTCAAGTTTGTTAATCATCTTGATTATCAAGCATGTTCATATCAATTCCAAATTTTCAATATCCATAACAATGTCATTTTGTTATGAAGTTCATTAGGAAGTTTTTCCTACCGCATAACAAATTTCCTCATCAAATTCAAGTTCAAGTTCAAGAACACTTTCAAGTTCATTATCTAGAAAATATCAACTCATCATCAAGATCATTCATCAATAGCATTTCAAGTTCAAAACGATGCAAGGGCAAAGTATTCCAAGTTTGCAACATTTCAAGCTCAAGGAAATTCGAGTTACAAATCATTTAATAAGATAAGTTTCCACAATATGTGACCAATAAAATTCAAAATACCCACAATCAATTTCAATAGACACATTATTTCATTTTTAAGCAGCAATCGCCCTTAATTCTAGCTTGATTAGTGAAAACGGGACGTTAGGGCCGAAGCCATCGTTTTAGAGCCAAGCTCTCGTTGGGGTACGAAGACCAATAATCCGTAGAGCCGATTTATTCTCCCTCGAGCTGGTCATCTACCTTTGGATTTATTTGTTAGGCCCGAAGGCGGTGGTGTCGTCACCCCCGTTAGGAGCCATCGCTCATTTCGTTAAGGTCGTTCCATGACCAAGTTCACATACATTACATATGTGGAGATATATCTCGAGTTTCCCTATGGCATGCCACTACATTCACTAATTAGCTATAATAAGGGTAATTCATTTATTTTAGTGATTCAACCACAATCACACATTTATTCTTTCTTTTATAACTTTCACTTGTACATTTGACCTCTTAGAGGTACTAAGACAGCATTGTCATTTGAAAACATTTGGCCACAAGGCAAACACATATACACTTTCACATTGTCATAAATGCAATATGCTCATAATCATCAAGTGATGTATTCAACCAACATGTATTTACCAAACACATGTCAACACAAATTCAAACAACCATAATCAAGAGCGGAAAGATAAGTCTATAATATATGACCTTCAATATCCGCAAACATTGTGGACTTAGTCCACCCAAAACCTCAACTCCCAATAGTAGCGCCTAGCATGATTCTACATGTATCATATATATGTTCTAGCGCACTAGCATGGCAAATATGCTCATCATTTCAACTTTTGGATGGTTATCTTATTTAACCAATTTCATGGCATAATTACAAGTAAAGATATATTCAATGCATCAATCAATAACAAACAAGTGTGTAGGGCTAAAAATGGAAATACAAACCTCGCATCCGTCGATCCACAAGTTAGAAAGCCGCTCCCGTTAGGGTTCCACTTATTCTAAGCCATTACCAATATAACACTATCACACTACAACCATCAATACACACCTGCCGACCAAATGCCTAACAAAAACCTGAAATCAATTCCGCTCAAAGTCAGTTTTTAAAATTGACATTTGGTTTAAAAATCATTTCTACACACTTGAAAATTATTATGGTCATAAAAATTTTCATTTTTCTACAAAAATTCCAAAATTTATAAATGCCGACCAAATTACGAAAATATTATCGTGTGCACTTTAGAAAAATTATTTTGACCATATGCTTCCGTTTATAGTTTCTAATTAACATTTTGCGCTTGGAGTGAATTTTTTATTATTCTTACCTGGAGTTTTTGAAAATTCACATTGACTGAGAAATCAAAATTGACCAAAAACAATAAAAAAAATTAGCCTAAAATTGGGTCAGTACTTAATATTTAATGAAATAATATTCATTTTTATATAGTTATTATATCATAAGTATATTTTTATAATTTCTATTTTTTATACTACTTTTTAATACTAATAATTTCGTAGATATTTAAAAAAATTATTAAAACAACATTTTTAAAAGAATAAAAATAAAAATAATATAGATATATCCGAAATATCTAACAACCCGCCTGGACCGACTTGGAATCGACTCATCAAAGTCTATTTTGAAAAAAAAAATTCACTTCATTGAAATATTCACATTTAGAAAATTTTTGAGTAGAATAGACGAAGCAAACCAAATTTTGTTTTGACATCTCTATTCATAACTTTGGTAGGGTAATAGAAAATAATTCTATTAATCATTTAATTACTATAGAATGACCAATTTATCCTTGTCGTTCAAGATTTATTAAAGGGAAAATGGCAAAAACTAATCCAATAATCTTTGAACATAAGTTAATTGGCCTCTGTAACTTCTTATAAGTTTTTAATTCATTCCAAACTTAATTTTCACCAAATAATCCTTTATTTCAATATTATTCTTCATTGTTCATCTTATTTACAATTTTAGTAACTAATATCATTAGATGATAAATGAAGTTTCCAAAGATAAAACTACCCTTTCCACTATTTTCGCATAACACAAGCTTCACTAATTGTTAAATGCGACCATTAAATCTGCTTGGACCTTTGTTATCGCAACCAAGCAGACTTAGGTTGTATCTCTTCATCAGTGATTATTGGGTCAATACGTGGTTGTCCCTAAACTTATTCTCTTCATCACAGATTGAGTTCACGTGATAGAGAGAATGATTTCACGAGTAACATTGTTGTCCCTCACGACAATTATGTGGTTGCTCCTATATGGTGGTGCAGACACATTCTGTAAAGAATATGAAGAGAACATTCTAGTATCCAAAATCGAGTTAGGTGAAGCCTATATTTGAACTCAACCTGAAACACTTTTGGTCATTGGAGAGATGGATTCATACTTATAGGCGAAATGCGTTTGAGGAGGAGTCCAAACACTAGCCTCGACCGTAAACTCATTCTCTTTATTAGTGAAGGACATCAATGTTATTAGTGAAGGAAATCAATTCAATCTGTGATCGATAATAACTTTTCCAGTCGTGGAACCCTAGGAAAACAATTCAGATCCAGAGGCTAATTGCGTTTCAGGTGGAGCCTAGAGTATGGTTTCCTTCACGGATGAAATTGGTTCCCTTCACGAGCAATATTAGTGTCTTTCATGGATAATTTTTTTCTTCATATAGAAACTTTACCTTATATAAACTTGGTCTTTTTATTTTGATAATGCGTTTCGGATGGATTCTAAAGTTTTGGCTCTACCTAAAACACATTTAGGTTCCGGCATTTGGGTTGGTTCCAAAATTCTAACCTCCACTTTGAATGATTTGGGCTTTGGAATTAATTGGTCAAATTAACATGGTAAAATTATTATCCATCACAAAAGAAATTTGATCCCTTCACTGGTAACATTGATGTCCTTCATAGTTAGAAATTTTCTATTTCACATATTTGACTTGGTCTCCGGCACTAATAAAGCATTTCGGATGGAGTCTATTTTTCGGACTCCTTTTGAAACGCATTCACCTTCGATATGGATTCATCTGCTCATGAATTCACCCTAAACCCGAGGTAACATTGACAATAATAATCTCGAATCATTAACAAAAAAGAAATGACTATTATGTTATAAACTCACCTCAAATTTCAATCTTCATCAACATTAATAGGTTAGAATTTTTAATTAACCACAAACAAAAGCCACGAGAAGAAGTGTGAAAATGTAGGTCGGAGAAGATGAAGTTGTGTTTTAAGTGTGCTGATAAATTAGGTGGGTTTATTATTATTTTTTTTATTTATATTACTTTTAAATAGGTAAAAAAAATAACTTCACACTTTAAATGATGGGCAATTTCAAACTTTTATATTTTATAAATATTTTTAAAGGATTAAAGTGTAATATTGTAACTTTAATTAAATACCAAGAGAAAAATCATCTGGGATCACCAGGCGAAAATGAAGTTTGGAAAGAATTATTTTAAAAATTAAACTTTTAAGGCTAATAAACTTAAGGCAAAGTTGATAGAAGCTCCCTTTATTAAATTAGCACAAGTTTTTGTTATAATTCAGAAAATTAAAATTTTAAATTTAAAAGTAAATTTTTTATTATTATTAAAACTACATGAATTTTTTCCATTGAAGTTAAAAAGTTAAAATTAAAAAATTATTAAAAAATATTGAAACTACATAAATTACTAAAAAAGTTTTAAGACTCTTAAAAATTATACAAACTAAATATATATTTTCTGTTGTTTAAAAATATTAAAAATTAAAACTTAAAACTTAAAAAGATTAAAAATGAGATATTATTCAAATTATATCTTTATTAAAAATTATTTAAATTATATAATATTTATTGTATTTAAATAAAAAATAGAAATTAAAACTAAAAAAATAAAAAAAAAAATATATTTAAAATAAATAAAGTATAATTTTTCAAAATGAGTTTATTCAAAAGAGTTAATTGCACTCACACCCTGAACGATGGTAAATTACACACAAATGAACATTTTGGTATTAATATACAATCACATCCCTTCTATCCATAAAAATTAGTGAAAATATAAGGTAAAATTAATCTTAAATGAACATTACATCATATAGATGTATTCAGAATTGCAAGTTTTATTATTATATTGATAAATTTATTAATTAAATAATATTTTATTATTGGATAAAGGGATGTAAATGTATATTAATACCAAAATATTTATTTATATGTAATTTACCATCGTTCAAGAGGTGTGAGTAGCAGTATTCCAAATAAGATCGGTACACTTACCATTCAAATATAAACTATATAGTCCTTCAAAGACGAGTCTACCCTTATCGAGCAAAGTGCCAAGAGATGGTAGTTCATCATCGTTGATAATCCATGACTCAATTTCAAGTCGAACCCTAGACTCTCAACTGGTAAGCTCTCTCTACTCCTTCCTACGAGACGGACCACAAGATTGCCACTGTTACATACCTATCGAATTACGATTTTGTATAGTTCAAATCATTCGATTAATTACAGAAATGTTTGTCTGCTGCGGATTGTAATATTGTTGAATTGAGTAGTGAGAGATAATATCAGACTTGATTGATTCTCGGGAAAAAGAAATTTTCTTGGAAAATCACACAGACGACGTAGATATGCCTGTTTTCAAGACTCCATTCAACGGTTACTCCGTCAAGTTTTCTCCTTTCTACGAGTCACGTCTCGCCGTCGCCACCGCGCAAAACTTCGGCATCCTCGGCAACGGTCGGATCCACGTCCTCGACCTCTCCCCTTCCGCTCCAACTCTCTCCCAGTTCGTCTCGTACGACACTGCAGACGGCGTTTACGACCTCTCCTGGTCGGAATCGCACGATTCACTTCTCGTCGCCGCCATAGCTGACGGCTCAGTCAAAATCTACGACACTGCTTTACCTCCCACTGCCAACCCAATCCGCTCCCTCCAGGAGCACACTCGTGAGGTCCACTCCACGGATTATAATCCAACTCGGCGTGACTCTTTCATCACTTCCTCTTGGGATGATACTGTCAAGCTCTGGACTCTTGATCGTCCAACGAGTGTCCGTACATTCAAAGAACACGCTTATTGTGTTTATAACGCTACATGGAACCCGCGCCATAGTGATGTCTTCTGCTCTGCTAGTGGTGATTGTACTCTTCGAATTTGGGATGTTAGGGAACCAGGCAGTACTATGATTATTCCTGCTCATGATTTTGAAATTCTCTCTTGTGATTGGAATAAGTATGATGATTGTATGATTGCTACAGCTTCTGTTGATAAGTCTGTCAAACTTTGGGATGTTAGGAACTATAGAGTCCCTATTTCAGTTCTTAATGGACATGGGTATGCTGTTAGGAGGATCAAGTTCTCTCCTCATAAGAGAAATGTGTTGGTGTCGTGTTCCTATGATATGACTGTTTGCATGTGGGATTTTATGGTGGAGGATGCTCTTGTTGCTAGATATGATCATCATACCGAGTTTGCTGTTGGGGTTGATATGAGTGTGCTTGTTGAGGGTTTGTTGGCTAGCACTGGATGGGATGAGCTTGTCTATGTATGGCAGCAAGGGATGGATCCTAGAGCGGCTTGATTGATACAGGCAATTTCTTTGTTGTTTGTTTTTGTCATATATATATACTACATAAACTGATTGAATTGCAAAGCATAAGTAATAATAATGTGGGTTCATAATATGATTATTTCTTCTCGTGGTCTTGAAATCCTAAGTATGATACTTTTAGGATTGCTACTGGTGAGGTCAATAAGTCTGTCACTTTGGGGTGTTGGGAGTTATAGAAGAGTGTCTCTATTTAGGTCCTTAATGGGCAAGGGTACATATGCTGTTATGAGGGAGCATGGTGGATTGGCTTGCGCTCTTACTTGAAAGGAAGTGTTCTCAGTAGCCAAGTCAATAAAAAGGGTAGTCCTCCTGATCAATTTGTTTCCACAGGAGAAATGTGTTGGCTTCCTGTTCCTATAATATGTGACTGTTTGCTTTTGGGATTTTATGTCGGAGGATGCTCTTGTTGCTAGATATGATTATCATACCGAGTTTGCTGTTTATGTATGACAGCAAGGGATGAATCTTAGAGCGGCTTGATCAAATTTCTTCTTGTTTGTTTTTGTTATATATACTTCATAAAGTGATTGAAGTTCAATGCATAAGTAATAATGTGGTGTTGGTCTCATCTATCTGTGTTGATCAGAGCAAAAAAGTGTTTTCTTGCATTCTTGTCTATGTGATAGCTTTACTTCTTGGTTTGGAACTGGTTTTAACATAATCAATTTAGTTGCCTAGTCATGGCTATTGGAAACTGGTACAGTTGTTTGCAATTGTCAGTATGATTCCCTACAATTTAAAGCTGTTTGTGATGATCCATTGTTTTTATCTCGCTACAATGTTTACCATGTCTTTAATGGGAATTGAAGTGCAAATAATGTTAGAATCACAGCTCTGATATGTGTTTGTGGAGCAGATCATATATGCTGTTGGTGTGGATTGAACTCGCAATCTATTTCATTTGTGGCATCAAACCTGCTAACTAAGCTCCCATTTGTTGCATCTAACCTACCTGTTAACTAAGCTTTCCAGTTCAAAACATATGGCTCATGGTGGATAACATGTTATTCAAAACCATAAACCAACCAGACCAAAAAATTTAGAACTTGGAGTTCTGCTCACCAATTTATCACCATTGAAATGTTTTCTGCAATGGCTATGATTATGCGATAACAGAGACGCAATAAAGATATGCCGACTCATTGTCATTTACAAATTACAACACATGCATGTGATGTGAAGAATCTGATCTTATTTACTCCGGACCGAATCGAGCTTAGTAATAGCCGGATCTACTGCTATACACTTAATTAAAAAAAAATTTTAAAAATTCTATTTTTTCTAATTTATTTTAAACTCCTAATCTATTCTATATATAAAAGTGACAATATTCTTTTGGATTATTTGCACTTTTTAAACTATTTTATTAAAAAGAAAATTATATTTTAAAATCCACACTAAAATTTTTATAAAACTAAAAGAGTCAATTGCACTCACACCCCCTGAACAATAGTAAATTACACACAAATGAATATTTTGGTATTAATACACATTCAGACTCTCTTACTCAATAATAAAACCTTGTTTAATTAATAAATTTATCAATATAACAATAAAATTTGTAATTCTGAATACATCTATATGATGTAATGTTCATTTAAAGTTAATTTTACCTTATATTTTCACTATTTTTTTTTGGAGAGAAGTGGTGTGATTGTATATTAATACCAAAATATTCATATATGTGTAATTTGTTATCGTTCAGGGGGTGTGAGTGCAATTAACTCAAACTAAAAATTTTAATTATTTTTTTACAAAAACAAACCAAAATAACCATCTTACCCTTCGATATGAAAAAAATATACCCAGTAATTTCTCGGTATTACATATCAGGAAATAGACAAAATTGATGTTAAGTTTCCTAATGTATAATACTGGAAAGTAAAAATTCACTTTCCGGTAGTACACACTAGGAAACAACACTTGAATTTTGTCTATTTCTTGGTGTGTAATACTGGGAAGCTAAGTTTTCATTTCCTGGTATTACACACCAGGAAACATGAAAAAATCAAGTCTATTTGCTTGTGTGTAATACCAGAAAATAAATTTCACTTTTCGGTATTACACACCGGAAAACTGACAAATTCTTGCTTGTTTCCCGGTATTACACACCGGAAAGTTGACAAATTTTTGTTTGTTTTCCGATAGTACATACGGAGAAGCTCAGTTTTGCAAATTTTTTTTTAAAAAATCTACTTTTACAATTTTTTTGAATTGGTCTAAAACTAAAATAAAAAAGTTGATAAAATTTAATTTGGCGAATTTTCACTATCGTTTTATGCTGCTGCCTCTTTGTTTTAATTTTTTTTTTTTCTAATTGTCTCCTCTTAAGACGTTAATGGTCACTTTGCCACATGCACGATGTAAATTTCTATCTGCGGTAGAAAAGGATAATTTCTCTTCTCTTCTTCATGAAACGACAGATTAACATGAGATTTCATCAATGCCACCACCAAGTTGGTTTCACTTTCTTGATCTTATACAGGAGGTTCGTCCAGACAAGAAACCATGGTCAATTACTCCAGTCTTCGACAAATGAAGAGATGGATTTCAATTATTAGGGATTGGATACCCCAATTAGATATTCTAGGGCATTCATCAATTGGAAGGTTTATGAATAACTGTAGATGGACAATCGGAGAATCAACGGCTCTGTCACCGGAAGTTGGTTTTACAGTTCAAAATCAACTTCTTCACTTTCTTCACTTTGAATTCGCTGTTTTCTACGTTTGTTTATGCTGATCTTTAAGCTGTTATAATTGATAAATTTGTATAAATTTTAACTTTACTGGTTAGGATGTATTGCTATTGCTCATGGTCATGATGTTTTGTTGCTTATAAACTTTTGTAGATCACGTTTCTTTACTATTATCAGGAGCATTTTATCTATGGTCAAAAGTTGTTAATTCTAAGCTTTTTGTATGTATTCTTACACTGTTCAAATTATTTCTCAGGCAATTAGTGGAATTATTGTTATTTTGTTTTGTAGTTATTGACTGAGGGTACAGTTTGAAAATTTATATTTGAAATGAATTGTAATTTGCCCTCTTATGCATCACCATTCTTATATCTATTTTGATTGGACTGTATGGTCTCCCATTTTTGTTTCATTATTAATTTTGACAGCTTAATTGGCTTTCTGATATTTTTTATATTTATTAATAATTATAATAAATTATAATAAATAAATTGTTACATAATTATAATATTTAAAAGTAAATTAATTATTTATAAATTCTTTTATTTTTAATTCCAATTTAATATTAACTAAAAAAAATTCAATACCATAAAATAATATATGTGTATGTAAATTAATCCTTTAATGAATAAAAAATATAATAATAAAATTTTTATATATTATAATAAAATATAATATTATATTTAGAATAGAAAAAAGTGAATTTAACTTGAATCCGATTTTGATAAGTTTGATGTAGTTTTTTTGTTTTTATTTTTTATTATTTTGAGACATATGGATTAAAATACCAATTAGTTCGGATTATTGGATCAAGTTTTTTAATTTTTTCTATATATGATTGAAATATGTGATTGCATTTTTAATTTATATATAAAAAATTAAATAATTATATATTATTATATATGATTGAAATAATATTTTTATTTATTCTGAAAATTTTGAAATTCATTAGGTTAATTACATATTTATTTAATATGTCAATTATATATTTATTTAATTAGTTACGAGTTTAAAGTTTATCTATTTATTTAATGAATAATAATTTTATATAATTTATTTATATATTATTTATTTATTATATATATTATAAATTGAGTTTGTTATAAATAAAACGAGTTTAAATTATTATTATTATTATTATCATACTTTTTAAATTAATTAAGGGGAGACGTCCCTTATTGGATGTCAATATTAATCAAGTAAAATTTGAATGAAAAAAAAATATATTAACAATTAAATAACTATTATTATTATTAAAAAAAATTATTTATAATGATATATTATGAATAAATAATAGTTAGATAAAAGTTTATTAAGTTATATATATATATATATATATATATGGGTTATACAAATCATATATTTTAATGACATTATTATACATTAAATCTAATTAATTGTAATAGTTTGACAATTAATTTTTTGAAAAAAAAATATATTTATTAGTTTAAATTAAAACTAGATAGTACCGTGCGCGATGCGCAGCTTATATTTAATAATGAATATTGAAATATTAAATATTTTTACAATTATAAAATATAATTATAATTATATATAAATATAAAAAATTAGATAAATTTGATAAATAATAGTAAAAAAGAAATCGTTTAGATAAAAAATAACTGGAAATAAAGTATTATTAAATTTATCGGTGGCAAATCGTATTATTGTGTCAAGTCGAACTCAATTCGTCACTAATATATCTATTATCAAGTTGATTTGTATTAACCCATTTGTTAAAAACTAATATAATTTTATTAAATAATATGTATTAATTTTGAGTAAATTAAATAATATAATTATAAATATGGATAATTCCATTTTTATTATTTGTAACTTTTACTTACTTTATATAGCCCAATTTAAAAAATTCACAAAAACAAACTTTCACTTTTGAGAAATGACTCAAATTGACAATTTTACCCTTACATGAAGACCTTCTATACTGATTTCTGAATGTGTAAAAGTAATCTATAAGAAGTATTTGTAAAGTTTGAAAGACTAGTTTTGAAAATTAAAGTTTGGATGGCTCAATTATGTAAATGAATTTTTTTTCTTATTAGTTTTGAATATTTAAACTTCAGGGTCAATTATACATAGATTTTCCTTATAAATATAATATTAAATACAAATAAGAATATTGTAATATTAGCGAAAAAAGTATGATATATATATATATAAACATTCAAAACAAAGGTTTTATTGTCATATATTTAATCAAAACTATTATAAATTAATAGTTTAATGGGTGGAGTAGTTCGGAACTACAACACAGCTAGGTTTAACTTGGAATCGGTCAGCTAATAAATGGTTTAGGGTCGCTTAGATAAAAGATCTTGCAAGAGACAAATAAATGAAATGTGGAACCTTTGGGGACACTGGCATGGTGTTTGCCCAAGGCACTTCGATACTCAAGTTAGTATTTTCCTTTAAACAAAAATAAGGTAGAATGAACAAAGAGATAAAAGAATCTTATCTTTTATGTCTGTTTTGATTGTCACAAAGAGGTTGGATCACATGAGAGTCGAGAGCTATCAAAGTAGATTAAGTGAGTTGGGTTGCTTGAGCAATGTTGGAGTTTTGGAGTATGATATTTTCAGAGATCTTAATATATGGGGAATCGATACCTTAGAATGGTTTTACATGAGCTATTTATAGGCAGCTTGAATACTGCTATTATGAGTGACGATGATCCCATTATCCTCGAGGACAGAGGCGGATCCAGGATTATCAAAATGGGGGACATTTTATATTACATTTTTTTATATTTAAATATTAAAAAAAAAATAACATCTTACGGTATACCTATACACCTACTGTAAAATAAGTATTCAATAAATGTAAATTATTATATAAAAGTTAAATTTAGAAAATGAGAAATGTATACTACTCTACCATTTTAATAGCAATTTTCTCATTTCCTATATAATAATAATAATTAATAAATAAATAAATAAATAAATAAAAACTTACTGTATTATCAGTTTATACACAAATTGTAAAATAAATATATTTCGACTTTCAACTTCTCAGAATAAATAAAATTTCAGACAACACAAAATCTCGAAAATATAAATATTTTTTTTCAAAAATGGGGGACATTTTGTCCCCCATTTGATAGGCTGGTGCTCAAGGATGAATCCTTAGTAGAATTTGAAATTTAGTGAGGAATGAGTCGAATATTTGTTGGATTCTTCCTCGCATACGGTTGGGCTTTATTTGTTTGGGCTAAAAACCCTTATGGACTTTAATAGCCTGGTGGATTTGATTGGGCTGTATGACCTACCCACTTTTATTTTGGTTTAGATGATTTAAAAAAAAAAAAAAAATTGGTCCGAGCGGCTTTATATTAGCACTATAATGGGTTCTTCATGTTGATCATTTCATGTCAACTTATTAAGATTTAAACGGTTTTGTGTCGTATCATGACCTAAATTGCCACCTCTAATTAAATTAAAGAAAATATGATTCTACAAATAATATATATATATATATATATATAGGGTTATTTCCAAAAACACACCATTTTTTCAAACGTTTCACTTTGAGCATCCGGTTTTGAAAGTTTTGGAAAACCACCCCAAAATCAAAACCACTAGTGGTTTTTGGTAATTTTGTGAGTTGTTTTGGTGTTGTATGAGTAATTTTGATCTTAGAAAATTTTCGAATCTCTAAATTAAACATATAGAATTTCAAAACCACTCATACAACACCAAAACCACTCAAAAAATTACCAAAAACCACTAGTGGTTTTGATTTTGGGGGTGGTTTTTCAAAACTTTCAAAACCGGGTGCTCAAAGTGAAACGTTTAAAAAAATGGAGTATTTTTGGAAATAACCCTATCTATATATATATATATATATGGAGTTGCAATACATATTTATTTGTTTCTAATGAACTCAGGTGGACACAAATTTTTATTGGAAAAATAGTGAAAGAAAATGACTTAAACCAATTGGTTAAAGTTCAATTTCGAGATTCTAGTCACATGGGTAGACGTGGAATTTATAAATATTTGTAGCAAATAAATAGTAAAAAAAACTTTTAAAAAAATACAATGGTAAAAAAGAGAATAATTTAAAAGAATTAATCAATATAATTTGATAAAACAAATATTTATAAAATTAATTAAAATTTAAACTTAAAAATTTAATTTAATTTATCATTTATCTTCTTAATTTACTAGTATGTTTTCGATATAATCCAATATAGATACCAATTAAAAAATAAATATCAATTGTCCTTAACTGAAAAATAAATGTTATTTCATATTTTTTAATTTATTTTCTTTAAAAAAACAATGAAAGAAAAATTAAAAATTTTCAAATTGGAGTGTAGTTAAATTTAAAAATAAATTTACCTTTTATTTTCTAAATCATACTTATATTTTGGATTTAATAAATATATAATCAATTTTACAATTGTTGATTTAATTTAATTTAAATATCAATTTTAATTTTAAAAATTAATAAAAATTATTAATTTCAATATTAATTAATTTTTTTCTTCCACCAATATCATTTTTTCAATTATAAAAATATGAATCTTCGGTTAGAAATTTTCTATTTTTAATATTAATTAATGTAAATCATAATATACTTTTCTTTTTACATTTTCATATAATTATTTATTTATTCCAAAATTTTTAAATATTTTTAAATTAATTTATAAATATAATATACCTCGTTATTTTAATTTTATTATATATAACTTATTAAATTTCAATTTTATCTATTATATTTCAAGTTTCAATTTTTATATTGATAAATTGAAAATATGAGATACCTTTCAACCTATTAAAAAGTTTTAAGTTAAATCATGATAATAAATATATATTACAATATTATTTATGATATTAAATAGATAAATATACATAGTTTTAAAGTTTGATAGAAATCCAACTTTATCTAATCGGCATAGATTTGAAGATAAATTTATTTATTATTATTTTTATTTTATATTTAATCAATTCCGATATTAATTTTAAAAAATAGCTTTATTAATTATTTTTTAAAATTTTTTGTTAAATAAAAATTAGTGTGTTGAAGATATGTAAAAAGAATAATAAAAAATTTTTATATTGAATTATAATCCAATTTAAAAGTTTTTTTGATATATTAAAAATTTTAAGATATTGTTGGAATATATATATATATATATTGAATTATAATCCAATTTAAAAAGTTTACTTTAATATATTAAAAATTGTAAGATATTGTTGGAATATTTATTTATTTATTGAATTATAATCCAATTTAAAAAGTTTACTTTAATATATTAAAAATTGTAAGATATTGTTGGAATATATATATATGTATATATATATATAAAGTTTTATTATAAAGTTGTTAAAGAAAAAGTTAGACTCATTCAATTTTATATTTGTCGTTAAGTGGGTTAGAAATTATACTTAATAAATATAATTATATTAATTAATTTTCAATATATTAATTATTTTTAAAAATTTTAAATTTATCATTAAATTGTTGTTGATTGGATTGAGAGGGAGAGGATCATATTATAAATAAAGTTGTTGTCTTCGCTGTCGTGCAAATTTTTATATATATATATATATATATATATATATATAATTTGATTAAATAGTAATTTTAAATTTATACTAATATTATTATCTAGTAAATTAATATACAAAATTATAAAAAAAAAAATTATTCTAACTTAAAACTATTTTTTAAGGAAAAAAATTCTCTCCACACATCAATACAATATTATTTAATAAATAATATAAATTACATATTATATATAGCACATGAATATAATAAAAAAAAAAAAATTATTATATTTTTTATTCAGGTCAAATAATATATCTATTTATTTACAATTTCTTAGTAGGACTTAAACAATTAATTTGAAGTTACAGTGAAAATTGAAAGGATGGTTGAATTTTTTTTTTTCTTTTTTTCTCCTTCCATCTTTTTCTTTCCTTTCATATATATATATATATATAATCAATATAATATCACCAATTTTATATAATGATAAAATATATAAATTTGAAAAAAAAAAAAGAAGGAAAATACTACTTGTATATTAAAAAATAATAACGGTAAAAAAGTAAGAAGCATGCCAAGAATATAGATGAAGATTTAATTAATATCCTCCATTTGATATAAACTTTACGTTTATTTCCTACTTTATCATAATTTCGGTCCTCTTCTACAATGATTAAAATAAAAAAGAGAGAGAATAGAGAAGATCACATACAAATCATATATAAATTATACAAATATAGAAATATACCATATGTAAACTATACAAAGAAGAAAATTACCATAAAAAAATATAATACCACCAAAATAACAATGAGAAAAATAATTAAGATCGATGGATATTTATAGTGGAGAGAAGATTGATATGAAATCGAATTCCACTAAGTAATAAACATAAATATGAATTTAAATATTTATCTCCTTAATTTAAATTTGAATTCTTTTAAATATATATTTATTTTTGAGTGAGTTGATAATATTATTTTTTAAAATATATATAATTATCTTTAGATTAAAAAATATATATATAAATATAATTATAAAACTGCTATATTAAATTTAAAAACAACTCTTATATGATTAATACAAATTTGTTGTCGAATTAAGAGTTGGTACGATACTTTTCTACTTTTTATATATATATATATATATATATATAAATGTAAATAATCTATAATTAAAAATAAAATATTTAAACATATAAATTTTCTAATAATACTAAAATAATAGTAAATTAATATTGAAAAATTATTCACAATCAATTTAAATTTAGAATATAAAAAAAATATTTTAATTTTTTTATTAAATAATAAAAAGTCCACGAAATTATTTTAAAAAATACGACTTCTTTTCTAACCCACTTTTAAAAAAACAATCCATATTAAAATCCAATACCAAAAATGATACCTATTATCATGGCATTGTGTTTCAATCCACAAGGGTGATTTTCATATTAAAAAATAACCAAAATCTCTTTAAGTTATTTTTATCTTTTTTTTTTAGCGTTATTAAATTAAAATGAAAATAATCTATATAAATGAAGGGTTGAGAAATGAAAGTGTAATTTATAATATTATAGTAAAAAATAATTAACATAAATGAAAATTTTTATGTTACAAAATTTAAAATCGAAATTTCAATGTATTATATTATTTATCAAACAAATAATAAATTAAAAATATATCTATATAAAAATTTATAATTTAATTGTATGAATATTGTAGCAAAAATCCCAACATGTTATTTCATTTACCAAAAAATAAAAAAATAAATTAAAAATATATTTATATAAAATTTTATGAATGTTATAGAGAAATTTCAACGTGTTATTTTATTTACTAAAAAGATAATAAATTAAATATACATTTACATAAAATTGGTACCTTTTGATGTATAGGTCTTTTAAAGATTAAATTTTATTTATAAGTTGAAATTGAAATTCTTTCAAATATAAGTTTTGTAAAATTTGGTTTCCAGTCTATAGGTTGTGCTTCCAATTCTACCATTGACGTAAAGTTTTTTAAAAATCAGTCACTTCATAAATTTGTGATCCACAAACACACTGGTGTGAATCACATTAGTTTTTTTTACTGGTTATTTTATTTTTAATGTGGATATAAAGACGACTGAACAATCTTCAGAATTGAACCAAGATTGATTACCACCAAAAAGGTAAGAGTTTATACCTACTTGTCGTTATTGTTGTAAAAGATGACATATTCGTCCAAGATGTTATGAATAAGTAAATATATTTTTTTTATATCCATTATCACAGTCATTCTAGAAAAACACCTTGAACCAAGATTGATTTATTTGATAAAATGAGTTACATGTGGGAAACAAAAAGTAAATTGAAAACTTTAATTGTTTTATCTGTTTGAAATCTCACCACACTAATTTTTGGTATTTAGATACTGGATGCTTGAAATACATGACCAATAAGTTATATCTTTCTTATTCTATTGAGTTTTCAGGAGGTAAGATCACTTTTGGAAGTGGGAGTAAAGAAAAAGTTTTTGGTAAAGGAAATTTAAATATGAACAGGCTTCTCAAATTTAATAATGTATTGTTTGTTCAAGTATTAACTTCCAATTTAATTAGTGTAAGTCAAATTTATGATAGTAACTTGTTTACATACTTTACTAATAAAGTATGTCAAGTTTTTAATAACAAAGACGCGGGCAATTGTTATTTGTTACAACAAACCTTCCTCAGAGCATATTAATTAGGAGAACATGTTCAGGAAAAAAAACATATAACAAGACTAAGAGAATTGTCATTAGATCTTGATATTGAAAATAAGTAACTCATGGCTTCTTGTGACAAATTATTGTAATAATATTTTTAAAATATGATTTTGCAATTCAAATAGTGCACACAGTTGCTGAGTAAAATTTTATCAAAAATATTAATAAATGATAAGATACCAGACCAGAATATGTTCAGACAGAAAAGAAAATTGTTAACATCTTTATTAAATCCCTTAATTTAGTTAAACCTAAAAAGTTTAAAAACTTTACTCCATATGCATTTATTCAAAAGATGATTTTTTTTTTTAAAGAAAAAAAATTAGGCTATGTATTTTTTATTTTTTTTTATATGTTGAATTAAGAATGAAAATAGGGTATGTTTGGGATAGCTTGTGCTTTTGCCTTCTGACAGAAGAAGAAGAGAAGCAGAAGCACTTTGGCAGAAGCACCAACTGAGGTGCTCTGAAAGCACTTTTCCAGCATATAAGCACTTTTGGATTTCTAACCAAATAGTACATGAAAGTGCTTTTGGATCCAGAAAGCTGTAAAAGTGCTTATATAAGCCATACCAAACAGGCTCAATAACTATAATATTAGTTACGTTATTTGTGTTCTAGAATTAACAAATTATCTACGAATAGAATAAGGGAGAAATAAGAGATAAAAGATTATGTATTAAGCTAAATCTTTCTTGATTTTCATGAGAAGTATTATTCAATTGACTATGGGGTTATACCATTCCTTACCGAATTCATTTTACGATAAAGATTCTCATGATAGGAATGTTGTTGACCACAGAATGACTTAAGAACCAAGACCTACTTTACTTTCTTTTTTCTTCTATTTATTTTAGAATAGGAAGCATTGCGTTAGAAGTCTAAAACAGGTTCCTTGTATGAACCACATAGCTCGTATAACTTAAATTTAATGAAAAATGGATGCTTGTGATAAGTGTGAAGAAACTTGTTTGATTTATTTGATTGTGATAATAATTGAAGACGCTTAGTTGGGAATCTAATGAAATGTAGAAACTTGACATGATAAACCATGTGAAATAAATGGACTAATAATTTATTGGAAGTCAAATGGCATATAATGGCTAATTATGACTATAACCCTTATAGGATCTTGAAATAACGCAATAGAAACCAAATGAATGGTTAAATTGCTTGAAACTTGTTAATAAATGATTAAGCCCCATAAGCTTGGTTAAATTGCTTGAAACTTGTTAATAAATGATTAAGCCCCATAAGCTTGCTATAGGAATATAATGAAAGGCATGACTAGGAATAAAAGTACTTCGACCCGTAAAATTATTATGGTTTGGTGGGTGTGGATAGTCTACTTATGGGGTGACAGCCTCGTCTTGATTATTATGGGTTTACTCATTTTGGGATAACAATCCACTTATGTATTCGAAGCATTCTTGCGATGTTAGGACCGTATTGGAACTTTGGTTCAACTACGAGCTTTCTCGTATTGGGGCATTAGTCAATTTTCGAAACTATATCTTGTTTATAGGCTTATTGTAATATGGGCTTATCGTAATAATGGGCTTATTGTAACAACTGACTTATTATTATAACTGGATAATATGATTGAATGATTAATGAAATGATGATTGGTAGGAAATCTTGCATAATTAGATAAGGACATAGCTGATAATTGATGGAACAAGGTAAAGTAACACCTAGATATGAAGAATTGGCCCAATAACCGTTAATCATTCTTGAGCTTAAAATTGGGTAATTAGTCAGTTAAAATGGAATAGGTGGCGGGTGACAACACTCCACCAACCTTAAAATTGAAATTGACAGAATGATTGGTGAGGCTTTGACGAATGGATATCGAGCAAGCCCATTCGCCAACCTAAAAAATATGTTGATAGACTACTTATCAAAGGGCAATATCAAATAGATGTCAGAGAACTTCCTTCACCTACCCTTGAATACGCTTAATAGACTATAGTGATGAGGATATGGCGAGCAAAAAGCAAGTCGGCCCCTTGCTAACTTAAAAAAAAATCAACTTAACAAAATGACATGACAAGTATATGGCGAGCCAGGGCATTTGCCAACCTAAAAACCAAGCTGTTTGTAAGCTTTGTCGAGCAAATGACGAGACAATGGCGAGACACTTCCTTTGCCAACCTGAAAAATAAGTTCGGCAGAATGCATTGGTCAGCATTTGACGAGGTAATGTCAGGGAACCATAATTTTCATATAAAGGCCTGACGTATTGACGAGACAATTGAAGCCTAATGGTGAGTCAATGGCACCCTAGTTGCGAGCCAATGTCAAAGACGTGCCTTATTTACTTATTTTGAATATTTTTTTGACTATTTTGGATTATGTTATGATTAAACTTGATGTTTGACTTATTTTGATTGAAAACCAAGTTCAATAGCTCAGTTCCGTCACATACCTTAGAGTCTCGCGCACACATTCACACAGACAATCTGGAGTCGTCATTTGTTGTCAAGAATGAGTGTGATTCTCTTTGTTTTAGTGGTCCTTCTGGTCTCGGTAAGTTGAAAGGCATCGACTTTTGCAAGTTCTTCTTAACTCTCCAGCAGCTCAAACCTTCCTTTGCTCTAAAGGCTTCGGTGTTTACTTTTTCGAGCAGCTACTCTTCTTCAAACACGCTTTTTCAACCTAGCCATTTCCTCATAAACTGAGTATTATCTCATCTCATACTTAAAACTATTAGTATATAATGGTAGTATTAGTATGTGCTTTTCTATTTACTCTAAGGAAAACTTATGAAATGGATTTTGAAGTTGTGACCCGTTTATGTTAGTGTGGCTGATGACTTTTTAGATCTATACAACATTTTCTCTTGTCATGAAATTCTACTAAATATAATCCTCTTAGTCATGAAATTCTAATAAATATAATCCTCTTAGGGCATGTTTCTGTTGTAATAATATTTGTAATAAATTTGATCGATCTCTAATTAATGTGGCGGTGAATTTAGGTTGAGATTTCAACTGGAAATGAATTGTTCAAATACGTGAGGTTCTTGCAGGCTCAAGTGAGGGCTGCCACTAGGGTCGTCTTTGTTCTTCACAATGAGTGCGATTCTCCCTATTTTGGTGGTTCTTTTTGTCTCAGTATATTGAACGGCATCAACTTTTGCAAGTTCTTCTTAACTCTCCAACGGCTCAAACCTTCCTTCACTCTAAATCCTAAAGGTGGTATCTTAAGTGAAATCTCTCAGCTTTATCCATCAAACTCACAGCACAACCAACCTACCCAGTCCTGAAACCAAAAAAACCAACCTTCACTCATAGATTATCAGCCTTTACTGTCTTTACTTCAAGCAAGAAGGAAATAAAAATACATGCTGGTTTTTTTTATGCATGTTTTTTTTTCCTTTTAGGTTTAAATGAAGTATTTGTCTATTTTTAACTTATTTTTATTTCTTTTCATTTTTTTTAATCTTATGAATTTATTATTTGTTTAATTGCTTATTAGTTGGTCGTCTTGATTTCCTGTTTACTTTTTTATTTGTTGGAGTACAATTAAATTGGTTGCTGCTCTGCAGTAGGGTTGTGGTACTCATTAATTATTTATTTATTATCTATTAAATTAATTTATTAAATGAGATGGGAGATGAAGTGTTGTGTGGAACATGACTTGATTTGGACAACAATTTTCAAATAATTGGAAAAAAAAAATATTGCACAACATTTGGATCAGGACAAACTGGACCTTCCCCCTCCCCCAGCTCCTTTGAGAATGGCCATTTGAATCCACTCCGCGGATTCCGATCCGCTCCAAACACGGTCAGGGTGGGTTTAAATCCGTCCCGCATCAGGGTGGATTCAATATGATTGAAAAATCGGTTTCGGGATGGGGTGGGTTTGGATTCTATTAGAATCCATCCCGCCCCACACCGGTAGATATATATTAATTAATTTTATAATATTATATTATAAAATAAAAATATTTTATAATATAATATTATATTTTTAATATATTTTATAATATTATATTATATTTTTAATATTTAATGTGTTTTTATTTTTTAATTGTATAAAATTTAATGCTATTTATGAATTTTCTTAATGTTGTATATTGATTTAGTTTTTTATTATTTATTATTTATATAATTTTGATAATAAAGCGGGTTGGGATGGGGCGGACGGGTTCAAACCCGCTCTATGCGGATTGGATTTTTTTAATATAGAAAGAACCCGGCGAGACGGGTTAAAACGGATTATAATTAATTATAAAACTAGCGAGGTGGGTTCGGTTGATCAAGAATCCACCCCAACCCGTCTCATTGCCATCTCTAAGCTCCTTAAATTGGATTTATTATACTATGTTCAAAATATCATTTTACTCCTATGATTAGTGTGATTGTTATAATATCTTTGTTCCCTTGCCCGATCCCAGAATCAAATCTGAGTGAGTCCAATTTTTTTAAATATTATTTTTTTCATAATATATTATAGTTATTTAAAATTATTTTAATAATATATATATTTATCTGTAAGTTGTTAATTTTTTACTATTTCATTCTTCTAATAAATTTCTTTAATAGTTTTTATATTTGTTTTCACTTTAATTAAATACTAAATTTTAGTTATTATTTTGTACTGTAATAATTTTAAAAAAATAATTTTGTAATTTTAAATTCAAATTTTATAAAATAATTTCATTTTAAATTGGATGTAATTGATATGAGAATGAAAATATATTGATGATTTAGTATTTAGTTATTTATATCAATAAATTAATTATAAATATAATTAATAAATGAATTTATTTTTATTTTTAAAATAAAATTAATTAATTTAATTACAAATACTATATATGTATAATTATTATAATATTCAAGAAAATTAAATTGTCAAATAAATTTAATAATTTATCATAATAAAATTAAATCTATATATATATATAGAGAGAGAGATATTTTTAAAAATTATTTAATAATATAAAATTATAGTTATATTTACATAAAAATATAATTATATATATAAATTCTAAAATTTAGAAAAATATAATGTATTGTATTGCTAGTGCTCCTCCGCGCCCTATAAATTATTCTAACCATCTTTTCTAGCTTCATCTGTGCTGCTGATTAGTTTATAAGCTCCGCCTGATTTCTGCTCATTAGTTTATTTTTCATATGGATATAATGCAAGATAAGTTGAATGATTGCGATGTATTTTATTTCTCTTTCCTCACTTCTCTCTCTTTTAATCATTATTTTAAGTTCATTATTAGTTTTTCTCCCCCATTGAAAAATCATAATCCTTTCATAATTTTTCAATTTTTCTTTATTCCTTTTTTAAAAATTAATATTTTTAAAAAACTCTTTATTTTTAACTACATATACAAACTAATTGAATTTTTTCATGATAATAATGTAGTTAATTATTAATCCAATTTTTATGATAATTATACTCCTTGTAAAATTGTGTAACTTCATGCAAAGAATCAAAATGCATCCAAACACGAGGTTCAAGATCTGATTTTTCAATAATCCTCTAATAAGCTGAAATATGGAAATTAATTAAACTAAAGAATAGATCTATTAAGTTACCCAAAAAAAAAATAAGTTATAAAAGAATTTTAAAATGACAATATTATTAATAAATGGATTCTTATAAAAAAAAAGAGTGCCATGATTTTTTTATCATTTTTTACGAGAACGGAAATTAATATTTTTAATAGAAACAAGAAAAGTTACAAGAAAAGAAAAAAAAAACTTAAAAAGAAAACCAAAACACGTGCCACAGAAGATGAAAAAGAAAACCAAGAATAAAAATATCAATATCAAAGTAAATCGAGTAAACAAAAAAAGAGTAAATGATTAAGCACCATATGTGCAACATTTATGCACTATTTCATTAATTATTTTGAGGACATTATTGTGATTTAATACTAATTTGTCCTATTTTTGTGAATATGAACAGTTTGGAGGCATTTGTGCAAATTATGAAGATTTCTGGGATTAAAGACCAAAAATGCAGAAAGTCAAGGATTGAAGACAAACTTTCACATCTTTCAAAAGTTAAATCAGAGATTATACTAGAGAGGACTTTGAGGAGATTTTATGGGTTTTGTTATTTTTCTTAACGGAGTATATTTACTCTGCAGAACAGATAGTTGGATTGGCTTTTGTTTTCTGAAAATACTTGAAGAAGGAATCAAACTTTAGTTTTTTCTATCTGTTTTCTTCGTACGTTTAGTTCATATTTTAGACAATGATGTTGATTGCGCCCATAGAGTGCTAAACTAATCTGCCCAGCTAAACGATCAGTTTAATTAATTCGTGTTGTGAGATCTTTGCCCCGTTGCTTTATCTTTTAATATTTGTGTAGTCTCTGTGCCCATAGCTAAGGTCATGTTAGTTTTATTTGATTAATTGATTAAGCGCGCGATTGGTTAATTGAGTAGGCTAATACATTGCATGTTAGATAATTCGTAATTAATCTGACCTAGGTAGTGTTGAGGTTCCACAATCATAGTTCAAGAACTGTCGTACTGATTCATTGGCTATGATCGCAGGTCTTTTCTAGTTTATAATGCAATCTTCGTGTTAGATTAGTGATTGATTCGAAGGGTCGTACCCGGTCATCTAATAACTAAGGAAAAGATTGGTTGTTAGGCACGTTGTCAATAACTATAACTGTGGTTATTAAAATCGATAGAGATATCTTTTGAATCAATGATCGACATATTAATTAAATGATCGGTTAGCTGGGTCTTTTAATATATTTGATTGTTAATATTTTGCGTTTTTAGCATTCAGTCCAAATCCACTTTTCAAACCCTCATTTACATTACTTGGTCAGTATACAATATACAATTAATAACCGTTCTCTGTGGATTCGACCTTATTTACTACAATCAATTTGTTGTTTACAAGATATTTAAATTACTGATGGACTCGACACCCGTCAGTAAAACTCAAAAGATGAAAAAGAAAATAAAGAATAAAACAGATCAAGACCACAAAAGACAGAGTAAACAAAAATAGAGTAAAACTCAATCATGCTGGGAGACATAAAAGTCATAAACAACAAACACCATGAAACCAAAAATTGCATAAAATAGCATTAAGAAAATAATATTTTAAATTTTAAATACCTTCCTTGTTGAAGCTGGAAGTTCAAATTGAGATATTTCATTAATACTCACACAACCTGAAACATGAAAGTTAATCAAATCAAATAATGAAATAAATAAAGAAAATGATCAAGTCCCATGAACTAAATTAAAAACAAACATGAATTTTAATTACCTTCCACATTTAGAGCTGTAGTTTCTGAAATATTCTAAACATACATACATAAATAACTTGCATATGTGAGGAGAAAGAAGCTACATGAGAATTCTTATATAGTCTAATAGTATAACATTCTGTTACCTTCCATTTAAAAACCTAAAGTTCATACACATCAAGATAATCAATAGTAAAAGTGTTGAAGATAAAGATAAAGATAGAAAAATATATTTAAAAAAATCAATATTGTAACTTTCTATACCTTCAATTTGAAAGCAACCCAAACACGATAATGGTGAGTGTTTGAGATGAAGACGAGAATGGAAAAATAAAGTGTCTTTTCACTTACACATGATAAAAGAGATGATCATTTAAAAAAAAATTGTTGGGATGTCTTGAATCACAAGAAATTCCTAATTACTTAGAATATAAGTATTCCTATTTTGGGAGGATTCCCTTTAGGAAGGATTTCCTATTTTGAGCTAAGATCTATTTTCTTATTGTTATAATCCTTATTTGGAAAAGGACTTGGTTTTCCTAATTGTGATGATTTATTATTTCCTATAAAGAGGAAATAAATTAAGAAAGTATATTTTGTGGTCACTATAAATAGTGCTGTCTTATGAAGAAATAATTCATCCCATCTCATCCCCTTGGATGGTGATCAAGGATTGGGGTTATAACCCCAATGATCAAGGTATCCGAAAGAAATAACCAAACCTGACGAGATGCCTTAAACTGCTAGAGATAGAGATTTTCATTAAATCCCTCTTTCATCACACGATACAAGATAATTTGACCGTATATATAGCACCATTATTGGTATAATTGATGGCTTGGAGAAGATGTTCTATCTCTAGCAGTTTAAGGCATCTCGTCAGATTTGGTTATTTCTGTCGGTATAATTGGTTAATTAGGCTATTGTTAGTCTATATAGAGCGTATGATAGCATTGGAGAGAGAGAGTGTAGTCAGAATGAATTATAATCCTTATTTCTCAATAGTTAAGTTGCTATCTTGGTGGAGTAGGCACATCGCCGAACCACGTTAAATCTCTTGTGTCTCTCTTTCTACTTCTTCATTACTTTGTTATTTGTTTATACTTTGGTTGGTGCTATTCTGTCTCGTCTATCCCTAACAAACTGGTATCAGAGCATAATTTGGGATTAGTCATGACATCAACATCATCAACAAAGCTGATTCATCATCTTACTGATTTGATCATTGAACTTGTGGCCTGTGATGAAAGAGTGATATAATGAAAATCCCTAACAAACTGATATCAGAGCCTAGTTGTGATCCCTTGGAGCTATCAGAGCTATGGTGAAGATCATTGGAGGTTACCAAAGCATGTAACATCCAACCCCTACCCCGTATAGTAGGATGCGGAGTTTGAACGCTACCAAAACCTTTTTCTGTATTCTATCTTTTAAAACGACTTTACATCTCAAAATATAAGTAGATATGTATCCCAAAATTCATAAATAAGTAATCATATAATATAAATGTTTTTGTAATACAATTGCGGAAGTGTACACAATATATATAATTTTTAAAACTACACAAAGGTTCAATCATTAACACAATAGAAATATAACTTATATAAAGGCCCATCAAAACTTTACAATCCTTTCATGAAAATGATACATGGTTGCTAGAATTTCAAAATGATACTTAGTTATATACGAAACTCATGATCATAACGAATGTCTATTTCGTGAAAAATCTTCGTGCTCTGTTTGATCGTACCTGTACAAAATTTCCATTCCGGAAAAAGAAAAGAACAAAAAGAACAACGAAGGAGTGTTAGGCAACAATGCCTAGTTCGCACTCCATGTCCCAAACACTCACACATAAATGCGTCTTTCTTTATTAGAATGTAATGCATACACACAACATGGCATCTCTATTATGAGCATCTCTAAGATCACCTTAATACAAGGATGTCAAACACATACAATTCCTATCAAACATAGATTATAATCACACATCATTATAATCACCCAATATCATCACATATCACATAGATAATCAACACATACCCTGGGAACATTATATATATGTCTATTCATTTTAGTTCAGTGAATCAACCATTTTCCACATTTATAAGATTCACAATTAGGTGAAAATATCATTTCACCAATTAAACCATAGCACATATTCACATATGCAACCAACACCCACCATTAGTCCATTTGACCTGACAATTTGAAGGTTGCAAAACCTATTAAAATTGATTTATGGATCTTAAAACTTTAGAATTTAAATCGGACACTCGGTACCGGACAAGGATGGTTACTTCTTTCATAAGTAACATTTGGTCAACCTTGACAAAGTCCAAAGGCAAGTCATGGAAGTACCAAACGAACCGTTAAAACAAGATAACCTATAATGATTGAAATCAACCGAAGTCAATCCGGTCAACCATGGTCAACCGAGCATGATTCCTGTTACTAATATCATAAATCATTGATTAAATTGTGGAAGTATGGAAATACCATTTTAAAATCCTTTAAAGAATATATCTTGCATAACAAGCATAGGTTGTCCTAAAAACCCAAAATTCATAGTTGGTTCAAACACAATTTGATAGGATGTTTTTCGAACATTATTTGATCTCAAATTACCATTAAGAGGTTGGAAGTAGGTTGGAAACAACTTGGGAGGAGTAGAATTGTACATAAAATGTTTCCTTGGAAGACAACTATTATCATCTAGTTTGCTACAAAGGATTATTTGTCTTTGAAAGTCCATTTATTTAAAAATTTGGTTACTTAATAATTAAATAAAAATCACATGATATTTCACAAGGTCTAAGGTACCTATATCAAATAAACTTTAAGTTGTAAAACTTGATTTTCGGAAATTCAAGGGATTTTGCACCCTCGGAGGAGTTTGAAAATCGAGAATATCAAATGACATAGTTTCTGATTTTTAAAGACATGGTTGGATAGATAACTTCAATACGAATCCGTAGCCACAAACGACACCCAATTCAGACGAAAAAGAACGGAGGCTCGGAAGATTGCTGTTCAGACCTGGGCGTCCCGGCAAGCCTGACCAGGGCGCGAACCAGGGCGCCCAGGGTGCAAAAATAGCTTCGGTATCAAATTTCACGTCCTGGTCACTTACCAGGGCGCCTAGTGTTCCAAAGGTTCAAAAACCATTGTTTCTTCAATCTTCTCAAACCAAAACATCCCTTTGAGCTTACAAACCATTACAAAAACAATTTATGGACATTTTAGACAACTAAAACACTTAGAAACAACCTAGAATCAAAGCATTAATATACCTTTGATTCAATATTCTTTTGGTTCCAAAACATCACATATAAAACTTCAACATACCAAAACTTTCTCAAATCATTTTCATAGCTCTTAAACAAGATTTGTAAATTCAATTTGGAAACCAAAAATTGACATAATAACATTATGGACTCTACAAGTTCATAGTCATTTGAAAATAAAGGTTAGACTAGGGGTTGGTTGCCCAAAACACATCCATACAATGCATATCAAACACAATCTCAAACAATCAAACTTTCATAGCATTGAACTATAAGATTCAAATGCATTACTTTTAAATCATCATCAACCATCAAGTTTTTACCAAGTTCAACCTTGAAACTCATTTATGAATTATCAAGCTACTTAATGTCATCTTATTCATTAGCAAATCATCTTCCTTAAACCCATCATTTAGCCACTTCTAAGTATCATTCTTTAGCATGACTTGTTACAAGTTCTTCTCTAGTTTCTTATTTATGCCAATATAATTAGTGTTCACCAAAATAAACATGTTAAAGCACTAGAACAATCCTTTTGCCATTTATTATCAAGTTTGGTTGAATTTAACCACATTCATTCTCATATTAACATAATTAACATCCTTAGCCATCTTTTCATTATCCATGATCAAATCCAATACCTTTAACATTATAATCAAGATTAAAGGTTTATTCAAGTTCAAACATAAACCAACCAAGTTCAATCAACACAAAACACTTGTTTTAAGTTATTGCCCTTAATTCCAACTTTCCATAGTGAAAACGGGACGGTAGTGGGCCGAAACCCTAGTAAGATCCGAAGATCAAGGTAAGTTCAAAGACACGGTAAGATCCGAAGATCATGGTAAGATCCAAAAGGATCGGGTTGATGCCGTCGTATCCGGTAAGGAGCCGTCACTCCAAATCATATAAGCGGCACTTCAAGCCTTAATTCACATTTTCATGTGTCGAAGTATACTTCTAAGTTTCCCTATGGCATGCCAGTACATTCACTACTTCAAGCTAAGAACAAATCAATTAAGATTCAAGGCCTCAAAGGCATCCGCATATACATCTTTGTAGTTTGAAAACAACGTATAATTGTACCAATTTCCATGTTACATCATTTTATACATGTTCATATAACTATAAGCATCTCATACACATTCATAAGACCACGTACCAACAAATTCACATTAATTTCATCATGTTTGTCATCATTTATGTCAAAGCAACCCTAATGTCCATTTTTCACATTTTATTCATATCAAGTGCATTATTAGCCAAATTAATGCAACAACAACCATCAAACAATAACAAACAATATGTAGGGCTAAAAACGGAAATACGAACTTCGCATTCGTTGATCCCAAGCTAATAGCTCGCTTTGTGCGAATCCAAATAGTTGCTAGACATCCTCAATTACATATACAATACACTACAAGCATGTATATACACCACAACATCAATAATATAATCCAATAACATCACAAGACACTAAAACCACCTAATCACCACATAATCACTCTATTGAGGGCATTAGTGCACTAATGAGATTAGGGTTTCTCAAAATGGATTAGAACCAAACCAAAATCATTTGTTAACACCTTAGGATCATCAATCTACCAATTTCAACCTTATTTCACAAAATAAGGTTAACAACATAGTAGAGACATTAGGGTTTATGACCACAAGACCAAATGGAAAGCATCTATCCAATATTCATTCTAAAAACCAACTCTAAAACAATTTATAGGTATCAAGAATCAAAAGTCATTCATCAATTTTGGAATAAATGAGTAGAGAGAGTGTGAGATTTTTACCTTTCAAGAACAAAGCTTTAAAACACTCTAATAGAAACCAATGAACCACTTGAAGGTTGTTGATGAAATTAACTTGAAGGTTAAAGGTGGTTGGAGGTGATAAAATGAGATGAAAGAAAAGTTAGGGTTTGGCCATGGGAGGAAGGAGAAAACGTAAATGGAGAAGAATAAGAGAAATGAGAAGTGTTGGGTGTTTAGTGGTGGGGTTAAGTGGTGTCATGACCACTCTTGATGGGCTTGAATTTGGATTGGGCCAAAATTGGGCTCAATCCAATTCCGAATCCAATTTCCACCGAAACTCAATTCCGACACATCCGTACTTCTCCTAAAATTTATTTTCATATTTTTATGCAAATATCACCTTTCGGTTTAAAATTCTGAATTTTCCCGCTAAGAGGGACAAAATGGTCATTTTGACTTAAAATGACGTTTTTGGCTCAAAATTCACATTTTTCGAAATCATATCTAATAAATATCTTTGATTCTAAAATCATGAATATAGTGTCTCTAATTCGGTTTTTTCCCTTTTTCGGTAATTAAATCCATTTTGGATCAAAATACACTATTTCAAAAATAAGTTGAAATTGTGATCCTAGGCATTATTCTTTAATTAAAATATCCCTCAAAGTTTATAAAATATATTTCCGTAATAAAAATCCATTTTCGGATTGAAATATTCATTTACGAATTTAAATCACAATTTTCAAATCTAGGTTTCAAATCTTTGTTTAAAATTACTAATCTCATAATTGCCCTCAATAGTACTTTCGAATTATTCCGAATTGAAATTTTGGAAATAAAGCATACGGAAAATTACAAATTGGTCCAAACTTATAGGCCCAACTTGTGGACGTAACAAAGCATCGATAAACTCATTGGAATTTTCAGAGCCTACTTCATAGATAAAGCTCGTGGTTAGATCCGTATTTGGTGGCTTGTGTCAAAAGTCTTCCTGATATTATGTTGGTCAGACGACGAGTCTCGTTGATTAGTAACGACGGTACACGATAATTTAGCGGATCAATATTTGGAAAAATCAAGTTCATGTTAGCACTTTGATTTTAATTGGTATCCATTATGTAGGTCTCAGTTGGGAGCCAGTTTTGGTTTGCAGAAGTTTTCAGAAAAGCTTTAAAGGATTGCGTATTTCTCCTGCATCAATCGTTGGATCTTGCTCAAATTTTAATCGAACGTACTAGACATATGTACTTGCAATTTGACCGTTCGGATCGTTGTTTTAAGATCTAAAAAGAGAGATATAGCATCCGCAAGTCAATCCATCAGTTTCACGGATTTGTTGTGTGCAACCAAATTGAATTAAGCATATCTTTTTTGTTTACCGTTGGATCGATCTGATCTTTGGATATTTTTAGAAAACATATGAATGTTAATTTTGAAAGATGGAGATTGGCGCTTTAGTCTCTTACAAAGAACAGTGTTGGATAGAAGACAACTGTTGTGCCGTGCAATATGGTAGAGTACAAGATTGAGATCATAATCTAAAAACATTAGGATTTCTGGAGTGATTGTTTCTCGTTTGAGGTGGAGAAAATTTTGGGATCAAATCAAATTGATTGATGGAGGATGAATTGGTTGATAGTGATCGGAGGAAGAAGACTCAAAATTTTGAGGTGATTCAAGTCAACGTGAAGATTTGTTGGGATGCCTTGAATCACAAGAAATTCCTAATTACTTGGAATATAAGTATTCCTAATTTGGGAGGATTCCCTTTAGGAAGGATTTCCTATTTTGAGTTAAGATCTATTTCCTTATTGTTATAATCCTTATTTGGAAAAGGATTTGGTTTTCCTAATTATGATGATTTGGTATTTCCTATAAAGAGGAAATAAATTAGGAAAGTATATTTGGTAGTCACTATAAATAATGTTTTCTTATGAAGAAGTAATTCATCCTATCTCATCCCCTTGGGTGGTGATCAAGGATTGGGGTCATAACCCCAATCATCAAGAGTTGGCGCTTCTACTACCTTCTAGGTATCTGAAAGTTGTCTGGCATAGATAGCACCATTGTTGGTATAATTGATGGCTTGGAGAAGACGTTCTATCTCTAGCAGTTTAAGGCATCTCATCAGATTTGGTTATTTCTTTCGTTACAATTGGTTAATTAGGCTATTATTAGTCTATGTAGAGCGTATGATAGCATTGGAGAGAGAGTGTAGTCAGAATAACTTGTAATCCTTATTTCTCAATAGTTAAGTTGCTATCTTGGTGGAGTAGGCACATCGTCGAACCACGTTAAATCTCTTGTGTCTCTCTTTATACTTCTTCTTCTTCATTACTTTGTTGTTTGTTTCTACTTTGGTTGGTGCTATTTTGTCTCGTCTATCCCTAACAAACTGGTATCAAAGCATAATTTGGGATTAGTCATGGCATCAACATCATCAACAAAACGGATTCATCATCTTACTGATTTGATCATTGAACTTGTGGCCTGTGATGAAAGAGGGATATAATGAAAATCCCTAACAAAAATAATAAAATATAAATATAAATTTGATGGTTGGAATGGGTTATATATAAAGAGTTTTTTTTTTTTTAAATAAAAATAACAATTTTTTAAAGTGAAATGAAAGAAAATTATAGTCAAGTGAAATCTTATTTTGTTTTTCTTAATGTCTATATTTCAAATATAAAATTCTCATTATTTTTAATTATATAATTAAAAATATTTACTGTTAAAATTAAACATTGAATAGTGTGAATACCAAAGTGTAGCAATTAAAAAAAGGATGAAGTATTACATTATTAAATATTTTCTTGGTAATAATATGTATTATATTTTTAAATGCAGTACATTCTAGGAATATTTGGTGGATTGATGCTGTCCGGATTTATGCATGGTATTTTTGGGTGTCCTTACTTTCTCATCTTAGTTAAATTAATTATAAATATTAATTAAATATGACTTGAATTCTTTTTAATTACATTTTAAATTTATAAGTGGAGTTAGATTCTCCGTCTTTTTGTGGATTATAAATTTAGAAAAAAGATGGGAAAAAATTAGGTAGATATGGTAAATATATTACTTTTAAAATATATAATTTAAGTGTTTTTAAAATTCCAAATAAAAAAAGGTTAATAATCACCTTTACACATTACATCAGCTTCAGAACAATCATATTTGAGTAATCAGCTTAGAACAATCATATTTGAGTAGTTTAATATTCTCACGGTTCCATTATAATCACCTTAAATGAATAAAAAAAAAAAAAAAAAAAAAAAAAGAGGACTATATACAATACAGAAGTATGTAACTTCTTAAAAAATTTATGATAGTTGTCAGCTTCAAAAATTAGAATATCTGAAATTCTTCTAAGTATACACTGTAATAAATTTTTAGAAACTACTTTTGCGACTAATAAAAATTATTAAAAATAAATTAGTTTACTTAATAACAATTTCTATTTGTATAATAAATTACTATCACAGGTACTTCGATTGATAACTATTATTTTTTATATTAATTAATCTTAATTTTATATAATGCACATTTATTTAAAAGTTTAAAGTATTGATCATGATAGGTAGCTATGTACAAATTAGATTATTATTATTTTTTGAAAATTATTTTAATACAAATTGAAATTACAACATCCTATATTTGCCAACACTTTTCCGGTTGGACTTTGTAACATCAGTTGCCAAGGTATGAAATTATTATTTTTAATAAAAATTAAATTATTGGATGCTTTAAAAATAATTTATCATAACTAATTTTAATGTAGGTATTCACATATTTCTTGAGATAGATGGGTACATGCTAATAACTTTTTTTTTTTATTAAACATGAATAATTTATGAACTAGTCAAATAATTTTATTTTTTTTAGAAAAGAAATATTTTATTTATATTGACTTCTATAATATAAATGAATTGATCTTTAATCCAATATTTAGTGAAATCATAATAGAAAAGGTTGATTCTATCTTTGATTATTTGAGTGTGTATTATATCTGCAGGAGTATGGCATAAAAATGCTATGAACTCCGATTAATTGCAATTTAAGTTGAACTCTATCTTTAATTTGTGCTACATGTGGTTATTTAACAATTTGCTTATGTGATGCGAGTCCTACATCTATTAGGAAAGTTTCTGACTTTCTAATGTAAATTTGACCATGGTGGTGCGAGGTTACACTGTATTACTAGTGCAATTTTGACCATACAAAATTTTATAAGGTGTACTCCATGTTTCGTATTATGGTCCCGAGACGTTCATACTATTCAATCACATCATTTTCTTTACCGACAGTTTTGTATTTTCATTTTCAATATATTAATATTTTTTATAGTTATTTATTAATAAAATATATAAAATAATTTCAGGGATTAAATATATGCGGATAATTTTAGTGATTTGGCTATTCCATTTCCACTCTGATTCCTCCTCTCTAGGTTATTTTGGACTTGGTTCATTGCAAGTACCATCAATTTTATATATTCCATTGCAAGTACCATCAATTTTATATATTCGGCGTATATGGATCATTATTTCGGTTGGAATTCAATGTAAGTAATTTTAAAATTTTATCGGTTTTTTATTTATTGATGATTTGCGATAGTAATATTCCTTCGTGGTATTATTATTATTATTAATATTATTATTATTGTTTTAATTTGTTTGCAGCCTACTGTCCGATCTTGATTGAAAAAATTCCGTTATCTCATTTTTCACTCCGTTAGAAGCGGTAGTGACTTTTTTTTCTTTTAAATAATTAATTAATTTATTTTGTTTTTATTTATCCTTAAATTTATTTCTCATCATTTTATTACAGGCCTAGGGATATCCAATTTCATATTGAGATTTACTGGATTATGACACTTGTGTAATAAATTAAAATGACAGATGCTATGATTGCCAACTTTCCTAATTCGAATTTATTATTTTTTATATTAATTAATCTTAATTTTATATAGTGCGCATTTATTTAAAAATTTAAAGTAGAGATCATGATATGACACCATATACAATTTAGATTACTATTATTTTTTGAAAATGATTTTAATATAAATTAAAATTACAACACCCTATATTTGCCAACACTTTTCTCTTGGAGATTGTAACATCAGTTGCTAAGACATGAAATTATTTTTTTAATAAAAATTAAATTATTAGATGCTTCAAAAATAATTTATCATAATTAATTTTAATGTAGGTGTTCACAAATTTCTTGAGATCGATTGGGTTCTTGATCTACATTATTGTAATAATTTTTTTTATTAATTATAAATAATTTATGAACTTGTCAAATAAAATTTATTTTGATAATTTCAGTGTGTATTATTTCTGGATGAGTGCAGCATTATAATGGATATGAACTTCGGTCATATTGCAATTTACTTGATTTCTATCTTTTATTTGGGCTGCATGCATGTGGCCATTTAACAATTTGATTGTGTGATGCGAGTTGTAGATTTGTTAGGGAAGTTTATGATTTTCTAATGCAAAATGCTATTTGTTGTGATTAATGGTGAGTAGCTAGGTATTTAATATTTTTCTACAATTGACAATAGTGGTGTCTGGTTACACTATATTGCTAGTGCAATTTTGACCATGTCATATTTGATAAGGTGCATTCAATGTTTCGTATTATCGTCCTGAGACGTTCGTACTCTTCCATCACATCATTTTCTTTAGGGAAAATTTATTTTTTAGGTCCTAAAAAGTTTAATATACAATTATAGGTCTGTTTTGAAAAGTTTGAAAAACTAAACTTTAGTTTTCAATTCATTGGCCATTCACAGCCTATGACTGTAATTCACAAACTGTGAGCATAGTTCACAAAATCTGTGAATTGTAAAAATTCAAGGGTATTTTTGGAAACTCGGTTTATGGAGTGAAAAACAAACTTTTAAAAGTTCATTTTTATATGTTTTTCAAAACAAGCCTATAATTGTATTTTGAACTTTAAAAAGCCCATTTAAAATAATTTTCACTTTTGGAATAAGTTTTATATTTTCATTTTCAATATATTAATATTTTTTAAATATAGGTATTTATTAAGAAAATATATAAAATAATTTCAGGGTTTAAATATATGCCGGTAATTTTAGTGATTTCTCTATCCCATTTCCACTTTAATTCCTTCTCTCTGGGTTATTTTTTTTGACTTGGTTCACTGTAAGCACCATCAATTTTATATATTCTGGTAATGTGGATCATTATTTGGATTAATTGGACTTTGAGATTAGTAATTTTAAAATTTTATCAGCTTTTTATTTATTAATGGTTTGCGATAATAATATTCAATCGGGGTTTTATTATTATTATTATTATTATTATTTATTTTTAATTTTTTTTCAACCTACTGCCTTATCTTGATTGGAAAAATTCCGCTATCTCATTTTTCACTCAGCTAGAAGCAGTAGTGTTTTTTTCTTTTTTAATTTTATTCTCATTTATTCTTAAGTTTATTAAACAATGATGAAAATATCCAATTTCATCTAGGGACTGACTTGGATTATGATACTTGTATAATAAATTATGTACTTCCATTGCTAACTTTTCCAGTTCGGATTTATTATTTTTATATTAATTAATTTTAATTTTAGATAGTGCGGATTTATTTAAAAAATTAAAACATTGATCATGATATGCAGCTCCTTAAAATTTAGATTATGATTTTTTGAAAATTATTTTAATATAAATTTAAATTACAGTATCCTATATTTGCCAACACTTTTCCTTTGGAAAAGTAATATCAATTGCTAAGGTATAAATTATTTTATTAATAAAACTTAAATTATTTAGATGCTTAAAACATAATTTATCATAAATAATTTTAATGCATGTGTTCACAAATTTCTTGAGATCAATAGGGTTTTTAATCTACATCAATATAATAATTTTTTTTATTAATTATGAATAATTTATGAATTGGTCAAATAAATTAATTTTTTTAGAAAAGAAATATTTTATTTACATTGACGGCTTTGTTTAATGAATAATATAGGTAGAGTGAATTGATCTTCAATCCAATAGTTAGTGAAATCATAGTAAAAAAAGTTTTTTCAACTTTGATTATTTCAGTTTGTATTAATAATGGATGAGTGTAGCTAAAACTGGGCATCGGTCGGTAACGGTCGGTAATCGGTAATTGAGATCGGTAAATTTCGGTAATCCATAATATAAATGTGAATCGATTATCGACCGACTTTTTTGTCGGTCGATAATCGGTCAGAGATTGTCGGTAATCGATAAATACCGATAATCTCAATTTCATAAATTTTGGACGGAAATCGAAAAAAAAAAGAAAAAAAGATAATCAATCGGTAATCAATAAATAATCGGTCGATAATCGGTAATTAAGTGAAAATTATCGGTAATCAGTCGATAATTGATATTTTTTACTTTTAAATTAATAATAATATTAATTAATTTATAATAATATATAAATAATAACTATTTCGGTAATTTACCGATTACCAATCAGTAAATTACTGAAATTACCGACTACCGATTTGGACAAATTTGATGAACCGATTACCGACCGATCAATTACCAATTACCGATTTTTTCCGTCGATAATTAATCGGTTCGGTCGGTCCCAAATTGCCCAGCCCTATGTGTAGGGCTAAAAAGACTATGAACTTCTATCATATTGCAATTTAAGTTGAACTCTATCTTTTATTTGTGTTGCATGTGGTTATTTAACAATTTGTTTGTGTGATGCGAGTTGTAGATCTATTAGGGAAGTTTGTGATTTTCTAATGCAAATTTGACAATGGTGGTACGAGGTTACATAATATTTCTAGTGCAATTTTGATCATGCCAATGCCAAATTTGATAAGGTGCATTCAATGTTTCATATTATTGTTATGAGACATTCGTACAATTCAATCACATAATTTTCTTTACGATAAGTTTTATATTTTTATTTTCAATATATTAATAATTTTCAAATATAATTATTTATTAATAAAATATATAAAATAATTTCAGGGATAAAATATATGCGGGTAATTTTAGTGATTTGGCTATCCAATTTCCACTCTGATTCCTCTTCTCTAGGTTATTTTTGGGCTTGGTTCACGGCAAGTACCATAATTTTATATATTTGGACTATCTGGATCATTATTTTGATTAGAGTTTGATGCGAGTAATTTTAAAATTTTATCGGCTTTTTATTAATGGATGGTTTGCGATAATAATATCCATTCATGATTTTATTTATATTATTATTGTTGTTTTAATTTGTTTGCAGTCTACTGCATGATATTGATTAGCAAAATTCTGTCGTCCCATTTTTCACTCGGCAAGAAGCGGTAGTGATCTTTTTTTCGACTTTGTTTTCATTTATCCTTAAATTTATTTCTCATCATCTTATCTTATTACTATTGGTAAACAATTATGGGCCTGGGTGGGGATATCCAATTTCAACTTGAGACTTACTTAGGTTATCACCTTATATCAAAGAGGCACAGAAAGATAGCTATTCTCGTGGAATTTACTGTAAGAGCAGGCAAGATATGCAGGAGATTTCAAGCTACGATTCTAAGGATCCATATTTTTTTATGGAACATCAAAAATCAAAGAAGAGATGAGGCCGAACTATTACAACATGACGAGCCACAAGAGGGACAGACTCATCCTGAAGCAGCCGGAGCACCTAAGCTAGAGGAAAGACAGAAAGTAGAGGCACCTGAACCAGAGAAAGGACATACACATTATGAGGTAGTCGGTGCCCCTGAACTAGAGGAAGGGCAGACATCAGGAGCACATTAGTCCAAGTTGGAGTAGGCATATCAGCGGAGGAATTTTACTGTTATTGGTTTTGTTGAATACCAAAAGTTTTTATGTATTAATAAAGTCACTTATGGAACCCAGACACCACTATTTCCTTAATGCCTCACTTTTAGGTTTTACTTTGGAAAATATTCTCCATTACAGAGATTTCTTACAATCAATTACTTTCATGGGAAGATTTAAAGGGCGCTTCCCTAAACTTATAAGTTGGTCAAATCTTTTTGAGTCCATTGGATTTCTAGGCCATAAAAATTTTACTATACAATTATAGGCCAC